>CM030368.1:2812206-2847206 GCA_017893485.1 Hemerocallis citrina | reverse complement strand
CTTCAGTGAATGGGCAACCGCGTGAACACTAGGCCTTCGGGCGTTCATATCGAAAATCCGAACCGTTCACATTGATCTACACATCTAAATTAGTCTAAATATGTAAAATCAAATCATTTGAAATTCATTTGCCCATCCATCATGTGGCTATAAAAACTATGATTTTTAGCCATACAATTTTGTAACACTTTAGTGAATGGGCAAATGAATTTCAAATGATTTGATTTTACGTATTTAGACTAATTTAGATATGTAGATCAATGTGAACGGTTCCGATTTTCGATATGAACGCCCGAAGGCCTAGTGTTCACGCGGTGAGCACGAGCGTAGTGCTCAACCGAAGCTTTCCATATATATATATATATATATATAGTCCCCTTCGGTTGCACACTACTTTTGGTGAGCACTCCGTGAGCACTCACGAAGTAGAGCACCTATGAAAAATCCGAACCGTTCATGTTGTTCTATATGCCTAAGATAGCCTAAAAATAAAAAATCAAGTAATTTGAAGTTCATTTGCCCATCCATCATGCTGTTAGAATTTTCAGCCATACAATTTTGTGATGATGTAAATCATGGGCAAATGAACTTCAAATTACTTGATTTTTTATTTTTAGGCTATCTTAGGCATATAGAACAGTATGAGCGGTTCGGATTTTTCATAGGTGCTCTATTTCGTGAGTGCACACGGAGTACTCACCAAAGTAGTGTGCAACCGAAGATTTCTCTCTCTCTCTTTCTCTCTCTCTATATATATACACACACACACACACACACACACTTATGGAAACATGAACTTTTATTTACAACTAATTATTGTCATACGATTCAAACTTAAGCTACATAATTATTGATTTTTTATTTACAAGGCTTTTCATATGCTATATCGTTCTGAAGACGTGCCGTAGGCACGTGCCCACGACCAAATCTAGTATACATATATAACCCACGACTGCATCGCTAAAAAAGCTAAAAAATGCATATTCTCCATGTATAGCAGACGAGTGGATGCTCTCAACACATCCACACACTAACCGAATTTCACAATAGTCTCATTTTCTAACTACTTTGCTAGCTCTGCGTAATTTAGCAGGGTTACTGGCTAAGTTTCAACGTGAATGTATATATAGTCATACCGACTCTATACATGCTCTTGCAACGTTGCAAACGAACAAATCTTTGATGTTGCAGTTCTAGTCCACATTGCCATATCATCAGAATCAAGGCAATGAATTCTATTGTAGATCGATCCTAATATGCTGAAATCAAACACCATCTCAACTACTATAATGGGAGAAGGCCTTAGCGTAATTTGTCCATATTCCAACCCGTGCAACGCACGTGCTGGTAGATTTTTTTTCCCTTTTCATTCTTCCCCAATTTTTCCCACGCGCACAGCACGTGTATAATACTAGTGTAGTTAAATCCAAAATATATTTCAGCTAAACTAAGTAACTACACAAAATTACTCATCTCATAATAAATTTTCTTCATATATTCATATTTTCAAAAAGAATTAGACATATGGGCCCCAAATTGGCCCACCACTCAACCAACGCCCTCTTTTAGTGGGCCCACGAACAAGGCCCACTAAATACCAAGCCGTGGCACAAACGTAAATAATGTCAAGATATTATCCTACTTCTAAGAGCATCCACAGTGGTGTTTCTCATTTGCCAAAAAATGGCTGCTACAGTAATAGCAAATAGAAGCGATCGCTGCAGTGATCGTTTGCTATACTGTTTGCCAAAAAATTGAGAGACGGTATATGATATACCGTCTGTGGTTTTTTTTGATGAATTACCGTCTGTGGTTTTGAAATTAAATTTAAAAAGTTAATTACTTATTAACTATTAAACTAAATTAATTAAATAATATAATAATAACTAAACCTAATTAAATAAATAACTAAACCTAATTAACTACCTAGCCCATCTAATTATTACCTAAATCCCACTCCACCCGCTGACTATTTGACCTACTTTTTCACAGACGGGAAACATTCCCCGTCTGTCCATTTCCCTTTTTAATTTTTTTTTTCTTTTTCGGCCAATCATGGCCGTTCATGTCAAAAAATAAATAAATAAATAAATAAAGGTTACAGACGGGATATGATATCCCGTCTGACCCTTTTTTAAAAATAAAAAAATAATAAAATAAGCCAAACGGTATATCATTCCCCCCGTCTGACCATAATAAACTATATTAAAATTTCTGAGACGGGGAATCATTCCCCGTCCTTTATAATTTGAGAATTCTCAAATCGTTTCTCAAATTTGAGAAACAGATTTGGTGAGTTTGCTAAAAAATGGCAAAATGAAAAACCACTGCAGGCTTCGTTTGCTAAAAAAATGGCAAAATGAGAATTATAGAAAATCACTGTGGATGCTCTAAGGCTGTAAATCGGATCAGCCAGCCATATGTTTAAGCTCATACCGAAATTCTACTCGGACGGGTTTATGTCCGGTTTGATCTAGATCGGGCAAATTTTTTATAGTCCTGACTTGAATCGATAAATCATCGGACAACGATAACATTCGGACAGACTTATGTCCGACTCGAGCTCGATAAAACATCGGACCTAATAATTTATTCAAGTTCGGTTCGTTTAACAGTTTGGACGGTCCACAATCAGGCAATTTCTTCAGCCGGACTCAGACGAACGATGGATCGTCCTGTTCATTTTACACCCCTACCTACTTCCCCGCCAAAAGAGACAACTAAAGTAACCATACTTTATTAATTATTATTATGAAAGCTACTCTCATCGATCTTCCTCCTCCTTTCTCCCCAATTCTGCCATTCAAAATTAGATCTCACTTGTCCATCCTCCGATTTCCCAATCTTCCACCAATGACCATCACCGACCTTCCAATCGACGAACACACCATCTCTTACCTCCCTATCATAAGCCAGCCCGAAATCTCCAATGACATGCGATTGCATCAACTTGGATACAAGCAAGAGCTCACTCGCAACCTCTCATAATTAAGATCCCTAGTCGACTATATTTAATTATTAACTCAACGAAATTCCAGTTATCATAACTTAACATGATATTAATATTTTACTAGTAATTTACACGTGCGATGCACGGCTTAATAAATATATATATATTTTTAAAAGTAAATATTTGAGTGTAGTCTGGTCTTGAACCTGAGACTTCAATTATATTATGTATGCACGGGCGATACACTTATTTTTTTGTCTACAAATGTTTGTATTTGTTGAATTTAGTTTGAACGTGTATTATACGTGTTTGTTTGATAACAAAGTTAGAGTTTGTTTGGTTACAAACTCCAACACTCCCATTAAAATAGTAAATAGTGAAATTACATTATTTTCACTTAATGCCCTAGAACTTTTTGTGTTTTTTAAAAATTTGGATAGGGCGATTTCAAATTTTGCGGTGACATTTTCAATAGTGTCAGTGTTGACGGGGATGGGCCGGTGACGATGGTGTTGGGTTGGCAGGGCCAGCCCTCACCTTGAGGCGGGTGAGGCGGCTCCCTCATGCCTCCGATTTTTTTTTTTGCAATTTTAGAAATCCCTAAATTTGTATTTTTCTTACAAATATTGGCACGTATTTTACGTGTAAAAAAATATATTGTAATTAGGGGTCTCCAAAAATAATTATTTGGGTTTTTTTAGAGTGGGAAGCTTGCAGTTGAATGGTGGGGGCCTTTTGCTTCCTGTATTACTGGATGGTAATGTGTCTTACACTATATCTGCTTATTTTGTACCCTTTTGCAAGTGGAGTTTCTTCAATTATAGAGGTCAGTTGTGTAATTTGGTAAGTTGTTGAGGTGAGTGTTGCTAAAAAAACTCTAATGTCATAACTATTGAATTTTTATTATGACTTGCATGAGATTATGATATATTTTTTCTAAATAAACATATATGTTTATAAACGAATTTTTAGCGATAGTTTTATGGTTTTGCTCTGTTTTGTTGTTTAAGTACCTAAAAAAAGAAAATCGATAAATTAAAGCTAGTTAGAGCAGACCATTCCAAGGCCCAGTGCAGGGCCCAATAAGGGTTGTCCAATGCTCATAAGAAAACATCGTGCCGATGTATCGTGCAGCCGGTTGCTCACGTGTTTTTATTTCAGTTGTACGACTTTGTTTCGTTATTTCTTATTAATGGAACGATGACGAGCATCATCTTTTATCAAAAAAAAAAAAAACATCGTGCCTATAAAAATGTACGTTGCATGCCCGCAATTCATGTGCCATCAAATTTAAGTAGAAGATAATTAATTTCATCGATCGACCTATTTACTGTTGGATATATTGGTATATTCTCTCTATATAAATATAACACGTGCATATGTGTAACACGTGTAATGAACGTACAATTGATTGGATATTGGAACGCGGGTTTGTGGGCTTATAACCCGATACCCAAACCAGTATTTAGGAATAAATACTGGCTTGTGATAGCAGTCTAGGTATTCCAATCTTGATACCCAGGGTGAATATCTCAAGCAACTTAGATCTAGAGATAAAACCCTAATTCCCAATTGTTAATTTCTCACAAAATCTAACAATCTTGAGATATCTATTAATCAATTTGTGATGTTAATTAAAAGGGAAAAAAGCAATTCTGTTAGATCCCGTCGTTTTAGTTGGATCCCGTCCAAACCCTCGAAGCCGCCGACGATCACCATTGCTGTCAGCGTCGTCGCTCCCACAGACGCTCGCCGCCCGTCGTCGAAGGGGCACTATTGGCCAGTCGTCGTCGCTCCCAAAGACGCTCGACGGTCTTCAGTCAGGGCGTCGACCAGAGAAGACGGTCCCGATCTCGTGTGACGTCGACTGAGCCGCCCTCGTCGTCGTCGTGACTGGTTGCTGATCGACGGCGCCGCATCTCCTCTATTCGCCATGCTCGATCTTCTTCTTCCTCCTGTTCGTCCCGCTGAAGATCCTAACCCAAATGCTGTGTGTAGATCCAAACCCCGAAGATTGAACCCAAATGTGTTTTGGTTTTGATCTACAGTTGAGAGGTGCAAGATTTGTTCTTGTGTTAGTCGGATCCAAACCAGATTCATTGAGAAAATGATTTCTGGCTTTTGGATTGTGAAGAAGAAGAGAGGTGGGATTTGCTCAAAGAGAGCAGTAGTGGATTTGTCACTTATTGTTTTGGCACTGATCGAGGTACTCTGGAGGGTGCAATACAGGATAGATCAGATGTGCTTCGAAACAGATTTGACTCTAATCAATTGAAGGGGAAGAGACCGTGAAAGATAAGTTCTTTACTTTCCTCGTATTAAATTTCTGTTAAATATTTTGCTATGTGCTGGAAGTTCAAAACATTCGTTTTAAGTTTATGTTTCGAATTATAGAATTACTATGATGCTAAGTGGTTAAGTTCAAGACTGTATTAATCGTTTGTTTAATTAAATACAAGTTGAACAGTTGTTTTGGCTATGTGCTAAAACACAATATATATTTTGATAAGTTAAACTGTATGTTGACTATAAAATTTCGGATCTCCAATTAAATTGTTGCTAGAATTAGATTGTGCTAATAATTTGTTTAATTGGCTAATCTTTAACAATTTGATGAATGTAGGAACTTTAATGTTACCTACAAATTGTGTATGTTGGAGACGATGGATTTGCATCATGGTATGATAAGTCTGCACTACGCAGGCTTCTCCATCGAATTTGGAAAAACACTTCTAACTTGAAGTGTCGGTATGATCTACTTTAATTTTCTCAGTATTTTTCATGTGATGAATGTGTTAACGTTTTGTGCGTTTGATCATATGATTGAGAGTTTTAGATCATAGTTATTCTCGCTCTGGAAAACTAGCATGTTTAGGGTTGTTAAGTGTTTTATCATACTATGTGTATAGATATTTTGACAAATCCATTGTTTGCAGTTTGTGTGAGATTACATATTTGCTTCTCTAAAATTTAAAATAAAATAAAATTGTATAAGATGTATAACAAATGTCTGTAACTTAGGAGAGAGCATCTCTTAATGTAGAATATGACTCTACTAGTTACGTTGTGTTCCATCTCGTTCATTGTACTGTGTGTGCAAAGTTGAATTATAATATACTAGTCATTATCTCATTTAGCGTTATGAAGATGATGAAGAACGAGTAAAGGAAAGAATTGTTTGCTCAATGTGTTTGAGCTAGTGGACATTGTTAGAACCATTAGAGAAAGCAAATAATTTTTGAAAAATGTGATAGAGTAATTTTGTATTAACTCTTATACAGTTCATATATTGTCAATCGTATGTATAAGTTGAGTTTAACAAATGAGACAATTAATAATAATAGTTCTAATTGTGTTCTTGAACATAGCATAATTGGCTAAGATTTGAGAACTATATATTCAATTGTTTGCGAGGAAATGTGATCTAATTATTAAAACTGTGGGGAAATGGAGTTAAAAGCTATTGAGTCAAAGCTTTAACATCCAAGTTGTTTTGAAATTTAGAATCACTATGAACTATATATTAAATTGTTAAAACTCATAACCCTACTAAATGACACTTCATTAAAATATAACAAATATGAAAGTTGTGCTCAGATTATAATCACTAGAAAATCATTTAGTATGGTCTCTAGGAGCACACAACTTCTTGAGTCAATACATTCTGATATTTGTGATCTCAGTAGCTTTGTGACTATATGAGACGATTGTTGGTCAGAAGTATTTAATCTCTTTTGTAGATGATTAATATAAGTCTGTCATATATATGAAGAATGAAGCACTTGTTATTCTCAATGAATTAAAAATTATAGTTAAATGCTAAAAATCAAGGGTTCAGATTTAATAGAGGTAGTGAATATGTTTTAACAACTTTAGAGAAGTTTGCATTGGGCATAATCTCTAGAGCACTCTACTTACAACAGTCAAACGGTATTGATAAAAGTTAGAATCAAACACTTAGTGAAATGTTGAATTCTATATTATTGACTGTTGTTTGTCTTGTGTAATTATGAGTGATGTTGTATTGTTAATCATATCTCTAATGTGTTACTACACTCTAAATTGAATACACCTTGTAAATCATGGTATGAAAATACAAACAGTTTTGTTAAAGTGAAAATGTGTGTTGTGATACTTTTGTTAGAGTACATGACCCTAGAAGGCCTAAAGTAGGACCTACAACAAATATTTGTGTGCTTAGAGAGTGCAGAACGTAACTCTGTGGACAGATGTTGGATCTATCTAATTTGTGTTAGAAGAATCTAGACTTGCAAAGTTCTTTGAGGATATGTTCATCAAAGATTAATGTATGAAATAATCTAGTCATACAGACATGTTCAATGATTCACAGTTGGAATCAAGAACTAGCCTTACTGACACTTGAAAATTTGAATGACAAATGAGCTAAGAAGAGTCTTTAGTAGACAATAAGATGATTCTGTACAATAATACTTTAATTTAGTTGATTTGCCGAAAGAGGCTAAAACTATAGTAAGTAAGTGGGGTTTTGTAGAAGAAACTTAATTTTGATTGTTCAGGAGCAATTTTAATGTTTTTTAGTAGCTAACAGATTGACTGAGAAAAATGGGGTAGATTTATTTGATGTCTACTCACATGTTTGTCATATTGCTACAATAAGTATTCTTCTTACCCTTACATCTATTGAAAATTTTGTAATTCATAAAGGATAATTAAAAGGCTTTGTCCTTGATGTTTTGTACTGAACAGTTTTGTACTGGAAAGTTTTGAACTAATATGTTTAGTGAACAAGATTTACAATTTAGTAAAATCATTGTATATTCTTAAAACATATATAGCCAACGAATAAATAATTTGACAAATTTTTGAAAGAGCCTAGTATATGAATCAAGTAATTCAGATCAGTGCCTTCAACTTTGTGGTGTGTCAAATATAGTGGCTATTATTTACTTGTTCTGTTGATATGGAAGTTCTTGGAAGTGACCTCTCTATTACAAATGAAGTTAAAATTATGCTATCCAAAGAATTCAACACGAAAACCTAGGTACTGTGGACACCATAGGTATAAGGGTGAGTTTTCAGTTGGCAAGGGATAACTCTTAGCCAAACTCATCAAATCAAAATGTGTTTCAAAAGTGGGGATATAGTGATTGAAATTGTGTTTTGAAACACCTTATGATTATGATAAAAGGTTGACACCTAATGATGGTGCAACTATGAGACATGTAGATCATTCGAAAGGAATTGACAATCTCATGTATACAAAGATCTGCACTAGAATAGACATAGCCTTTGAGGTAGGTATGATCTGCAGATTCACTAATAATCCCATACACATTTGAGTGCCCTTAAGAGGCTAATGAGATACCTGAGTGGTATTCAAGAGTTTGCTTTGTGCTACTCTAGTCATTCTTCGAATGAATGGCTGATCTGATGCATTATGATGCTCAGAATTTAGTGAAAGTCGATAACTAGTAGATATGTGTTTACACTAGGAGAAACAGAAATGTTATGGAAATAAAAAGCAAACAGGCACTGTGCTATCATCCATGAAATCAGACCTCTATGTGTAATCCTCTGCAGGGAAAAAGGCTGAGTGGATTGAAGAAATTGTTGCTAGTTATCCATTAAGAAGTTTAAGTAACTCTCTAATTCTGTTATGCGACTATCAAGCTACAATGCACTGTAGCTCATAACTCACTCTATGATAGTAAGAGGAGTATATTAAGGCTTAAAGAAGCCTAGTTGAACTTTCTCATAGATAAAGTGCAATTGCGACAAGTATGGCTAATGCTCTTGCTAAGAGACTTGAAAGTGATCTAATTATCAAAACTGTGGGGGAAAGTGGAGTTAAAAGCTATTGAGTCGAAGCTTTAACATCCAACAAGTTTTGAAATTTAGAATCCAATTGGAGCCATAGAGAAGTTCAAACTTAAACATCAATTTTAGGCAGTTGACATGTTTTAAATAATTTTGATGATTCGACATAAATTCCACAAATATATAATGTCATTCCAATTTTGATGGTATTATATATCTAGGAAATTTACTTAGAATAATCATATTATTCCAATACGAAACATGAAAACTTGTCGATGTGTTTCCGATGATTAAATTGTCCTAAATATCATTCCAATTTTGATGATATGTCTTTTATGGATACATGTTTCATTCCAATTTTGATGATTCAATGTTAAACCATGATTGAAACGACAGTCTTTTCATTCCAATATGAAACATAGTATGGTTCTTGTGTAGAAACTATAAAGTTCATGTACTTTACTTATTAAAGATACTTGATTGTGATGCTTGCGTTACATTTTTGCTAAGCTAATTATGAATTGTACTAAGTTCTTTTGTGGAACTAGATACTTTGTGAAATTGTTGGAATTCTTAGAGATGTGTCTCTTGATATCCTTGTTTTCAATAAGCTAGCAAAGATGGAGGAGTTGAATCTGTCAACATAGATTTCAAACATAATGATTTGCTCAAAATGAAGGAGTAAACATAAAGCAGTGTGCAAGGATAGAATTTCAATTTATTTCTTTTGAGAATAAATTAGTCACTTGCTTGGTAAAAACTTCTGTTGAGTTTAAGACTCTTGTGTTCATGAGCTTAAAACTCATATTTTGTTCTTGAAGTTTATTTGCTTTGTTTGATTTTGAAACTATGACAGATTATTCCAGTTGGTTTAGTCTTTGTGAACTATTCTGAATTGGATATGGTTTGGAACTAGTTAATTATATTGGTTTAGTCTTGATTGAACTATTCAGTTTTATAATTCAATTGGTTCTTATGAAACTATACCTTTATGATGCTTTTCCTTTATGGACTGCTATCAGCCAGTCAGTTGTATACTGATCTGATGAGATAATCCTGTACTTTATATATTGAGAATATAGGAGGAGATTGTTGGATATATTGGTATATTCTCTCTATATAAATATAGCACGTGCATATGTGTAACACGTGTAATGAACGTACAATTGATTGGATATTGGAACGCGGGTTTGTGGGCTTATAACCCGATACCCAAACCAGTATTTAGGAATAAATACTGGCTTGTGATAGCAGTCTAGGTATTCCAATCTTGATACCTAGGGTGAATATCTCAAGCAACTTAGATCTAGAGATAAAACCCTAATTCCCAATTGTTAATTTCTCACAAAATCTAACATTTACATAATAAGGGTAAAAGAGATATGAGCAACTTGCTCATTTAGTAAATGAACAATTGATTATGTGGCATGCATGTGATACATTGGACAACTAACCCTTTTAAGAAAATTTTCAATCACATGTATGCCACATCATCAATTGCTTATTTACTAAATGAGCAAGTTGCTCATACCCCTTTTACCCATATAATAAAACACAAAGAAAGCTATCAAGTGGCTCTCATTTAATAGGGTTGAAATCAATGGTCCAGATCTAACATCACAAAACATATTTCTCCACCCAATTTTTTTCCCCAAAACTCAAATTCAAATCCCAAAACAACTTCTTTATTTATTTATTTATTCATTTATCTCTCTCTCTCCCTCTCTATTTACTCAAAAATTTAAATTTTCAGATTTCAGGTTTGTAAATTTTCAGAATTTTTATGCATTTTTTATTACTTATGTTACATTGAAAATAGCAAATATCTCATTAACCGTTAAATTTCATCATTTTTCACACTCAAAGTTTTAAGAAGTTGGATTTTACATTCCCATTTATAATTATTTTTCAACATATACTAGTGAAAACATGGACTTTTATTTACAACTAATTATTGTTTTACTATTCAAACTTGAGCTACATAATTGCTATTTTACTAATTACAAGACTTTTATATGCTGTATCGTTTCGAAGACGTACCGTAGGCACGTGCCCAAGGACAAATCTAGTAATACTATATAATCACATAATTACCACTGGGTTTTAGCTCAAATGGTAAAATGTTTAAATGGTAAACAAAAATCTAATATATTGAGACTAAACTACAATACAGTTTTTTTTTAATTAAAAAATGAAAAGAAGTAATTCCAAGTATAAAATAATGACACGATATAAGACTGGAAAAGGAGAGAGTGAAGAATCTTTCATTAATTAGAAAATTCAAGCTTCAGAGTGTTAAGTAAAACTCAGAACTTTAGATAATATTATAATCAATGTATAAGTCTTTGACAAGTACAAATGTATGAAGCTTAGTTTATTGCTATCTCTGTTACGATCTGAGTCTTTTGGCTAGATAGAAATAACTATTATTTTTGTGGGACTAACAAGAATATTTTTAGTAATTTAATTCACATTATGCATCTTATTTTCTGTTGGGCTATAACTGCTGCGACAAGTCCTCGAGGAAAGATTGACAGCGTCTTCCAGGTGGAGTAGTACAATGACGATGAAGTCGAGATCAGGCCAACGCTCAACTGAGGGACAAGTCTGTTCTGTTCTCCTGTACTTTTACTTTTGATTGATCCCCATTCTCCAAGGTCTATTGGGGGGATTTAGATGCTTTGTTGTACTTTTGTTGGATGCATGTATGTTTCTGTCTTTCCTTTGTCTCACTACCCCATGTTCGGAGAATGTTCTATGTATTAATTAAGTAATGTAGGACTTTATATTTTGCTCAGTTGTCTGAGTTTATTTTATTAACTTCTTGTTAATAAAACAATGTGATCGTACTCCATATTTTACGTTAAAAAAATATCTACTATTATTAAGCAAAGCTCCATTTTGGCGGCTTTTTACTATCATACCCCATATACAATAAAAAGCTAAAAAATAATATCGGGTTATTTCTGTCAAATTTTGCCCATGATCCCTCCACAATCAGAGGTCAGAAATGTAATTTTCCATCGTCCTTTCCAATTTCCTCATACACTTCTTCTTCCCCCTTCGTCCTCTCCACTTTCCTCTTTACTTGCGCTGTCCCTTTTCTCCCATCCCCGACGCACATTAGCGAAACCTTAACTCCTCTCTCAACCGCCATGGCCTCCTCATCTCCGAACCCCAACCAACTGCCTCTCCCCTTCGACATTCACCCCCTCTTCCACCCCCCTCCCACAAACCCTAACCCTAACCCTAACTTCCACCCCTTCACCTTCTTCCCCTTCCCCGCAAACTCTAACCCTAACCCCAACGCAGGCGCCTCTCTCATGGCGCTCCTCAACAACGCCCCTCCTCCCTCTCCCGCAACAGCCACGTCAGATTTCCCTCCAGCGCCAACTGCGGCGGCTAGGGTTTCGAGCAGCAAGACGCCGAGGGGACGACCGAGTGGGAGTGGGGACAGGGCGGTTGTTGATGTGGATGCGAAATTGGTGGTGGGGCAATCGCCGTAGCTGGAGGTGACGCCGATTATGAAGTGTAGTTAGGATCTGGGGTTGGTTTTGGGCTGGTAGATTGCGGTGAATCGGACGTACATTTGTTATAGGCTGAAGATGGGGAATGTTCGGGTGTTGAATATTAATACCGCGATTAGGGTGCTGTTCAAAGGCCATTCCCAGGTAATTTAGAGTATATAATGTGTGTGCAATTGAAGAAAATGGTTGTGATGGAATGAGAATTTAAGTAGTTATGTTACTAAATAAGCAATTTGTTAAGATAAGCTTGACATGTTTTGAATGTAACTATAGAAGAAAATTGTAGAAGATGACATTTAGTGTAAACATTGAAATAGGATTGAAGTGATCTGGAAAGTGAAGAAAATATGTAAGGAATTGAAGAAATTAATGAAAATACAATATATGAGGAATTGATAAACATGGTTATAACGAGAATTTAACATGGTTTCAAAAAGTGCCAAAGAGCATCATTTAATAGTTAAACGGTGGTCTAGCGTTTAATTTTGCCAAAAAACACAAGAAAAAACGGTACTATGAAAATACATTATAAAAAACTGCAGAACGCATAACAATAGCATATATATAGAGAGAGAGAGAGAAAGAGAGAGAGAGAGAGTAAAGAGAAGGAGTTGAAGTTGTTGGCGTTCGGTAGAGCCTCGGGATGAAGACAGTGAGCAAGCTTGGGTTTGGAGGGAGCTCGGGTTGTGTGAGGGGAGGAGCTCGACTGTGAGGGTGAATGGATGTCTCAAGTCCGGTGACAGATTACGTATTATTATTATTTACTCTATAAAAAATAAAAAATAATATTTTAATTAAAACATGCATCGCGCGTGCAAGTTAGTAGTAATAATAATAATAACAAATGTACACCTCCACTTAGGAGACTTTAGGAAGTAGGTTTTTTTCTTGAAACTCTTTCGTTGTCACTTTTATTGGATGTTTGGAGTTTAGATTCCATGCAAAATTTATTGGTCAAGTGTTCGAATTTTCTTCCTAAAGCATGTCACTTTCTTGGTAAATTCTAAGAAAAGATCTTTCAACTACTGACCTCAAATTTGAGGCCGAATCCTTGTACACCTCAAAAATTATTCACCAGTTCGCAAGATAGCATTATATAAGCGTCGGTCTATAGGATTTATATTAGATCTTCAATGTAAGTCTAATTCCCATCACAATCTCTTCTCTACTATTATAATGGGAGAAGGGGTTAGTGTCATTTGTCATTGTTTGTCATTTTGTCAACACGTGCAGCGCACGTGTTGATTTTTTTTTCCCTTTTCATTCCCCTCCACGTGCATCGAACGTGCATTATAGTTTTTTTTTGGTCCTTTTCATTCCTCTCCACGTGCATTGCACGTATTGGTATTTTTTTTCCTTTTCATTCCCCTCCACGTGCATCGCACGTGCATTATAGTTTTTTTTTGTCCTTTTCATTCCTCTCCACATGCATCGCACGTGCATGATACTAGTCATGATAATTACATGTCTCTTGTTCATTTAAGTTTTTTTAAGATTAAACCAATGTGTTAAAAGTCTCTGATGTTTCATTAATAAAAACTTAACAAATAGATAGCCAAAATCAAAATTTAGTCTTGTTCGTTTAAATTAGTGGAGGTAGCTATCTGTTGTATCTAACTTTGGGATCTTGTGGAATCTTATTATTTAATAAAGTTAGTGGTAGTACCTAAATAAAATCTACAAGTCATTTGGATTTGGAAAGATTCCTACTCAACAGTAATCGAATTGAAGAATTTTTTCCGTACTGACCCACCTTTTGAAACTATTGACCAAACTGATCAACTATCAAAAATATTTATCCTACTGATCCAACTTTGGATATGTCAGCATAAAATGCTATCGGCAATAACGTCATATATTATTTTGATTTCGTTGTTGCCAATAGCGGCACCTGTAAAAAAAAAAAAAAAATCATTGTCGCTATTGGGAGTAACGACATCAGTATATCTCGCATTCACTTAAGAGTTGTCTAACTGGAGGAAGAAAAAATTGTAAGTGAAATCGCTTATAACTGATGCCACTATTCCCAATAACGACATAAATTGGTATTCCACCTTTTAACTCAAAAAAAAAAAAATAACGACATAAATTAGTCTGATGCCGCTATTGGTAGTAACAACATCAATTAATATTAAATTAATCTGATGCCGCTATTGTTGATGATACATGTTGTTGATGACTCAGTATTTTATGATTTAATTATATTGCTTTGTTTTTATGTCACTCACACCTTTATGGCTGACCCCTTTAGTTTTGGGGTTTAAGGATTATCTCTAGCCTCATATTTTACAGGTTATTGTTGCTTAGAGCTTGGGATTTGGATACTTGAGATAAATTGATGTAATAGAGCTTTTGTGTAAGTTTTGTAAAAAGAAAGTTTGTAATTCAAGGTGTTTTGTATTCCGCTGTATTTATAAAGATTGTTGTAATAAAAATTATCTGTATTTTTGGACTGTGTTTAATATTACATTGAAGTTGATGCTGGGAATTGTGCCACGTATTTTCTAAGATATTATATTAGAAATTCGGGGCGCTACAGGTTGTGCTGACCCTGCCCAATCCCCATCTTACCCTTCATTACCTTACGACGACTATCCCAAACTGTCAAAACTCCACCTCGAGCTGTGTACCTGCAGCCACGAGCATCAAGATTACCCAAGGATAAGATTCTTCTGTATCGAATGAATATGCATGACCTCTTCTAGTGTGAACCCTTTACCATCTGGCGTCTCCAATTCAACAGTTCTCTCACCCACTACTTCATAAACCTCACCACTCCCCATTCTCACACTACGGCATGTTGATGACTTGTAAGTGGAAAACATCTCCCTCTAGGGGAAAATATGAGAAGAACTTCCTGAATCAAGATACCAACTTGAATGAATCCACATCTGAAAAACTTGAAACAAGAAGACAACAGTCAACATTATTACTTGACTCAGTTGCGCTGACTATATGGGCTTGTTCCCTTTCTTTAGGTAGCACTCTTTTGACTCAACCACTTGTGACAATCTCTTTTGTAATGCCACTCTCCTTTACAGTAATGGCAACGAATCTTACCATTGTGTGCCGCATCCCTTCCAATTGAAGTATCACCATTCATCGCAAAACACCCTAAAGAAGTAGACCCTCCTTTATGAGTCTCTTTTTTTAGTTCATCTTCCTTCAGACCCTTAATCACCCCGGATACAGTGAGTGTCTCCTTGGCCGATTTTCCATGTAGCATGGTAGTTATCAAGTGATCATAAGAAGTTGGCAGTGAATATCAAGTTAAAAGCTTTATCCTATTCGCTAAGATCATCAGCATTAATCACCTTCAGTTCAGATATTACTTTATTGAACTCCACAATATGATATTGAAGATGGGTACCTTCCTTCATTGAGAACCTAAACAGCTTCCTTTTCTAATACATCCGATCTAGCAACGATGATCCCGAGTAGTCAGTTTTAAGTCTTGCCCAAAGACTCGCCGCACTTTTCTCCTCAAGGATATTACACTTGACTTCGTCTGCCAATTACAACCGGATTAAACTCAAGGCCTTCAAACAAACCGCATCCCACTTCTCTTGCTTCATGTCGGTTGGCTTCTTCTCTTATAGGGCAAAGTGCAAGTCCTTCGGAACCATAACATCATACATATCCACCTTCCATAGATTGAAGTTGATCTTACCGTCAAACCGCTTGATCTTCATCTTTTGATCTACCATCTCCAAAGAACTCGAACAACCCCACGAATTCTGATTGCTCTGATACCACTTGTTAGGAAAATATGAGGATCTTGTTGAGTCTTTGACACAATCAATACAAACCACCAAGCAAGACTAGATCACACCAAATACACAAAGCACACACGAATTGTCCCGGTTGGGGCTTTCGCCTTAATCCGGGGGAGGAAGATCCGAGATATTATTCAACTATAGAAGATACAAGAATATTACAATTCTCACGACGACCCTCTTTCAAGCCTAATAGAACATGATGCTGCTTACAATGGAGAAACTCTCTCACCCTCTCAGACGAAGTACTCTTTTCTTCTATTCGGCACTCAATAGAATCATCATCGATCTATGAGCCGTTACAATTATTTATATAGATCTAAAGACAAACCCTAAGTTGATATCTTATTACAATAGCCATTGGATAGTACATAAGAGATAACCCTACGATAGGAGCCACACGATCCAACTTGAAGAGCAAGTTGGGCTTCTCACAAATCACCAAGACCCGACCCAAATATCCATCAGCGCCGCGACTGGTCGACCATCCCCCTCTCGAGGACTTCTGCACCCTATGACCGGTCGATCGCACTCTATGACCGATCGACCGCAACTTCTGCAACTACAGCTGCTGACTGTTTCCTTGCCTCCACTCTGTTTCCAATCGCCTTTGTCTCTCCATCGTCTTATCGTCTTCTTATCCAATATAGTATGCAAGACATAAACCCAGCAATTTCATGCTCGCCGTTGAGACACGGCCGTTACCAATGGAGAGTTCAGTTCAAAATTTTCCATGAGGGCTTGCCGTTCCCAATGGCGAGGACTTTACATTAGACTCGCTGTTGGGAATAACGAGTTTAGTTCAAAATTTTTAATGAACACTCGCCGTTCCCAATGGCGAGGACTTTACATTAGACTCATTGTTGGGAATAACGAGTTTAGTTCAAAATTTTCAATAAAGACTCGCCGTTCCCGACAGCGATGACATTTATACTAGACTCACCGTTGGGAAAGGTGAGGATGTAGGAAATTTTATAGAGAGTGAAACACTCTGCTAGACTTAGTGAATTTTCAAAAAAAAACTCAATAGAATTTTTTTAAAAACTAAACTCGTCGTTCCCAACAGCGAGTCTAGTGTAAATGTCCTCGCTGATGGGAACGGCGAGTCTTAAAAATAATAATAATAATAATAATAATAATAATTAAAAAAGTGAACTAAACTCGTCGTTTTCAACAACGAGTCTAGCGTAAATGTCATCGCCGTTGGCAACAACTAGTCTTCCACAAAAAAAAAATACTAAACTCGCCGTTCCCAACAGCGAGTCTAGTGTAAATGTTCTCGCCGTTGGAAACGGCGAATCTTCATTGAAAATTTTAAACTAAACTCGCCGTTGGGAACAACGAGTTTCTATAAAAAAAACTACATTTGCTGTGTTCCAACGATGGGCACGAAACAACTAAACTCGTCGTTGGGAACAGCGAGTTTAGTTTTTGAGTCCACAAGCCGCAAATACTTGACAACTGTTTCCATATTGTTAGGAACAACTATAAAAATAAATGGACATATATTCACATATTTGTTAGGGGTATCGATATTAAAAATCGTTTAGAAATTAACACCTAGATGGGTGCAAAAAAACATAGTTTACGAATTAGGGGTTTTAATAGCAATTCCAAATTCCTTAACGATATACAGTACAATTGTGAGTCCAACAAGAAGATGGAAGGAACAAAACAAAAATACAAAATAGAGCAAGTCAACTGAAACTTCGCTATTTCATTCTCAGTTCACACTCCCAAAATTCGTCAGACTCCTCAAAGATTCCAACCTTTTTTATGGCATCTAGCAATTGAATTCAAACCCAGGAAAGAGAGAGAAGAAAGAAAGGAAGCCCATCTCTTTGCTTCTCTCTCTCTCTCTCTGTTTGTCTCTCTCTCTTTCTGACGTCTAAATATAGGGGGGTAAATGGTTTTTAGCAAACGATAGTGGGGTATTCTTTGCCAAAATTCGTATTTTTAAAGTTTTTAGCAAATGATAGAGATGATACATATTGTTGATATTTTTTTTTTAATACGCCACTTTTTGAAAGTATTTGCTGAAAGATGACAGTTGCCAAAGTATTTGCGCTTGTGTGCTCAACAACTAAACTCGCCATTCCCAACGGTGAATTTAGTTGTTTCATGCTCGCCGTTGAGACACGGTCATTACCAATGGAGAGTTCAGTTCAAAATTTTTAATGAAGACTCGCCGTTCCCAATGGCGAAGACTTTACATTAGACTCGCTGTTAGGAATAACAAGTTTAGTTCAAAATTTTCAATAAAGACTCGTCGTTCCCAACGGCGATGAAATTTATACTAGACTCGCTGTCAGGAACGGTGAGAATGTAGAAAATTTCCCAGAGAGTGAAACCTGTTGGACTTGGTGAATTTTCAAAAAAAAAAAACTCAATAGAATTTTTTTTTTTGAACTAAACTCGTCGTTCCCAACAACGAGTCTAGTGTAAAAGTCCTCGCTGTTGGGAACGATGAGTCTTAAAAAAATATAAATATATAATAATAATAATAATAATAATTTAGAAAAAGTGAACTAAACAACGAGTCTAGTGTAAATGTCATCGTCGTTGGGAACAACAAGTCTTCCAAAAAAATAATAATACTAAACTCGCCGTTTTCAACAGCAAGTCTAGTGTAAATGTTCTTGACATTGAGAACGGCGAGTCTTCATTGAAAATTTTGAACTAAATTCGCCATTGGGAACAACGAGTTTCTAAAAAAAAAAAACTAAATTCTTCGTTGGGAATGATGAGTTTAGTTTTTAAGTCCACAACCGCAAATACTTTGACAACTGTTTCCATATTGTTAGTAACAACTATAAAAATAAATGGACATATATTCACATATTTGTTAGGGTATCGATATTAAAAATCGTTTAGAAATTAACAGCTAGATGGGTGCAAAAAAACATAGTTTACGAATTAGGGGTTTTAATAGCAATTCCAAATTCCTTAACGATATACAGACTACAGTACAATTGCGAGTCCAACAAGAAGATGGAAGGAACAAAACAAAAATACAAAATAGAGCAAGTCAACTGAAACTTCGCTATTTCATTCTCAGTTCACACTCCCAAAATTCGTCAGATTCCTCAAAGATTCCAACCTTTTTTATGGCATCTAGCAATTGAATTCAAACCCAGGAAAGAGAGAGAAGAAAGAAAGGAAGCCCATCTCTTTGCTTCTCTCTCTCTCTCTCTCTCTCTCTGTGTGTGTGTCTCTTTCTGACGTCTAATGGGTTGGGAGAAGGAAGATGGCAATGGCTCCACAACGGTTGTTATCAATGCTGGTTTGGATTCGGGTACAACCCGGCTCAATGAGTTGGGTTACAAGCAAGAGCTCAAGCGCGACCTCTCGTAATCATCTTCAACTCCAATTCCCTTTATTTTTTTCTGATTTTTTGGGATTAATTTTGGTGCTATTTGAGTTGGGTTTTGGGTCGGGGTCTTTGCCTTTGAGTTTGGATTAGTGGGTTTTTTATGGTAACCCTGTTTCTTAATTGTCACAATAATTCCATTGATGTTGGGATTGGATCGATAGAAGATTTGGGTTTTTGTGATAATTTCTTTCTGATTTTTGGCTAACTTGGAATCATTGGTTTGTTTTGATGGAATATCCAGTCCAATGTTATTGATTTTTTTTAATTATTTTTTTTTCATTTATTTGAGTTGAGGGTCCAGTATATGGGTCCCTGTCCTTCAATCTGGTTGAGTTACTAGATTTGACCGTGGGCACGTCTTCGGAACAATACAGCGTATGAAAAACTTTGTAAATAGTAAAACAACAATTATGTAGCTCAAGTTTGAATAGTATAACAATAATTAGTTCTAAATAAAAGTCCATGTTTTCATTAGTATATGTTGAAAGATAATTATAAATGGGAATGTAAGATCCAACTTCTTAGAATTTTGAGGGTGGAAAATGATGAAATTTAATTGTTGGGGGAGATATTTTCTATTTTCAATGTAACATGAGCAATAAAAAAACATTAAAAAATCTGAAAATTTACAAACCTGAAATCTGAAAATCTAAATTTTTTAATAGATATAGAGAGAATGAGAGAGAGAGAGGAAGAGTTTTTTTTTTTTTTTTTTGGGGGTGGGGGGGAGGACTTTTTGAGGAAAAAAAATGTTTTTGGAAGGTGAATCTGAACCGTTGGTTTTGTTTCTTATTATATAAATATTTATTGTTTGAGTGTAGTGATATGGGTCTAGTTGTACTTGCTGTACTAAATTCATGAGCAAGATTAGTAGTCCATTTGTGCTGTTGTTGGTAATTTCGATTTCGATATTTATTGAGATTGTCAGTTCATCTGGAAGTTAAGTTCTTAGGTGAAATAAGAAATTACATCGACCAAATTGATAGTATTCAACCTTTCAATTTCTTTGGATCTATGAATGTTCTTTTCGGGTGGTATACCATGTTCTTTTTTGGCTTTCCACCAAATATTTCTCAATGAAATGTAGTTTTATTGTGATGATTGTCAATGCAATTTTACCCAATCCAAACTTATAGGCAAACCCAACTCCATATGGTAGTCTTTTACTTCATATATTTGAAATATTGGTAATTCCTCAGGGTGTTATCAAATTTTGCATTCTCCTTCTCCATCATATCAGTGCTTACCGGTATAACGACTCTATACAACACCGGCCTCAATTTTGGTGGTCCGCTCTCCACAACCTATGGATGGTTTGTTGCCGGGTTCTTCACCATGTTGGTTGGCCTGTCGATGGCTGAGATTTGCTCAGCGTTCCCTACTTCCGGTGGTCTCTACTATTGGAGTGCTAGACTCTCCGGGAAAAATTGGGCGCCTTTTGCATCTTGGATGACTGGATGGTATATCTTAATCTCTTCATGATAATTCGACTTTACAATTGAAACTAAGGAAAACAAATTACTTAGCTAGGACTATAATTCTTGGAGTTCGGAATCCCAATCTAGCATGTACTGTTTTACTTAGCTTAGCTTTACTAATGCAACAGTGAAGGTTGCGCAAACTAGACACACATTCACTTGCATATGTATTAAATAATTTGCTTGTTAGGCATTAGTTCAAGTTTCATAGTTTGGCAATCTTGTTATGATGCTTCTTGATCTATTTGTTTGCATGGTGCTTGAAAGTTTGCTAATGATGCATGTTTACCTCCTTGTTGAATACTACTTTCTCTCGAAGCAGATTTTGATTGATTAATTTTGCCAAACTAATTATTAGCTTATAGTATTTTACTTCATGCTTCAGATTCATGACCAAATACAATCTATGCTCCTTAGTAGGAACCAAACATATATCTATATACATATATATTAGTAAGTATTAATGAATTATTAGCATTTTGGTTGGAATTAATAAGTGGTAGACAGTTTGGTAATTGTGATGGATAAGAGAGATCATATCAAGTTATATGCTCTATTCTATTTCTTTCTTTTCGTTCATAAGGAGTCCTCTTGTGTTTTTCATTGAAATTATTCTAATAATTGTTGGATATATAGGTATATTCTCACTATATGAATAATATTATGTGTAATATTATTCTATGGACAACACGTGTGTTACACGTACTAATTGTATGGATATCAGAATGCGGGTTGAGTGGGTTGAGAACCCAGTACCCAAACCAGTATTTATTTTATAAATACTAGCTTGTGATAGTAGTCTAGGTATTCCAATCTTGATAGTAAATATCTCAAGCACCTTAGTCTAGGATATTAACCCTAATTTCTATTGTTATAATCTCTCATAATCTCTAACAATAATTACGGTAATTGTATGCGTGCAGGTTCAATATTGTCGGACAGGTAATCTACACACTTCTTTATCCCAAAGCTCGGAGCTTTTCCTTGCTTACTTGAGGCGGATCCTCTTCTTGGACTTGCACTATAATTAAACGTTCTAAAAATTGAAAAGGAAATTTTATAATGCAGTGGGCTGTTACCACCAGTGTCGATTTCTCATTAGCACAGCTAATTCAAGTTATCATCCTTCTCTCAACTGGTGGAAACAATGGGGGAGGTTACTCGGCTTCCAAATATGTAGTCATAGCATTTCATGGGGGGATTCTTTTGGTTCATGCAATTATAAACAGTCTTTCTATCTCTTGGTTATCTCTTTTTGGACAATTAGCTGCTGCATGGAACTTGTTTGGTAAGTATAAGAGCATCCACTATCGTTGCTGCTAAAATATGGGTATTTGGCAATCGAAAATAGCAATTGAAAGAGTTCCCCTGCTATCGTTTGAGCCAAAATTCGACAAAAAAAATATTAATAAAATATTCAGACGGAAGATGTAACGTTTTTTTTATTTTTTTTAATATAATAAATTGACGGATGGAAGAACATTCTTCACCTGTGAATTCTTTTGTTTTTTAAAAAATAAAAAAATTGCCGGACGGAAGATGATCTTCCGTTTGACACTTATTTTAAAATATATTAAATTGATGAAATGGCAATTTCATAAATATGTTGATGGCATTTTGGTAAATTGTGAATTTTTTTTAAAGGGAAATTGGCTGGACGGAAGAACATCATTCCCAGCACACCAAATTTTTATTTTGTTGAATTTTTTTAAAAATTTAAACGGCAAGTTGGTAAATATTTTGATGGCATTTTAGTAATTTTTTGGAAAAAAATATATTAAAGATTTCAGAGTTGGAAGATCTTCTTCCGTCTTCTATATTTTGACCATTGCTAAATATGCGTAATGTTCACTACTTTTCTAAAAAGTAGGTTTTTAGCGAACGATAGTGGCTACGAAAAACTCAAAATATCCATTTTTTTTAGATATATAGCAAACGAAAGTGGATGGTCTAAAGAATGTTATTTACAGAATTAGGGTTTGTAATTATATTTCATTTTATTTTTTCACTTAGTTCAAGTTTGAAGTTGGAATCTTATAAATTTTCAGGTGTTTTTGTTCTTATGGTTGCCATACCTGTGGTTGCAACAGAGAGGGCGAGTCCCAAATTTGTTTTTACCCATTTCAATACAGAGAACGATGCAGGAATCCACAGTAAACTGTACATATTTGTTTTGGGACTTTTGATGAGCCAGTATACATTGACTGGGTATGATGCATCTGCTCATATGGTAAGCTCAACCTCGACACGCCTTGCTACATCGATTTCTTGGTACATAGTTATTTTAATCGTATATTCTCCCCCCATCAGACCGAGGAAACAAAGAATGCAGATATAAACGGACCGAAAGGCATAATAAGTTCAATTGGCATATCAATTCTTGTTGGATGGGGATACCTACTTGGCATCACATTTGCCGTCACCAATGTACCATATCTCTTGAGCCCAGACAATGATGCCGGAGGATATGCAATTGCCGAGGTGTTTTATGGCGCCTTTAAGAGTCGATACGGACACGGGGTTGGGGGAATTATTTGTTTGGGAGTTGTCGCTGTTGCCATATTTTTTTGTGGTATGAGTTCAGTGACAAGCAACTCTAGGTACAGTCTTCTTCTATGTTTTATATGTTAACTGCATAAACTAGTAGTACTTTTGCTATGCAAGATTGTTCATCATCTGCCTATTTTCATATTAGGATGGCATATGCATTTTCGAGAGATGGAGCAATGCCACTATCTTCTCTGTGGCATAAAGTGAACAAGCAAGAAGTACCGATAAATGCAGTTTGGCTTTCCGCATTTATCTCCTTTTGCATGGCTTTAACGGTATGGCCACTCTCTTTAATCTTTACAGCATTTATCAAAGTTTTTTTTGAGGGAAAATGTGGAATCTGACGACCACCCCTGTTTCATTAATAAGAGCTTAACGAAATAAATCCAGAGAGTACTGAGCCTAGCCCAGCCGCCCAGGTACAAACTAAAGACAGCATTTATCAAAGTTGAAGCAGGCTTATTGAAATGTTCAAACAATTATGAGTGTCATGGTTCATGCTGCCTTTACTTTAATCTTTTGTTTCTCATGAGTCATGTTTTCATGCATTAAAACTTTCTGAAAGTTGTCATAGAACAATTAAATTATTTGAATCTCCGCTTAACAACTAAAATCACAAGACCTCAGTATCTGAGTTGAATCTCTATATATAATGGGAGAGTTGGGAGTTGTAATTTGAACGCCTAACAGAACAACACGGAAGAGAACACGGAAATTCTCTTTAACCTAATTCTGTCGTGTATACTCACTGCAGTCTCTTGGGAGCCTTGTTGCGTTCCAAGCAATGGTGTCAATAGCTACAATCGGTCTCTACATTGCTTATGCTCTCCCAATTTTCTTCCGGGTGACACTGGCACGGAAATCTTTCGTCCCTGGCCCATTCAACCTGGGGCGGTATGGGGTTCTAGTAGGATGGATTGCAGTTCTCTGGGTCATAACCATCACGGTGCTCTTCTCGCTCCCTGTAGCTTATCCCATCACCAAGGATACTCTCAACTACACTCCAGTTGCTGTCGGAGGGCTCTTCATTCTTACTGTATCGGCGTGGATCTTTCGTGCCCGACATTGGTTCAAGGGTCCAATAACCAATATAGATTCATAAATTATGGAATTTTGTAAAGATTTGAGTGCGAGGCTTGTATAGTTGTATTAGTTGGAAAGATGGTGTGGTTCATCATTGTAAAGGTTGTCTATCTGCTCAGTTGTTTTTCTTACATTGGTTGCAAGCAAGGCAAGGAAAGAAATCTAAATGAAACAAAATACTTCAGTCCACATGTCATATGTTTAGTATTTTTGGTTCTCTTCTAATCTCTAATTAATAATCGTATATAATTGCTTAATCCATATTAGTTCCACTCATCATGTGCCTGCAAACTGAATGTGGTTGTATTGCTAAGTTTATTGTCTCACATTCCAGATTTCATACATCTCTCTGTATATAATAGGAGAGTTAGAGTTGTAATTTGTCAACATACAAACCCGTGTGTTGCACGTACAACTTCAATTCTCCCATTAATTACAACAAAAACAAACAAACAAACAAAATTTCACCTATTTAAGCGTGCAATTTCATACATCTCTCTGTATATAATAGGAGAGTTAGAGTTGTAATTTGTCAACATACAAACCCGTGTGTTGCACGTACAACTTCAATTCTCCCATTAATTACAACAAAAACAAACAAACAAACAAAATTTCACCTATTTAAGCGTGCAATGCATGTGCAAAATAATTTGTAATATTTTTTTAACACCAAACAGACACATGTGTTGCACGTACAACTCCAATTCTACTTATGAACACGTGTATTGCATGTACAAATCGTAACTTTTTCTTCAAAATATATTTTTTCAATTACATGCAACGCACGTCCAACTCCAAAACTATTTCTTAACACGTATATCGCACGTGAAAATCCTCAACTCTTATCAAAATGTGCATCGCACGTGAAAAAAATACTAGTTAAAATAAATACAACTTAAAATAAACCAAGCCCTATTAAAAAGACATGATCAGATGCTCACACTGCATATTTCATACTTAGTCATTGAAGTGAACAATCATATAGTTGGAATGTCCTCATTGACTCTCAAAGAAATGCATGAAACTGGTGAATATCATATCATGTACTCAGGGCCAGAGTTCCCGGGCCAAGGCGAAAGGTTCAAATAATTATTTCTGGAGCCTCTAATTACAATATATTTTTTTACGCATAAAATATGTGTCTGTATTTATAAGAGAAATACAAATTTGATAACCCTAAAATTGTAAAAAGATCGGAAGGGGGATCTAAGGCGGCCATCTCGACTGCCTTAAGGTGGGGGCCGGCCCTGCATATACTGTAGAATCTTGAAACTGGGAAAGAGATCTAAGACTTTGACTAACATCAATCCACTTGGATCCTTGATTAACTTCAAAAGTGGTAAAGTCAAGAGATCACAGCTGGTTTGCACTTAATTTACACATATAACAATTAAATTGTGATAGAACAGGTACTGATTCAGGTCACATGGGAATATCATTTCACTACCAAGTCCTGCTGCTATCTCAGTTGCAAGAATCTACTGAAGTCGTCCTCTAAACTTGCTTGCATTGATTGGTACTATTTGGCTTCTAATTTATTTTTCAACTTTCACTTTTTGCCAAAAGAAATGAAGAATACAAGACCCAACTTCGACAATCATTTTCTCATTCAAAACATATAGGTTAGTTGAGATCTCCCTTTATCCATTCCAAATACTGTATTTTCTGAGCTATATCTATCTCAGTGGTGGTATGTAGGTCGGTTTTTGAAATAAAATTTGTTGGTATGACTCATACTGATTCAGTTGAAACAAGAACGGTTGCCAGGTTTATTGCCTTTACTGTTACCAGGGCCGGCCACCTTGAGGCCGGTGAGGCGGCCGCCTCAGGCCCCCGATTTTTTTGCACTTTTAGGAGCCCCAAATTTGTATTCCCCTTATAAATATAGGCACATGCTTTGCGGATAAAAAAATTATATTGTAATTAGGGGCCCAAAAATAATTATTTGGATCTTTCGCCTTGGGCCCAGGGAACTCAAGGCTATGAGAAACCAAGTTCTTTCAACAAGGATCATTAGTTATCCGTACTTAATGGAAGTGAACCCCAGGTACATGATTCTTAATCTCTTAGGAGCATCCACAGTTGTGAGAGCATCTGTAGTCGTTTGCCATTTACCCATTTTTTAGAGAAAAAAAATGAGTAAAAAAAACGCTCTAGTCGTTGGCCATTTACCCAATTTTTCGGTCTGACATGAACAGTGTCTGACCATATATAGGAGACGAAATGTCTTTTGCCAAAATATAACTAACGAGGGATAATCTTTCGTCTGTTTAATGCGACGAAAGATTATCTTTCATCGAAGACGTCGAACGAAAAATAAAATACCGTCCCTACACAATTGGAGCTGGGCCATCGTCGGACGAAGGATAATATATCGTCCTTTAATTTTTTTTTTTTTTTTTCAAAACGGTCGGACAGAAAATGATTTCCAGTCCGCTCCATCTAAAAAAAACAAAAAAAAAACTACAAACGGAACATTATCCCTCGTCCCTAGATCAGGGAAGAAATTTGAATTTTTTTTTTTGTTCAAATGTCACTATCTGGCCATCAATTCCCATTTTAAAGTTTTTTTTTTAGGTTTTTTTTATTTTAACGTCGGACGAAAAATAATTTACCGTCCGTCCTATTTGAATTTCGTAAAAGCCAAATTTTGACTAACAAACAACTACAAATGCTTTTAGCTATATATGGATATTATCCATATTTTAGCTTTTTGAGAGCGTTTGTTGTATATGCATATTATCCCCTTTTCGCTACAGTAGATTGCTATATTTGAGAGCTGATATAGCAATATGCATATTATAGAGGACGAAACATCATGTTTTGTCCCAAATATTTTATAATATTTTTTTCTGATATTTTATAATTAAAAAAACCAATTTTTAAAAAAAAAAACTCGGACGAAACATAGATTTTTTGGGGGATTCTATGGGTTGATTGCATATGATTTTTCAAGAATTTTGGAATTGGGACCATTCGATTAGCTATGGAATATATTGATTAACTTATAAGATTTTCTATGGGTAACTAAACCAAAAAAAATAAATAAAAATAAACAATCGACGGACGAAACAATTCGTCGAATTTTGTAATTTTTATATGAGTAATGCTACATCCACTACCAAATTCACTACATTTCTTTTCACTACCTTAGATGGCACACTCCAATAGGTAGGAAAAGATAGAGTAGGTGAGAGAACTCTTCAATAAAAGTATGCCACCTAAGATAATAAAGAAAATGGTAGTAGCTAAAACATTACTCTTTTTATATTATTCTACGAGAAAAGGAGGGAAGATGACAAGTGTCAGATTCTACGAGAATTTTTTTTTTTTGATAATGATGAACAGTTAGAGCATCCACAGTCGTTTGCTAAAATTTCCAAATATCCAAATTATAGCAAACGATCCCCAAAACCATGCTGCAGTCGTTTCTCAAATTTGGATAATATGGCAAAGCTGCTATTTCTATTTCTCAAATATGAGAAACCGTATGAGCTTTCTCAAATTATAGAGGACGGGGTATGATACCCCGTCTCTTCTATATAATATTTTTTTAATCTTATCAAACGGAGAATGATACAGCGTCCCATATATTTTATAATTTTTTTTTTTTTAAAAAGAGGTAGGACGGGGAATGATACCCCGGACGGGGTATCAAACCCCGTCTCTCCCTTTGTTTTTATTTGTTTTTTTTTTTTTTTTTTTTTAATGAAATCAACGCTCAGGATTGAGCGATAGGAAAAAAAAAAAACAAAAAACAAAAAAATGTGGGACGGGGTATGATACCCCGTCCGGAAATTTAGGAGCAAATTTAGGAGCATTTAATGAGCATTTAATGTGGCAGGGTATTAATTAGGAGTAGTTTTAGTATAAAGTAAGTTTAGTTAGTATATTAATTAGGTTTAGTAATTTTTATATTATTTAATTTAGTTAATTAATATAGTTTAAGTAATTAATTTTTTTAAAAATATTTGAAACGATCGGACGGGGTATGATACCCCGTCTCTCTAAAAAATAGAAAAATTATAGCAAACGACGACTGCAGTGAACGTGGGTATTTGCTATTACTGTAGCTGCCATATTATACCAAATGAGAAAAACGACTGTG
The DNA here is from genome assembly GCA_017893485.1 of Hemerocallis citrina. NCBI lineage: Eukaryota > Viridiplantae > Streptophyta > Magnoliopsida > Asparagales > Asphodelaceae > Hemerocallis > Hemerocallis citrina. The sequence goes on along the minus strand of CM030368.1, from coordinate 2,818,562 downwards.
GATGCTCTTAGTACATGAATCAATGCCAATCCTTTAAATTGGGGATGCATCGGCAAAATTGCCAAAATCCCCCTCCAACCAAACCTCATTTTTGGAGCCCATTTGCCAAAAATTATGCTGCAAAGGGAATTTTTTAATATAAAAACAAAATTCAATTATTTTGTTTTTAATCTTTCTTTTAGACTGATTTTATTCAGTTTGCTATTATATATAACTTTGTAATTTACACGTGTGATGCAGTCTTTATAAATATATATTTTTTTTTCAAAAAAATCTGAGGGCTGGCATTAACCTAAAATTTTGTTTATATTAGTTATGCACGTACATTGTACGTATTTATTTGGTTACACAGCCCCAACTTTTCCATTAAAATATTAGAGATTAGATATTAGAGATAATTATACCATTGTTAATTTATCAACGAGATCTTCAAAATAAGATAAATATTGGACATCTACCGGATTCGTTTTAATTTTTAAAATAATAATATGAATCAATTTTTATCATGACCATCAAGAATTGTATTATATTTTTCCTAGTAAATGTATTATCATTTGTATTATAACTTTTTTTAAGTATTTGTATTATATCTTTACAATAAAAAATGTTGTTGTCGGAAAAAGGAAAAAAAATTTAAATTTTTTTTGAAACCCCCATTGAAGTAGCATTGGTAACGGGTCGGGTCCTTCACTACCCGGACCCGGACCCGATCCCTTACGGGTCCAAAAATTGGACACGGACCCGGACCCGTGAGGATCGAGTTCGGTTCCAGGTCCGAATCCTATTAAAATATTTCTACCCGTTCGGAAGTGTGAGTGGCGAGTGGAGTATTTAGAATAGAGGAGAGAAAAAAAAGCATGAGTTTTGAGTTTGGAAGAGGAAGATTTAGAATTGAGGAAGAATGAGGGGAGGGATGAGGATAGAATATTTTTTTTTATGTTGATTTTTTGAGTTTTTTTAACGGGTCCGGAATCGGGTTCGGGTCCGGATCAGGTCTCTTTTGAGCGGAACCGAATCCGAAAGTACAACGGGTCTCATTTTTGGATCCGGACCCAGACCCGAATAGGCCGGGTCGGTTCCGGTCCAATGCCGGGTTTGGATCGGGTTCGGGTAGGATCCGAATTTCGGGTATTTAAAACAATGCTACCTTGAAGTATTGGATTTGAAATCCAAAATAGTATTGCATATTTCAAAGTATGCCATTTTTGAACCCCAAGGGATGGGGATGGAAATGGGGATGGGGACTGGTTGGGGATGCACACAAGGATAGAATAGGCCAGTCTCTTACTTCTGTACCTCATCCTCAGAAAAGACTAAAGAGTAGCAGTATGGTTTGTCTATTCCACCACGTTATGTGCTGAATATTCTTTCCTCCCATCTTGAAAACCCCTAGCGAAGTCAAACCAATCTTTTAGATCCGCCTTGCAAGTCCCACTAAAATCTAATAGTCACTATAAACAAGCTGTGTGATAGCGTATTCTGCTTGCATCAATAACCTATTACCTAACGACCAGGGCCGGCCCTGGGTTCCCGGTGTCCAAGACGAAAGACCCAAATAATTAATTTTAGGGCTCCTATAATAACAATATAATTTTTTGCACACAAAATACGTGCCTATATTTATAAGAAAAATACAAATTTAGAGGCATCTAAATTGGTAAAAAAAACCCGGTGGGCTGAGGCGGCCGCCTCACCTGCCTCAAGGTGGAGGTCGGCGACGGCCTCGATGACGAATTGTGAGTATACAACAAACAAACAAACAAACATAAGAGTGGATAGGTGCGCAAATGCGTTAACAACAAGAGAAACGATTGCAATATGCCAATATTGTGACAATGCATTAATTGGTTACATGACATGACTAGTACTGTAAGTGATGCATTCCTAGCTCCAAATCATAATTACCATGAATGCGTCCCTTACAACCCATGATTAGTTAAGGATATAACATAGTACTACAATATTGATAATGAGATGAAACTAGACAAAGTAAACAACTTCATCAACTAAGTTTTTGACTAAGCTTGTCGATCGATCGATCGACAACATTCGGACCATGGACCTCAATTCCCCTTAATTTGCACCAAACTCTTCACTCTCTTTGATCAACATCAACCCTCCTCCATTAGAGAATCTTCGAACAATTGACTGCTCGAAGTGCCGCCCCTCCGCTGCCAAGAGGTGGGACGGGACGAGTGTAGCGCATGGTCAGGAAACGGGTGTCGAGCACAGGCAACACGGCGGCGCAGCAGTACTGAGACCACAGCTTTTGGTTTCAACATTGTATGTCTTCTCTCTAATAATTTGGGTGATGTTTTGTGCTTGGAGCATGCTAGGTAAGATATATAGAAGACCTTGTGTACAAAGGCTTTGAAGTGAGGAGAAGATTTGAACACAATTTAAAAGGTGGAAAAGTATGGGAAGATATATGTAGGATTCTAGGAGGAGGAGGAGGAGAGAGCATGGCATAGTGGGAAATGGCAAAGCCCCCATATTGCACTGATTTCAAAGGTGGTGCAATTTGGAGAACTGCAGACATATATTCTGTTGACTGGTGATCATGTCCATTTAATTCATGCAAATTATTGGTATAAAAATTTCACTTTTATATATATACACTTTTCTAGAATCAAAATGTAAGGAAAATCAACTAGTAGTTTTAAATTTAAAAATGATCATAATGCTATGGTTTGCACATAATCTCCAATTTCTAATCTCTAATCTCTAATATTATAATGGGAGAAGACCTTAGTGTCATTTGTCAATCTACCAACACGTGCATCGTACGTGCATAACTAATATGAAGGAGGTCTCAGGTTTGAAATCTCACTATATCAGATTTTTTACATTAATTATATATATATATATATATATTAAACATGTATCACATGTGTAAATTACTATCAATTTATCTATCTATAATATAATATATTTACTTATTATTTAATGGAAAAGTTTATCACAAATAAACAATTTTTAATATTTTTTTGTCACAAAAGAAACACCACTTTTGTCACCAAATAAACATGTGCATCGCGCATGCAACTCCAAATCTATTTTTCAACACGTGCATTGCACGCACACATCAAAATTTTTCCTTCTTAATTTTTTAAAAAAATACATGTATCGCTCATTCAGCTCCATTTTTTAAAATTAAGATATTTTCGCACATGCTAATTACTATTGGCTTACGTGTATTACACGTTTAACTCCAACTCATTATCAAAACGTACATCGCACGTGAAAAATACTAGTATTTATTAAGCTGAATTGAACAACTGATACAACCATGAAATCTGATTGAGTGAGACACGTAATCTTGGGTATTTCAAAAAAAGAAAAGAACTATCTGCTACTCCCTCCGTTTCACTTTAAGTGATATTCAGAAGTTTTGCACACAGATAAAGGAAGTGTGAGATAAACATTTGTTTCCCTCTACACCCTTATTAATAAGTCTCCATGATTTAATTACTAATTATTTTTCCAATACAGATTCTGATTTCAAAAAATTGTAATTAATATTTTCTCAATAGAAATTCTGTTTTCAAGATAAAATAGAATTACTAATTCTTTTTCCAATATAGTTGGCATTAAATTTTTGGTGAAAATAAAATTTAGAAAGTTGAAACTACAATTTTCTAAGAATATTTGATAGGATTAAGATTAGTAATTAAGACAAAATTTCAACATAAATAAAGATTTTCTTAAAAAAAATAAGAAAAAATTGAATAATATCACTTAAAGTGAAATAAGAAAAAAAATTATAAATATTACTTAAAGTGAAACGGAGTGACTATCTGCTAATACCAAACTTCATTATTGTACTGCAACATCCTCATATACCAACGACCAATTAGTGCGAAAACACACAATGACATACAAGGCCTAGATGGATGTGATTTCCAAACTTTATAGCCATGATAGCTATAGCTACAAACACTAGTGGAACACTTTCAACAAAATCTATATGACCATGACAAAATCTAGGATACGAAGCCAAATCCAACAGCAACAAAGTTTCTCTCCAATTAGTCAAAAATTTAAGAGATTCTCCTGCTCTTTTTTCCCCCACTAACTTCTCAGAAATCTTTTCTTTATCATATAATCCCATAATCTACGTCATGGGCAAACCTCAATCACGTCAAATAATAACAACAACAATAATAATAATCTGATTGGATAATTATTGTGTTATCATTATCTCTAATCTCTAATCTCTAATCTCTAATATTATAATGGGAGAAGGGCTTAGTGTCATTTGTCATTGTATCATTTTATCAACACGTGCAGCGCACGTGTTGATTATTATTATTTTTTTTGTCCTTTTCATTCTCCCTTCCCATTTTCCCCACGTGCAACGCACGTGTATAATACTAGATTTTTTTTGGCCTTTTCATTCTCCTTTCCATTTTCTCCACGTGCAACGCACGTGTATATTACTAGTTACTATTATATGAAATTAAGGGAAACTAGTATAGTAGTATGGAAGGATTATGGGTGGAATAAATAAATAAATAAAGTAAATTAATCAATCATTGGGTACTTAAACGCACTTTGGTCCCACTGCCTCTGGATTCGTGACACGTGTCTGCTTGATGTCAGGTTGGGTGGGAACACGTTAGCGGCGCGTGCGAGCATCGAGTCGGGTGCCTCGTAACGGGTCCGGCACGCGGCGCTGCACCCGCTCCAATGGACGGTTGAGATTTGGGGATTGGTGATTTCTCCAAATTGTACTATATGTTTGCAAGGAAATATTAGAGGGAATTTTTGTAATTAATCCTATTTTATTTCTCAAGGTAGTAGTTAATTTATTGGCTAGGCCAAATAATTTAAGAGTCCAATTCTAGTTAGTTGTTTTATATACTTCGTGCATATCATTGAAGGAGATACATGAAATTTCTCCACAATAAAAAGATAGTAATACCTCGTAACCGTGCAGTATTGGTGGTCTGTGCAGAGGAAAAATAGTACTCCCTCCGTTTCACTTTAAGTGATATTCAGAAATTTTGCACACAGATTAAGGAAGGGTGAGATAAACATTTGTTTTCCTCTACATCCTTATTAATAAGTCTCCATAATTTAATTACTAATTCTTTTTTCAATACAGATTATGATTTCAAGAAATTGTAATTAATGTTTTCTCAATACAAATTCTGAATATATAGAGTTGCTAGTAGTAAATGGTGAGTTTGCATTAAATTTTTGGAGAAAATAAAATCTAGAAAGTTGAAACTACAATTTTCTAAAAATATTTGATAGGATTAAGATGAGTAATTAAGATAAAATTTCAACATAAATAAGGGTTTTCTTGGAAAAAAATGAAAAAAAATTGGATAATATCATTTAAAGTGAAACAAGAAAAAAAACCCTGAATATCACTTAAAGTGAAACAGAGGGAGTATTAAATCATCTACTAGAGCTGGTTGGGTTCTTGCAGTGATCTCTATGATATGGGTTGTTTGGAAAAAGAAGAAATACCAAAATTTTTGTTAGAAATCTACTAACATTAATGCTCTTGTTGATAATTTTATCTTTTATTTAAAATTACGAGCAATTCTTTTTTCCTTGATGCAAAAAAATCGAACATGGATATTCAAGAAATTGCAAATACTTGTTTTCATGATATATAACACAAATCCAGTTGATACTGCTGCTATTATTGCTGGCTCTTCTGGATCTGTGAGGGTGATGTGGGTGATGATCATTGATGGCTGAGATTATTCACACACGGCTGATTCAATGTCTGCGATTGATCAAACATTTGATGTTGATGAAGAATGGCGTTAGATTGTGATATGCTTTGATACATTACTACTTTGAGTTTCTTTTGTGTTAAAAACATAATGATTCTTATCTGTATTCTGAGGTTGAATTGCTGGCAGCTTGTGTTTCTCTAAAGAGATCACAATTTTGTAATTTGCTCCAGCTTTTAATTCTGTCTAGCAACTCCTTTTATTTTATACAGCTTTTAATCATTTTCTATCTATTTTGTCCACACACACAAAAAAAAGTAAATTTGTATTGTTTTTTGTTGGAAATTATTAGATGTTTGATGATAGTTAGAAGATATACAGGGTTGGCCCTCGGATGAAAGATGCTTTGATCTCATCAAGGATCAGCGTCGTCCTAAGTTGTTTATGATTGAGAATAGAAATACCAGCCAAAAAGTTTCTTGTTACAAGTCAAAATACCATACAAAGAATTGCGATGCCCAGTCCGCCGTAGGCAAATACAAAAAAAGAAAAAGAGAGGGGGGGGGGGGGGGGGGGGGGGGGGGGGGGGGGGGGGGGGGGGGGGGGGGGGGGGGGGGGGGGGGGGGGGGGGGGGGGGGGGGGGGGGGGGGGGGGGGGGGGGGG
>CM030368.1:1101308-1521897 GCA_017893485.1 Hemerocallis citrina | reverse complement strand
AACACCCCGCAAAATAGCATATGGCTATTTTTGCACTGTAATCCGTGCACGTCTGAGTATTGCACGCGATTACATATTCCCGAGAAATTATCAGTTAAATTGAGAGATTTCAGACACACGGGCTGTTCTGAATCCGATGAGATAAACTCAGAATATCGTCTCGATTAAACTGTGGTTTTGTCCCGATTGTTTTGACCAGAAAATTTGTGGGAGGAAATTATAATTTCTCCAAAACATGTATTTTTTATAGGATTTTAAATTATATGTATTGGTTATTTCAATTAAAGCTAGTAGTTGGATTGAATTTGGGTCGAGATTGTGCACTAGGGTGAGAAATCGGGGTATGGTGACCTAGGGTTCCTTGACCTAACCTAGGGTTAGGAACCCTAGCATCATGATGATCATGGCTTGATCTTGATAAAGATCCAATGGTGGAAATAAAACACCGTGTGCATGTTGACTTGTAAGAAGGAAACTTGCATGAAGTTTCCAAGGAAGCTTCCATGAAGTTTCCACTTATGAGTTGGCTTCATCTCATCCACACACTCCACCTCTCCCCATCATGGCCGGCCCATTCTCCACCCCCCAAAACAAAACTCTAGCTTTCATTCTATAAATCCCCTCCCACTCCATACACTTATCATTTTTCCTACCATCTTGTTTCAAAAAAAAAGAAAGGGAGGAGAGGAGAAGAGAAAAGGTGGATACTTTGAAGTAGAGAATGAGAGGATAATGCTAGCAACAACAACTACATCTTGAAGTGAAGAGGAGCTAGTGAGCAAAGGAGCAAGGACTAGTAAACAAGCAAAGCTAGGAGAAAAGCTACAAGGAGATCCTTTTGCAAAACTTCAAGTGGGTGATCTCTTAAACTCCTTTGTATTTATTTTTGTTGTGGTATGAATTGATGTGTAGTAGTGATAGGTATGATTTGTTACCATGTTTGAGTATGAGAAGTACTAGGAAAAGATAAATTGTATGGTAGAGAATTACTCTTTTTGAGTTTTGGTTAAGTAGCATGATTGTGAGGGTATGTTGGGGAATTTCTTACGCCCAAACGGTTTGGTATCTTGAGCTAAAATTTTAGAAAGTTGTTCTTCTATGTATGTAGAGTACCCATGATTTTTTTCATAATATTTGGATGCATTTTAGTAGCCCAAACAGCGGGTCCAAGTCCGGACAGTAAGCAGCCAGAATGGCTGCTGGCTGTGATGATTTTTGTGTGTCTTTCCGATTTTATATCTCGGAAATGACAGGGAATTTTTAGCTGGAAATTTTTGTGGACGCTGTTGTATGTATCTACAACTATAGTCTTAAATTTCGTAATTTTCCGAGGTCGTTTGATGCCCCGAAAAAATAGTAGAATGCGACTGGTCCGTAGGTGTCGGCTGAAGCTAACTGTGCTTTGTGCTGAAGTTCCAAAAGCCATAACTTCGTGTACGTTTATTATTTTGCTACGAAATTTTGGGAGTAGCTTGGGGTATGAGTCTATTTGATGAATCTCAAATTTTAGAATTTTTAGAAGTCATTTGATGAGGTTTCAAGGGTAAATTAGTAAGGGGCAGTAAACACCCTGCTGGAAATAAACAGCTGAAATGTAGCTATGTTTGCGGAGTCGTAGATCGTTGTGTGAAATGAATTTGAATGTGAATTTTGGACACGATGAAATGGTATATGTGTAGATAGAGAATCTCAAATTACATGATAGTTGGACTTAGGGATGATTTACTAGTGAATTTTAAAGTAGGGTACGTTCATCCTAGTACGAGTTGTCTAGTTCGTGGAGATAGATATTCCTAGACTTATCTGTTAAGAATTTGGGCGACTGGCCAACTAGAGATTGGCAGTAGGGAATCATAGCCTTCTAACCCAACTGGGATTTTGAAATTCCAGGTTGTAGGTTGGAAGTTATGATTTTCCAAAGTGGGACAAATTTGGCCTTGTCGAGAAGGTGTTAACTAGAGAAATAAACTTTTTCCTTGTCATGCACCCAAAGGAAATTGGTATCTTTTAGAGCATTAAGAATTGAATCTAAGGACGTATCCAAATAGGAAGTTAAGGTAGACAATCCCACATTCCCATGGGACACGGAATTGAGTGATTTCGATAACTAAGCGAACTCTTATGATATTGGACAAATGCAGCAAGTGTGAAAAGGAACGTACTACTAAGAGTATATGAGGGATATTGGATGTCGAGATGATTGAAATTGAGAAAATAGTCAACTGAAAAGTTATAGACTAGGGTCGTACCTTTCCAGAATGGGAGATACCAAGCAATTCTGACTTGTGTGCTGAAAATTATGGACATTATGAGTTTAGCAACCTATTGTCTAGACTGACTTCAAGCTTTGAGTTAACTCGGGGACTTGAGTCCTTAAAAGGAAATTGAGGGAATCATCGACTGGGGGATGGCAACGGATCTCCTCACCCTTCTAGGAAATTCTGAGCGTATTGGTGTCCGATGAGTGTAGCTTGGATCACAGCTACTGGTATTTCTTGATTGTTCCATCGGACAATTGATGAGGAACCCTCTGCCTACCGCAATATGGTGGTCGTGAGCTATCAGATTTAAAAGATGGGTTTTTAGCATTTTATTCGGAACTTAGGCAAGTTTCTGTGCATGTACTCATGGTGGACATGAGTGAGCTGGGATATAGCTCTGTTGGATTGTATTGGGTGTCTCGATGCCTGAGTCTGTCAAAGGTCCAGAAAGGATAATTATGTGCGTGCTTACCTTCACTAAATTATATTACGTCATCAGGGCGCCGTTAGACCACTCGCTGAGGGTCACGGGCCGGGATTATTTTTGGGTCACTGACCTATGAAGGTATTGGGAATCGGTGGATGTGATTCCGGGATGGTTGTTACCTTGACAGACCAGTCAGGCTCGACTTTGTTGACCGACACCGAGTGTGGTTGAATAACAACATATTTTCAGTAAACTGGATTGATTAGGTTTTTCTTTTATTTGTTTCGCTCGAAGTTTAAATTGGTATTAGGGGTGATTCCCTATAATCCAACTTGTTCTGAGAGTTAGCACTAAGTGGTGATACTGGTTGTCTCTTCCTGTCATTAGGGATACGCACTGCGGTGCGTATCTTGCACTGTTAATTCCTGAAGTGCCATGGTAAGAACGGGATGCTGATATCCTGGCGGATCGGGGGTATTTTAGGACATCCGAGGTCGTCATGTTCTATGTTGGTGGACACGAACGGATCACAAAGGATCTTGCGCAATGGATATACCGCGGTATATCTGTAAGTTCGTCACAGCTTTCGAGGATGGTTCGACGCAGTAATTATTGGTGACTTCGGGGTAGCGCCCCGCATTATATTCTTTTATTTTATTTTCACCTCCTCAACCATGTCATACTATCAGGAACAGGAAGTAGATCAAATTAGAATGCATTGCATAGCGAGGGTTCTAATCCCTAAACATGGAGACAACGGCTTGATTTGGAAAGTATGTAGTATGGGATGCATAAATTTCCAAGTCTCGCTTGCATTAGACTAAGTACGTTGGCTTGACCTGGGTTACATGTAGTATGGGATGCATGTGCATCCAGAATCTTGCTAACGTTAGATTAAGTGCATCTGTTATGTACCTTGTGTTTGAATAGACTTTAGGTTAGATTAAGTGCATCTGTCCTATACTCTGTATTTTTGCATTAGTCTCAGGTCATGATATACACGAACACTAGGAAATCAAGATGCACGTTGAATTTTCCATTCAAGATGAATTTGTGAATGTGATAGTTTGAGGATCACTGTTTCCTTATCAGCATTGCATCAGTAGAATTACTGACGTGCCCCACCTTTTAGGTACATGGATATCAGGTCACGAGTATAGGAGAGCCCAAGATCAGCAGGGCATCCAAGTAGTGGCAGTATGCACGTCTACCCTTCGAGCAGGTGCAGAATTATCAGGGCCGCGTAGCAGGAGGCTCAAGCCGAGGGGCAGGTCCCAGAGGGGGCAGATAGACCACTCAACGGAATTTCGGCAGTTACCAAGGGATTGCCGATCTGAAGACAGCCAATGGCTTCACAAGAAATGTTTAAGTATTCATGTAGCCAGTTGTAATAAAGTACGTAATTTGTATTCCTTGTTCAAGGACAATTTGATATTTGTAATTATTAATGCAATTACTCTGATGGCAATAAAAATGTTTAAATTTCCACGTTATTTACTGTGTTGAGATGCATTTGAAGGCAATGATCTTGGTGATGTCACGGATGTCCGATAACGGGGATCCGGGTCGTTACAGAAACTGTGGACCATAACCCACAAAATGAGACCAAAACAGTAAAATAAGAAATCTCACAAAATTTATCTAAAACAGTGTACTCTATAGCCCACAAAATGAAGGAAATAAAAAGTCATACGAAAGTTGCCGAAAACTGTGGACTATATAGGCCATAAATGAGGTTAAAATAGTTAAATACAAATTTTCTCGAATACGGCCGGAAACCCTGGACTATAACCCACAAAATGAGGCCAAAACAGTAAAATACGAAATCTCATGAAAGTGATCGAAAACAGTGTACAATAGCTCACAAAATGAGGGATATAAAAAATCTCATGAAAGTGACCGAAAATTGTGGACTATAGCCCACAAATGAGGCTAAAACAGTCAAATACAAATTTTCACAAAAACAACTCGAAACAGTGGACTATAGCCCACAAAATGAGGGACATAAAAAATCTCTCGAAAGTGGCAGAAAACTGTGGACTATAGCCCACTAATGAGGCTAAAAAAGTCAAATGAAAAACTTTACAAAAACGGTCGGAAACTGTGGACTATAACCCACAAAATGATGCCAAAAACTGTAAAATAAGAAATCTCATGAAAGTGATCAAAAATAGTGTACTATAGTCCACAAAATGAGGAAAATAAAAAATCTCACGAAAGTGCCCGAAAACTATGGACTATAGCCCACAAATGAGGCTAAAACAATCAAATATAAAATTTTACGAAAACGGACAGAAACTGTGGACTATAACCCACAAAATGAGGCCAAAACAGTAAAATAAGAAATCTCATGAAAGTAATCGAAAATAGTGTACTATAGCCCACAAAATGAGGGAAATAAATAATCTCACGAAAGTGGCCGAAAACTGTAGACTATAGCCACTAATGTGGCTAAAAAAGTCAAATACAAAAGTTTACGAAAACGGCCGGAAACTGTGGACTACACACAAAATGAGGCCAAAAACTGTAAAAAAAGAAATCTCATGAAAGTGATCGAAAATAGTGTACTATAGCCCACAAAATGAGGGAAATAAAAAATCTCACAAAAGTGGCCGAAAACTGTGGACTATTGCCCACAAATGAGGCTAAAATGGTCAAATACATATTTTCATGAAAACAACTCGAAACAGTGGACTATAGCCTACAAAATGAGGGACATAAAAAATCTCTTGAAAGTGGTCGAAAACTGTGGACTATAGCCCACAAATGAAGCTAAAACAGTCAAATACAAATTTTCACGAAAACAACTCGAAACAGTGGACTATAGCCCACAAAATGAGGGACATAAAATCTCTCGAAAGTGGCCAAAAACTGTGGACTATAGCCCAAAAATGAAGCTAAAAGAGTCAAATACAAATTTTCACGAAAACAACCCAAAACAGTGGACTATAGCCCACAAAATGAGGGACATAAAAAATCTTTCGAAAGTGGCCCAAAAATGTGGACTATAGCCCACCAATGAAGCTAAAACAGTCAAATACAAATTTTCACGAAAACGGCCGAAAATTGTGGAATATAATCCACAAAATGAGGCCAAAACAGTAAAATTCGAAATCTCTTGAAATTGATTGCAAACAGTGTACTATATAGCCCACAAAATGAGGGGAAAAACATCTCAGGAAAGTGGCCGAAAACTTGTGGACTAGCCCACAAGTGAGGCTAAAACAGTAAAATAAAAAATTTCACGATAACGACCGGAAATTGTGGAATATAACCCACAAAAAGAGGCCAAAACAGTAAAATATGAAACTCAGTAAATTTATCGAAAATAGTGCACTATATAGCCCACAAAATGCTGGAAATAAAAAATCTCGCAAAAGTGGCCAAAAACTATGGACTATAGCCAACAAATGAGGCTAAAATAGTCAAATAAAAATTTTCACGAAAACGGCCGGAAAATGTGGACTATAACCCACAAAATGAGGCCAAAACAGTAAAATACGAAATTTCATGAAAGTGATCGAAAACAATGTCCACAAAATGAGAGAAATAAAAAATCTCACGAAACTGGCCGAAAACTGTGGACTATGTAGCCCACGAATGAGGCTAAAACATTCAAATAAAAAATTTCAAGAAAACGACCGGAAACTGTGGAATATAACACAAAAATTGAGGCAAAAATAGTAAAATACGAAATCTCCTGAAAGTGATCCAAAACAAAGTAATATATCCCTTAAAATGAGGGAAATAAAAAATCTCACGAAAGTAGCCGAAAACTGTGGACTATAGCCCACAAATGAGGCTAATAAAGTCAAATACAAAATTTCACGAAAATGGTCGGTAACTGTGGACTATAACCCACAAAATGGGGACAAAAACAAGCAAAATAGGAAATCTCATGAAAGTGATCGAAAATAGTGTACTATAGACCACAAATGAGGCTAAAACAATCAAATACAAAATTTAACGAAAACAGCCAGTAACTGTGGACTATAACCGACAAAATGAGGCCAAAAAAGTAAAATACGAAATCTCAAGAAAGTGATCGAAATCTGTGTACAATAGCCCACAAAATTAAGGAAATAAAAAATCTCACGAAAGTGGCCGAAAACTGTAGACTATAGAGCACAAACGAAGCTGAAACAGTCAAATAAAAAATTTCACGAAAACGACCGGAAACTGTGGAATATAACCCACAAAATGAGGCCAAAACAGTAAAATACGAAATCTCATGAAATTGATCATAAATAGTGTACAATATAGCCCACAAAATGAGGCGGGCGGGAAAATCTCACGAAAGTCGCCGAAACTGTGGACTAGCCCACAAATGAGGCTAAAACAGACAAATACAAAATTTCACGAAAACGGTCAGAAATTGTGGTCAATAACCCACAAAATGAGGCCGAAACAGTAAAATACGAAATCTCATGAAATTTATCTAAACCAGTGTACTATGTAGTGCACAAAATGATGAAAATATATTCACATGAAAGTTGCCGAAAACTGTGGACTGTATAGCCCACAAATGAGGTTAAAATAGTTCAATACAAATTTTCTCGAAAACGGTCGGAAACTGTGGACTATAACCCACAAAATATGGCCAAAACAATACAATACAAAATCTTACGAAAGTGATCGAAAACACTGTACTGGAGGCCACAAAATGACGAAAATAAGAAATCTAGAGAAAGTGACCGAAAATGTCGACTACGGCCCACAAATGAGGCTAAAACAGTCCAATACAAATTTTCACGAAAACAATTCGAAACAGTGGACTATATCACACTAAATGAGGGGCATAAAATATCTCATGAAAGTGGCCGAAAACTGTGGACTATAGCCCACAAATGAGGCTAAAACAGTCAAATACAAAATTTCACAAAAACGGCCGGAAACTGTTGACAATAACACACAAAATGAGGCCAAAAAAGTAAAATACGAAATCTCATGAAATTGATCGAAAACAGTGTACAATAGCCCACAAAATGAGCGAAATAAAAAATCTCACGAAAGTGGCAGAAAACTTTGCACTATAGCCCACAAATGAGGCTAAAACATCCAAATACAAATTTTCGCTAAAACGGCCGGAAACTGTGGACCATAACCCACAAAATGAGGCCAAAACAGTAAAATAAGAAATCTCACGAAATTTATCTAAAACAGTGTACTATATAGCCCACAAAATGAAGGAAATAAAAAGTCATACGAAAGTTGCCGAAAACTGTGGACTATATAGGACACAAATGAGGTTAAAATAGTTAAATACAAATTTTCTCGAATACGGCCGGAACCCCTGACTATAACCCACAAAATGAGGCCAAAACAGTAAAATACGAAATCTCATGAAAGTGATCGAAAACAGTGTACAATAGCTCACAAAATGAGGGATATAAAAAATCTCATGAAAGTGACCGAAAATTGTGGACTATAGCCCACAAATGAGGCTAAAACAGTCAAATACAAATTTTCACAAAAACAACTCGAAACAGTGGACTAGCCCACATAATGAGGGACATAAAAAATCTCTCGAAAGTGGCAGAAACTGTGGACTATAGCCCACTAATGAGGCTAAAAAAGTCAAATGAAAAACTTTACAAAAACGGTCGGAAACTGTGGACTATAACCCACAAAATGATGCCAAAAACTGTAATACAAGAAATCTCATGAAAGTGATCAAAAATAGTGTACTATAGTCCACAAAATGAGGAAAATAAAAAAATCTCACAAAAGTGCCCGAAAACTGTGGACTATATAGCCCACAAATGAGGCTAAAACAGTCAAATATAAAATTTCACGAAAACGGACGGAAACTGTGGACTATAACCCACAAAATGAGGCCAAAACAGTAAAATAAGAAATCTCATGAAAGTGATCGAAAATAGTGTACTATAGCCCACAAAACGAGGGAAATAAATAATCTCACGAAAGTGGCCGAAAACTGTAGACTATAGCCCACTAATGTGGCTAAAAAAGTCAAATACAAAATTTTACGAAAACGGCCGGAAACTGTGGACTACACACAAAATGAGGCCAAAAACTGTAAAAAAAGAAATCTCATGAAAGTGATCGAACATAGTGTACTATAGCCCACAAAATGAGGGAAATAAAAAATCTCACAAAAGTGGCCGAAAACTGTGGACTATTGCCCACAAATGAGGCTAAAATGGTCAAATACATATTTTCATGAAAACAACTCGAAACGGTGGACTATAGCCTACAAAATGAGGGACATAAAAAATCTCTTGAAAGTGGTCGAAAACTGTGGACTATAGCCCACAAATGAAGCTAAAACAGTGAAATACAAATTTTCACGAAAACAACTCGAAACAGTGGACTATAGCCCACAAAATGAGGGACATAAAATCTCTCGAAAGTGGCCAAAAGCTGTGGACTATAGCCCAAAAATGAAGCTAAAACAGTCAAATACAAATTTTCACGAAAACAACCCAAAACAGTGGACTATAGCCCACAAAATGAGGGACATAAAAAATCTTTCGAAAGTGGCCGAAAAATGTGGACTATAGCCCACAAATGAAGCTAAAACATTCAAATACAAATTTTCACGAAAACGGCCGGAAATTGTGGAATATAATCCACAAAATGAGGCCAAAACAGTAAAATTCGAAATCTCTTGAAATTGATCGCAAACAGTGTACTATATAGCCCACAAAATGAGGGGAAAAACATCTCAGGAAAGTGGCCGAAAACTTGTTGACTAGCCCACAAGTGAGGCCAAAACAGTAAAATAAAAAATTTCACGACAACGACCGGAAATTGTGGAATATAACCCACAAAAAGAGGCCAAAACAGTAAAGTATGAAACTCAGGAAATTTATCGAAAACAGTGCACTATATAGCCCACAAAATGCTGGAAATAAAAAATCTCGCAAAAGTGGCCAAAAACTGTGGACTATAGCCAACAAATGAGGCTAAAATAGTCAAATAAAAATTTTCACGAAAACGGCCGGAAAATGTGGACTATAACCCACAAAATGAGGCCAAAACAGTAAAATACGAAATTTCATGAAAGTGATCGAAAACAATGTCCACAAAATGAGAGAAATAAAAAATCTCGCGAAACTGGCCGAAAACTGTGGACTATATAGCCCACGAATGAGGCTAAAACAGTCAAATAAAAAATTTCAAGAAAACGACCGGAAATTATGGAATATAACACAAAAATTGAGGCAAAAATAGTAAAATACGAAATCTCCTGAAAGTGATCCAAAACAGAGTAATATATCCCTTAAAATGAAGGAAATAAAAAATCTCACGAAAGTGGCCGAAAACTGTGGACTATAGCCCACAAATGAAGATAATAAAGTCAAATACAAAATTTCACAAAAACGGCCGGTAACTGTGGACTATAACCCACAAAATGGGGACAAAAACAGCAAAATAGGAAATCTCATGAAAGTGATCGAAAATAGTGTACTATAGACCACAAATGAGGCTAAAACAATCAAATACAAAATTTAACGAAAACAGCCAGTAACTGTGGACTATAACCGACAAAATGAGGCCAAAAAAGTAAAATACGAAATCTCAAGAAAGTGATCGAAATCAGTGTACAATAGCCCGCAAAATTAAGGAAATAAAAAATCTCACGAAAGTGGCCGAAAACTGTAGACTATAGAGCACAAACGAAGCTGAAACAGTCAAATAAAAAATTTCACGAAAACGACCGGAAACTGTGGAATATAACCCACAAAATGAGGCCAAAACAGTAAAATACGAAATCTCATGAAATTGATCATAAATAGTGTACAATATAGCCCACAAAATGAGGAGGGGGGGGGGGAAATCTCACGAAAGTCGCCGAAACTGTGGACTAGCCCACAAATGAGGCTAAAACAGACAAATACAAAATTTCACGAAAACGGTCAGAAATTGTGGGCAATAACCCACAAAATGAGGCCGAAACAGTAAAATACGAAATCTCATGAAATTTATCTAAAACAGTGTACTATGTAGCGCACAAAATGAGGAAAATATATTCACACGAAAGTTGCCGAAAACAGTGGACTGTATAGCCCACAAATGAGGTTAAAATAGTTCAATACAAATTTTCTCGAAAACGGCCGAAAACTGTGGACTATAACCCACAAAATGAGGCCAAAACAGTAAAATACGAAATCTCAAGAAAGTGATCAAAAACAGTGTACCCACAAAATGAGGGAAATAAAAATTCTCGTGAAAGTTGCCGAAAACTGTGGACTATATATAGCCCACAAATGAGGCTAAAATAGTCAAGTACAAAAGTTTGCGAAAACGGTCGGAAAATGTGGACTATAACCCACAAAATGAGGCCAAAACAGTAATATACGAAATCTCATGAAAGTGATCAAAAACAGTGTACAATAGCCCATAAAATGAGGGAAATAAAGAATCTCATGAAAGTGACCGAAAACTTAGCCCACAAATGAGGCTAAAACAGTCAAATACAAATTTTCACGAAAACAACTCGAAACAATGGACAATAGGCTACAAAATGAGGGACGTAAAAAATATCACGAAAGTGGCCGAAGACTGTGGACTATAACGCACAAAATGGGGGCAAAACAGTAAAATACAAAATCTCAAAAAATTGAACGAAAATAGTGTACAATTTGCCCACAAAATGAGGGAAATAAAAAATCTCACAAAAGTGGCCGAAACCTGTGGCCCACAAATGAGGCTAATTAAGTCAAATACAAAATTTCACGAAAACGGCCGGAAACTGTGGACTACCCACAAAATCGGGCCAAAACAGTAAAATACTAAATCTCATGAAAGTGATCGAAAATAGTGTCCTATAAACCACAAATGAGGCTAAAACAATCAAATACAAAAATTCACGAAAACGGTCGGAAACTGTGGACAATAACCCACAAAATGAGGCCAAAACAGTAAAATACGAAATCTCATGAATTTTTTCTAAAATAGTGTACTATACAGCCCACAAAATGAGGGAAATAAAAAATCACCCGAAAGTTGCCAAAAATTGTGGACTATATAGCCCACAAATGAGGTTAAAATAGTTAGATACAAATTTTCTCAAAAACGGCCGGAAACTGTGGACTATAACCCACAAAATGAGTCCAAAACAGTAAAATACGAAATCTGATGAAATTGATCGAAAACGGTGAATTATATAGCCCAAAAATTAAGGAAAATAAAAAATCTCACGAAAGTGGCCGAAAACTGTGGACTATAGCCCACAAATGACGCAAAAACAGTCAAATATAAATTTTCACGAAAACGGCCGAAAATTGTGGACTATAACCCACAAAATGAGGCCAAAACAGTAATATACGAAATCTCATTAAAGTGATCGAAAGCAGCGTACTATAGCCCACAAAATTAGGGAAATAAAAAATCTCACGAAAGTGGCCGAAAACTGTGGACTATAGCCCACAAATGAGGCTAGAACGGTCAAATAAATAATTTCATGAAAACGATCGGAAACTGTGGAATATAACCCACAAATAGAGGCCAAAACAGTAAAATACGAAATCTCATGAAATTGATTGAAAATAGTGTACTATATAGTCCACAAAATGAAGGAAATAAAAAATCTCACGAAAGAGGCCGAAAACTGTGGACTGTAGCCCATAAATGGGGCTAATAAAGTAAAATACGAAATTTCACAAAAATGGCCGGAAACTGTGGACTATAACCCACTAAATGGGGCCAAGAACAGAAAAGTACGAAATCTCATTAAAGTGGTCGAAAATAGTGTACTAGACCACAAATGAGGCTAAAACAGTCAAATACAAAATTTCACGAAAACGGTCAGAAACTGTGGACTATAACCGAAAAAACGAGGCCAAAACAGTAAAATACGAAATCTCAAGAAAGTGATCGAAAACAGTGTACTATAGCCCACAAAATGAGTGAAATAAAAAATCTCACGAAAGTGGCCGAAAACTATGGACTATATAGCTCACAAATGAGGCTAAAACAGTCAAATAAAAATTTTCACAAAAACAACTCAAAACAGTGAACTAAAGCCCACAAAATGAGGGACATAAAAAATCTCACGAAAGTGGCCGAAAACTGTACACTATAGCCCACAAATGAAGCTAAAACAGTCAAATACAAATTTTCACGAAAACGGCCAGAAACTGTGGACTAAAACCCAGAAAATAAGCCCAAAATAGTAAAATACGAAATCTAATGAAAGTGATCGAAAACAGTGTACTATAGCCCACAAAATGATAGAAATAAAAAATCCCAGCAGAGTGGTCAAAAACTATGGACTATAGCCCACAAATGAGGCCAAAACAATCAAACAAAAAATTTCACGAAACGACCGGAAACTGTGGAATATAACCCACAAAATGAGGCCAAACAGTAAAATACAAAATCTCATTAAATTGATCGAAAACAGTGTACTATATAGCCCACAAAATGAGGTGAAAAAATCTCTCGAAAGTGGCCGAAAACTATGGACTAGCCCACAAATGAGGCTAAAACAGTCAAATACAAAATTCACGAAAACGGTCGGAAACTGTGGACAATAACCCACCAAATGAGGCCAAAACTGTAAAATAGGAAATCTCATGAAATTTATCTAAAACAGCGTACTATATAGCCCACAAAATGATGAAAATAGAAGGTCACACGAAAGTTGCCGGAAACTGTGGACTATATAGCCCATAAATGAGGTTTAAATAGTTGAATACAAATTTTCTCGAAAACGGTTGGAAACTGTGGACTATAACCCACAAAATGAGGTCAAAACAGTAAAATACGAAATTTCATGAAAGTGATCGAAAACTTAGCCCACAAATGAGGCTAAAACAGACAAATACAAATTTTACTGAAAACAACTCGAAACAGTGGACTGTAGCTCACAAAATGAGGGACATAAAAAATCTCACGAAAGTGGCCGGAAACTGTGGACTATAGCCCACAAATGGGGCTGAAATACAAAATTTCATGAAAACAGCCAGAAACTGTGGAGTAACACACAAAATGAGGCCAAAACTGTAAAATACGAAATCACAAGAAAGTGATCGAAAATATTGTAATATAGCCCACAAAATGAGGGAAATAAAAATCTCGCGAAAGTTGCCGAAAAATGTGGACTATAGCCCACAAATGATGTTAAAACAATTAAATATAAAATTTCACAAAACGGGCGGAAACTGTGGACTATAATGCACAAAATGGGGCCAAAACAGTAAAATACAAAATCTCATGAAATTGATCGAAAATAGTGTATTATATAACCCACAACATGAGGGAAATAAAAAATCTAACGAAAGTGGCAGAAAACTATGGACTATAGCCCACAAATGAGGCTAATAAAGTCAAATGCAAAATTTCACGAAAACGGCCGAAAATTGTGGACTATAACCCACAAAATGGGGCCAAAAATGTACCTTTGGCCAGGAAATGTACCAGCTAGTGGCTAAAGCCAGCAAATGTACCTTTGGCCAGGGTTCACTGGGATTCTTGGGACACATCATCAGCGCAGAGGGGATTTCAGTCAACTCCACTAAAATTAAAGCTGTCAAAGAGTGGCTAGAACCGCAGACAGTTAAAGAGCTAAGAGGATTTCTGGAATTAACCGGGTACTACCGAAGATTTGTGAAAGATTATGGAGGAATTGTTGCACCACTTACTCAACTCTTGAAGAAGAATTCCTTTCAATGGTCCTCTACAGCATCTGCAGCTTTCCAAGCACTTAAGAAGGCAATGACCACCACCCCCGTGTTGAAAGCCCCAGATTTCGACAGGCCTTTTGTAGTAGAAACGGATGCATTACAGAGTGGTGTAGGACCGGTGCTCATGCAAGAGTCGCACCCTGTGGCGTTTATGAGTAAGGGATTGAAGGGAAAACTGCTAGTGCTGTCCACATATGAGAACGAAGTCTTCGCAATCCTGCAAGCGGTTAAACAATGGAGGCAATACCTCTTGGGAAGCACATTCATCATTCGAACAGATCAAAGGAGCATCAAATACATTCTTGACCAAAGAATTCATACCGAAATCCAAGAGAAATGGCTATGGAAGCTATTGGGATACACCTTCACTGTAAAGTATAAAAGAGTAGATAACCCAGCAGCTGATGGGTTATCGAGGAGGTTAGGAGAGGGTGACACATGCTGTGAAATCACATACATTGTACCAGAATGGCTGAATGAGATCAAGCTCATGGTCCAAGAGGATCCCTACTTCGCTAAGCTATGAGAGAAGCTGCATAAAGGACAGTTACAACAGGAACTCTGTAGGAATTTGGGAGGCGTTTGGTATTACAAGGGGAGAATTTTAGTGAGCCCTACTGCCAATGTGAGAAATTTGATCTTCTTCGACCTCCACGCATCCAATTTGGGAGGCCACTCTGGGTTTCACAAAACCTTACAAAGAGTCAAGAGAGATTTTTTGTTGGGAAGGAATGAACAAGGATATCAAGCAATGGATCAAAGAGTGTTTAACTTGTCAAAAGAGTAAAATTGAAACTCTTCACCCTGCAGGCATGCGCCATCCTCTCCCCATCCCCGATCGTGTTTGGGAAGATATTTCGATGGATTTTATAGAAGGTTTGCCTAAAAGCAATGGAAAAAGTGTTATAATGGTGGTCGTAAATCGTCTAACCAAATACTCCCACTTCATTGGAGTCTCCCACCCATACATTGCTCAGTCAATAGCACAAGTGTTCATCGGCAACATATATAAATTGCACGGAATGCCGAGGAGTATAGTAAGCGATAGAGACCCTATCTTCGTTAGCAGATTTTTGAAGGAGTTTTTCAAAACTCAGAATTGTAAGCTCAATCACTCAACTGCCTATCACCCTCAGAGCGATGGCCAAACGGAGATTGTGAATAAAGCATTAGAATTGTATCTACGATGTTTTTGCGGCCAAAAACCCACAGATTGGTTGAAATGGTTGTCGTGGGCTGAATTCTAGTTTAATACCAACTGGCACGTCTCCATAGGCTTAACACCATTCGAAGGCGTCTATGGAAGACCCCCACCATCCCTACTTCACTATGTTAGAGGCACAACAAGCATGCCAGCATTGGAGGAAGAACTCATGTCCCAGGATCACATTCTGAAGCTTCTTAAAGACAACATCACTTTGGCTCAAAATCGCATGAAAAATTTTGCAGACAGGAAACGCATAGAGGAGTTTCAGGTTGGTGATCTGGTGTTGTCAAAAATTCAACCATACAAGCAAACATCTCTCCGCAATTCTACTCCTCAGAAATTATCCACAAAGTATTTTGGACCCTATAGAGTGATAGAAAGGGTCGGGGCAGTGGCGTATCGCCTGCAACTACCCGAAGGGGCAGTAATTCACCCCGTCTTCCATGTCCCAAAACTTAAGAAATGCTATGGAGATCACAGGCCGAATATATGAACTGAGCTTCCAAACTGGTGGGAGGAAGAAGAGTCGCAGGAGTTACCAGAGAGGGTACTAGACAGAAGGGTGTTCAAAAAGCATAACCAGATGGGAATTGAGTTGCTGATCAAGTGGAAAAACACAGGAGTGGAGGGGGCTTCGTGGGTAGACATAGATGTACTTCGCCGCAAATTTCCCAACTTCGAACTTGGGACAAGCTCGTTTTGAAGGGGGGAGGAATTGTCAGGGTCATCAGGGTGACAGTATCCTTCGCTGGAGTATCTGCAAGTACAACCATCATCATCCATCACCTTGGGTTCAATGGCATCAAAGAGCTCCATTGCCTTTATCTTCGTTTCTCTGTTCTTAGTTTGTAGTCGTCTGAGTCTGTAATTCTTTTTACGCGCAATGTGCACTTTATTTGAATGGGTCTATGGCGGGGAGATGGCGGGAGACGTTTTAGTGCACTAAGCACGTGTCAATGTGGAATTGTCCTATAGCGTAACCGAATTCATCTCCCCTATATAACCCTGAGTTGTAATCTTCTTTGGGGGATATATAAAATCTGAACCTTTCTTCTCCCAAAATCTCTCTCTCAACCTAGCTCCTCTGAGTTCTTGGCCATGGCACGATCCAGGAGTAATCGCAATCCAACTCCTGATAGTCTCTAACCACCGCAGTGTCGTCGTCGGTGTCCTCCCCACTCTTCACCCTCATCTCAGATTACTTAAATCTTCAGACCTGGAGGGGAGCAATAACTCAAAGATCAGATTCATTATCATTAATCTCGCGAGCTCAGATCCCACCGAATTCCAATTTCTTTTTCTGGTTTTTTTTTTCTTCTCGTTTTACTTAGATTTGTCACATAGATATCTCGACTACAAGTTCATGAATCCCTTCTACAGTTAGGAATGGTAACCCCACATGCCTCAATTTTTTTAACATGCTGAGGGTTGCCGAACACCCAATAACCAGGACTCCTAGCAAACCTGCACAAGCACGGTTTTACTCTGCTCGACAATCATGGCGCAGCACATACCTTGAGCAATGGTGTGAAGCATTTTACTGACTCCGCAGTGGGAACCTGGCTCAGGACAAAAAACAGAGAATAGCAAAACACACAAAGAAGATTTCATATTGTTGAACGTTCTTTCTATAACAACTTTTGAGATGAAGAATGAGGGATGCAACCCTTCTCACTCTACTCTTAACTGAGAGGTTATATATCCAATTCCGACATCGACAGAATTAATTTGGATATTGGAATGTCTAACTCAAACTCTAAATGGGTACCATTTTTTGGACCCAATATACTAGTCTCAGATTGAGGTAGTAGTTCCAGTTGTCATCAAAATCAAAAAAGAAAAGCACCATCCTGAATCACTCACACCAAACCACATTAAAATCAGTGAATTATAATTGATGAAATTAACCTCTAGCATAACTTCTAGCACAAGCAACTGCAACAATCTTGCATTGGCTCATATACACATTTACGCACCAGTAGGGAAAGTGCATCAATCAAACATTCTTTGACCTCTATAGCCTTTCACCTCTATAGGAAGGAAGCAGGAATCTCAGGAATGAACTAATCAAAGTAAAAGCTATTCCTTTCTTCCCATTTTTCTCAGCTTTCTTGCCAATAAAGTCTAGAACCCAGAGTCCCTTAAAAGGAGCCAGCTTTGTTTTCTAACTATCAACACAAACCGAAAACAATGCCTCGATTAATCTATGACAGCAACGAACAACCACCACCGCACTCATCTAGGACCCACAGCCGCCATCACAGGCATCTTCATAGTCTCCTAGGCGGAGGACGAGGTTCCTATAGCACCCTGTCTTTCTTTTTCTTTTTTGGATTTTGAATTTTATTAATGAAATTAGAAATTTAATGGGTACATACCTTAAATTATGCAGTGGCTGACATTCTGCTATGGAGAAACAAACATCTATCAGCAGGGATTCTAGCTGGGGTCTCGTTTATCTGGTTTCTTTTCGAGGTGGTGGAATACCATTTTCTTACTCTTCTCTCTCACCTCTTCATTACAACGATGCTGGTGGTCTTTATCTGGTCTAATGTTGCTCCCCTTCTCGACAGGTGAAAATTCTTTCCTAACACAGGTGTTCCCTTAAACTTCAGTTCATACATAAGTCTGTAGATTTTCTATTTACATGTGAATTAATAATAGTACCAGTTCTTTCCAGGTGAAAAAAATAATAGAGAGATGCATACATACCAAGAATTGACACATGAAATGATGTCAATAGTTTGATATGAATGCACATAGAGATGCAGCTGTGCAGTATAAGAGACGAAAAGTATTAGTAATTAGGTCATAGTGATCATGAATTATATGCAAAACCTTTGTTTAATGATAATCATATTTAAACAATCTCATGTTGTGATGTTCAACATTAGCACCATAAACTTACAATCTGCATAACCACTTTTAATATCATACAGGATAAGTATGATGACATTATGGTATGTAACATGCTACAAGTTTGTCTTTTCCCCATCAAATGTAATAACAAGGAGGTTTTTTATAGTTTCATTTTGGCAAGGTCCCTACACTTGAACACCAGCTAATCCCTATGATGTAACAGGGAGCCTCCCAGGATTCCTGAAATCATCTTATCTAAGCAAGTATTCCAGGATGCTGCGTTAGTCTTCCATTCCAAATTCAATCGATTAATGGCCATCCTTCACCATATTGCATGCGGAAATGATCTCAAGTTGTTCTTCTTGGTATAATATTTGCTCATTCCCCCTTTTACAAGCTCAAATCAACCATTTTTTCGATAAATTATTTTTATTTATTTTTCTAGGCAATTGCTGTGCTGTGGATAATATCTGTGATTGGAAGTTATTGCAGCGCATTAAACCTACTTTACTTTGGTAATCTCTGCCCTCTATGGTAATTTATCACAATATATTCATTGAAGCAATGCATGAGATCTGACAAGCGTTTTTCTTTTATGTCAGTGTTTTTGTGCCTTCACACCCTACCAGCTCTGTATGAGCAATATGAGGGTGAAGTCGATCACCTAGCCACCAAGGGAAGCCAAGATTTGAAGAAGATCTACAAAAAGATCGACACGAAATTTCTTAACAAGATCCCTAGAGGCCCCGTCAAGGATAAAAAGTTCAAATGAGATTGCGAATAATGGGGATGGTAAAGCTTCCGCAGTCTAGTACTCAAATCAGTCCTCTAGGGATACATGTGTACGTGTGAAGGACAGGCCTTGTATGAAAAGTGGTGAATATTACATAAACTCATGGCAATATTCCAAGTGATGTAACATATCAAAACGAAGAAGGAAAGTTAGTCTGTTAATATCTCATGATTTCAACTGGAAGATAGATAAAATATATTGAATTGACTTGTCGGAAAGAATACATGCAAAAGTGTTTAAACTAGCAATGAAATACTCACCTCACTTAAGCAACCACCACAAAGTACTGGATAAAACAATCCGAAAGGAAAAAGGCGAAACCACAAAAATTCCTAAACTTTAGTTCATTTACAATAACCTCAACTTGCATCAATATTTATACGCTAAATTTCTTTTTAAAAAAAACACTGAATTTTGGGCCAGTTTAAAAAAACCGCACGAAGTTTTTTTTTATAAAAAAAACGACACAAAATTTCAAAAAACTCCACTGAGTTAGTTAGGGTTAGGGTTAGGGTTGGTTGGGTTAGGGTAGGGTTTTAAAAAACCACTTTCATCTTTCATTTGTGTTTAAAAAAACCACATTCATCTTTCATTTGTGTTTAAAAAAACATCACTTAACTAATCAGATGTTTAAATAAACCGCTCCGAACTAACCCTAACCCTAACTAACCCAGTAGAGTTTTTTGAAATTTTGTGTTGTTTTTAAAATAAAATAAAACTTAGTGCGGTTTTTTTAAACTGGCCCAAAACTCAGTGGGGTTTTTTTAAATTTAGCCATATTTATAACTACAACAAACTATCATATAAGCTACGTATTAACTACCTTTAGTTAGTTTCAGTTAATTAGTGAGGCAAAGAAAACTAAACAAATAGATAACAGTTCCTATTTTAAAGAATGCCAGGAAGAACATACGTTTCGGTTGCAAAAGTGTTATACAACACTTGCTTACGCAATGGCGGAGCCAGGATTTTCATCCAGAGGGAGCGAAATCACATTAGGCCAAATCTATCAAGACTTACGATTTAAAAGCATGTTCCGTTAGAGCTAGAGAAAGAGGATTGATCAAGTGGAGAAGTCTTCATGAGGTATTACATAACACCCGGGTGGCTGGTTTTTGGTTTTTGGTTAGGGTTAATTAGTCCCTAGAACAACTTTGGAGTTTAAAGAACATACAAAAATATCACTTACGATAACCATGCATAATTCTTTTGATGAACCTATTGTATGCATAAATCGTAATCTCTTTTCCTAAAACAAAAAAAAACACCCCCTAATTTTACGCTAAAAATATTAAAATTTCCCCCCGATTGTAAGTCACCATCCATCTAATTTAGCTATAATTCGATAAATCAAATAAACTTAAGGAATTCACTTCTAGAACAGGTGTGAAACTTCAGTCTATCCTTCACCAAAATTAGGCCAACGGCCCTAATCCTATTTTTTAAAAATAATTTTTTTTTGAACAAAAAAAACCCTAATTCAGTGAAAAGTAACAATATTTTGGATGACAAAGTAAATATGAAGTATATATACCTGACTGAACTTCCTGTGATCTGTGAAGATGACGACAGAACTTCTTGCTAGATTTTTCGAAGATGAAGACCGGAAGACAACGTCGTCGCCTTGAGAGATGGGTGACTTCCGACTTCAACGCCTACGGAGATGACGACAACGGCGTTGAGGAGACGACGGAATGGCAGTGAGAAGTTGTGGGGGGCAGATTTGAGAGAGGGATTAAGGGTTTGGATTTGGGGCTAGGTTTTGGAGATCGGGAAGAAAGAAAAAAAAGAAGTAAAAGGACGACGAAGAAGAGAGCAGTGGAAGAAGAGGGAGTGGCTCAGTGTGATTGTGGGCCGAGAGAGGAGCGGGTCAGTGGGCTTCCATATGTGGGCCAAGCTCGGGGGGAGCATCTGCATGGGCTTCTATTGAAAAGAAAAAGAAAAAAAAATTAATTGGGCCTATACAAAGGGGGTTGCACAAGCCCGGGGGGAGCGGCCGCTCACCCTGGGCTTGATGTGGCTCTGCCACTGATCAGACGCACATCATCACATGCTTGAAGGTGGACACTTGGTTATCATTTAGTTAACAACAAACATAAAGTAAATAATTGGTACCTGATATGCAAGTTAACGGTAGTTACGCATGTTAGAGAAAGTTGAAGGTAGTCTTCTGAAAAAAGAGAGTTTACAAAAGTTTCTTGAATGCACATGATTACTTGGTCAATGGCAAACTGAGAGAAGGTAATTTGTTCAAACTCAATATGAAAATTTAGGGTAGTTACGAATATTAAAGCAAGTTGAGGATAGTTTCTAGTAGTTAACCAAAAGAAGTAAAAAGAAAGAAAGGAGAAAGAAATAAAGAAAAAGGAAGAATGACATGATGATGGCCTGGAGATTAACCATGCACATTTGAGTCTCTTAGATTTTAATCAGATAG
Source organism: Hemerocallis citrina (assembly GCA_017893485.1). Classification (NCBI taxonomy): domain Eukaryota; kingdom Viridiplantae; phylum Streptophyta; class Magnoliopsida; order Asparagales; family Asphodelaceae; genus Hemerocallis; species Hemerocallis citrina. The sequence continues at coordinate 1,500,259 of CM030368.1, read as the reverse complement.
AGAAAAGGTGCATGGTTAATCAGATAGAACCAGATAGAGAAAAGGTGCATGATTAATCAGATAGAACCAGATAGATTTTAATCAAATAGAGAAAAGGTGCATGATTAAAATGTAAAGGGGTGCATGAACCAAATTAACCATGCACCTTTAAGAAAGAATTTTTCAGCAACAGATAATTTGGTTCTATTGAAAGAAAAAAAAAATTACAGGAGCACTTGGTTCATTGCATGGATGCTTGGAGCATATTAAAATGTAAAGGGGTAATATTAGTTAACAGATAAATAAGATTCTGGAATAAGCTTGTCCACAAACTTCTTTGATGAATAAATGGTACATTATGATGTATTTGAATATTGTTCTGCTAACTGGAGACATAGTTATAGTATTTTCCAAACAAACAATAGAGCATGGTTTGAAAATAGATATTGGACATATCAATAGTATCAGCAGGACCGATCTGTCTTAGTATCAGCCCATAGTTCAAACAATACAACAGCACACAAATGCAACATCAATCATAAGAATATAAAGTAGAAAGGTAACCTCATAGACCACTGCTTCTCCTTATCTGGGTTGATGATATGTCCATGCGGAATTCGTCCTTGAGTATTGATATAAACATGTCCCTCGTCTCTCCGGGTATATCGAGATCTTCAGGAACCTAAGGGATCCAATAAAAGAAATGGGTTATCCCCTACAATGAAAGAAATGGGAAGATGAAACATATTATACAAAAAGCAATAAACCTTGAAAACTCCATCAACCTCTCAACCACCCACGACAAATGTGCAACCTCATCCGATCAGTATATTGAGCATATCGTCATAGTCTCCACCATAGTATTTAGGCTGCAAAGGAAAGAAAAATACGTTTAGGAAGCATCACAATAGCTCGCACAGAAAAGCTACTGCTTCAACATTTTAAAGGCATCATTACAATTGGATCTATTATGAGGAATGTAGGGAGAAAATTCATAACTAGTCTAAAGCTTTGATTTGCTGAAGTGTGTTAACTGCTTCAATGTTGAAATGTTTTTTAGGTACAAGGAGAATCGAGCCTTTGATGAAGGATAAGATCAAGATGAAGAATGACTAAACTGTTCAAACAGAATCAACCAAATAAGCAAAGGGCATAAACAAAAGGATTTTATCCTTGTCTCCTATGTATGATTTAAATTTCAGCAATTCCACTAAAATAGTGTGTGTGATGCGCGCACATGTGAGAGAGAAGAATAAGCAAAAGGATTTCTATCCTGGTCACCTACAGAAGATTCAAAATTCAGTAATTCCATTAAAAAAGTGTGTATATGTGTGGGCGAACGTGTGTGAGAGAGAAGAATAAGGAAAAGGCTATCTATACTGGTCTCCTACATATGATTTAAAAATCAGCAATTCCACTGAAAAGAGAGAGAGAGAGAAGAGAGAGAGAGAGAGAGAGAGTAGGTAAATTTAACACTTGACTCTTCCGATTTATTCAAAGGTGTGTTATCCCAAGTGCATTGAGTGCATAAAATAGTATAGAGTTCTGCTTTCTTTTATTGACAAAAAGAAACATACATTCACAAGCCTTGCTGCAGTGTCAGCTCCAATTACAAATGCGCTTCCAGGAAGAGTTCAGCTTTCTTACAAAAATAGGTCTGATTCGAAATAATCACAGCTTTCCCTGTAACAAACAAAGAGAATAAACTATACGATCTGATGTTTATACATAGAATGTCACTAATTCTAACATAGTAGAACTAATACATGATAATTTCTCAATACGGGTAAGTGAATAAACAGAAGCAAGCTATTGCAATTTTTCAAAACCCAATTATGCATCATGGACAATTAATTACATTGCACAGCGGTGGCAGTTTAAACACATCCAAAAAATTTAAGTATGTATGGGGGTGATTGTGAACAGGTTTAGGTTAAAACATGTGAAGAAATGAAAACTCTTATAAGTAACAGGAAGGGCTAACCTGCACACCACCCATCTAACCAAGTACAGCAGTTTAAGAAAAGTTAAGACTTAAGAGCATCTGTAGTCATCCCAACTCAAAATTTAGGTATTTAGCATTTAGAAATAGGAATTTGAGGTTGCAGCTGTAGTCGCTGAACCCAAATTTTGGCTTAAAAAAAAAGTGACGGACTGTAGATGAAGTTTCGCCCTGTTTAAAAAAAATAAATATAATCGAGTGTCGGATGGAGAATGATATCTCGTCCAACAAATGTGGGCCAAAAAAGTGGGAATTATGCATGGGCCGAAATTTGAAGACTCATCCAACACCTTTTTTTAAAAAAAAATAAATAAAAGAGATGACAAAATCATCTTTCGTCCCTCTTTTGTAAATTTTTGTCTCCCTAATTTGCCCTTCACACTTTATCTCATTCTCAACCTATATATTCATACTAGTTTCAGCATTCGTTCTTCATACTATCTCACTTCACTCCTCTGACTTGTAATTTTCCTTCCCCCGTCTCAATTCCTTCTCCGGAATATCCACCCCAAAACGCCATGTCGATCCGAAAATTTATTGGAAGGATCAAATCAAAAAGTCAAGCTGGTAGGCCCGATACATATGAATCCCAGTCGAAAAATCAAGGTGGTATATTTGAAGCCGAATCAGATACTCCAGATATGGATTTTAGCGATCCAACAATGTTGAAACGGGTAGTCAACGACCGTCCACATATTTGTTACCACTGTTTTAAATTTCCTCCGATACGGCCGAAATTTCGTTTCGGCTAGCTTGCCGATACGAAATCACATATTTTATACTCTACTCCGAAATTTCGTTTCGGCTAGCTTGCCGATACGAAATCACATATTTTATACTCAACATCGTTTTGGACCGAAATGTGTAGATTTCAGCCGAAATTACCGAAATATCGGCCGAAAAATTGACGAAATTGGCGAAATATCAGCCGAAATAGACAAATGTTATTGTGAATATATTAAAAAAATTTGTTTTACTTTTTGCATATATGTCTTTCAATATAGGACTTTAAGCTAAAATAATGTGAGAATTTCGTATCGCTATTGTTTGTATATATGCAAAGTTAAGTAAGTTTATTAACTAATACATTTTTTTTCTAATCAATGCAAATTTAATTTAGTTATATACTTATATTACATTCTCTTCTATACTATTGTTAAATTATGCGAAGATTTCCCGTAATTGATTCATGTCATTAATTACATTATACAGTATTTTATATGATAAATGACATGTAGGACATAATATCTTATTTAGTAACAAAAATATATATTTATTGAGTATAGGAAATGAACATCCGATATGATCACATTTCTTTCGAAATTGTTGAGAATCGACTTGAAAGGGAGCCGGCCGTTCTGTCGGTTGTAGTGCCTAATAGACTAACAAATGTAAGATAAATGTGATCCCAAAACTGTGTCCCGAATTGATCGCTACAGATCAACGGATCTTGCATTATAGCAACTCAGCTTTGGGATAGAATAACATCTTCAATAGCTATGTATGCCCTGCCTCTATTAGGATGATTTGCCATTGTATCGATTAACAAACGCCGAATATGAGAAAGAAAGATGATTTTTTTTTAAAAAGGAAGAACAGATTATGTGTTTTGCTTGGATATGATTTGAGTGTGTATATATATATATATATATATATATATATATATATATATATATATATATATAGCAGCATGAAATTTCTAGCCGTTGTGCAACTTAATTATAGCCGTTGGAGTCTATTTGTGAACGTTGGGATTGAAGGAGGCTAATTTCATTTTCAACAAATATATTTTTTTTTTAATTTTTGGAAAGGGACGAAACATGAAATCTCATCCCTGTCCTTTTCAGAAATCAGCTGAACGAACACAGTATGATCTTCCGTCCGTTCTACTTAATTTATAAAAAAATAGTGGACGATATTTCATCTTTCGTCTGATACATTTTAGCGCTTATTTTGTGAACGAACGTTTTCATGTTTCGTCAGCTATAATTACCAAATTCATATTTCGCTTCCCAAATATAGCAGACTATTGTTCCACTCATACCCAAATTTTGGGTATTTGGCCACCTACAACGGCGCTTTTTTACTCAAATTTTGCAAAATTTGGCTTTTAAGCCTACGATTACAGATGCTCTAATCTACATGTGCATTGGCGTGTTTTTCTTTTACCGATTTCAAATAACATAGAAAGTGTTGAGCTTATTATATTGAAGGATAGATTTCACTCAATGACATTCACACATTGCACCCTTCAGTACTTTTAGTTTGTAGCAATCAACTCCCTTGCTATCATCTCGGACTATAATCTTGTTGAAATTTGAGATAAATAGGTTTCTTCTTGGTCTAACCTACCTCTGACTAGCATTTAGTGGTCAATTGGATCATTTGATAACACTAAAGTACTTATATTCCTCTTTTTCCTCCTATTTTATTTAAGTATCCATTCAAATATCAGCATTAATCATCTTATTAACTATCAACATTAATCAAATTAACCACTAACCGTTCCAAAAAAAGGAAACCACTAATTACTAAGAAAGAAAGATTAGCCCTATGAAACCCTTAATCTATTTGCTTGGTATCATATGATAGTTTAAGATGATGACTGCAAGGTTGATTGCTACATTTTTTAACGAAAGGGTGCACAATGGTCACTTTGCATTTGGGGGGGGGGACTATATGCCAAAAGCCAAAACTTCAAGGGGGGTTAGGGCAATTTATCCTTCAAGTAATGTGTTCGCTACTTCCCAATATCATGCTTTTAAAGATTGACCAATCCTAATCCGATCTGGCCGATCTAGGTCATATTTCAAGGGGGGTGCTCCGATAAACTCCTAAATCTTGGGATCCGCGAGATAACTCAGGGATTGACCGAATTAGCAATGGATCGGTTGGATCAGCCCAATCCCAACTAGAAACCACCCTAAAACCATGGATCCTATTATTTAAAAAATCCAATATCTGAATATTTTTTAATCATTTGGATCCTCTTATCCAAGCAATGAAAGATATAATTGTGTAATGAACATATTTTCATATCTAGCTTATATTTGTTTCCTCATATGTAATTAAATTTGTATTATTTGGTCTACCTATTTAAATTGTTCTAGTTTTATTCTACATTAATAATTCTCTTGAACTAATTAAAATTTTCAAGTCTGTAATTGAAAATATTAAATTGGTAAAAAAATAAGTAGACCAAATATTATATTTGTAATAAATTTTGTATTATTTGGTCCACCTATTTGAATTGTTTAAGTTTTATTCTACATTAATAATTCTCTGAAACTAATTAAAATTTTCACGTCTGTAAATGAAAATATTACATTTGTAGTGGTGACCCTCTGACTCTTCCACAGACTTATACATGTACCGAATGCTCATACGGCCCGAAATCCAATGAACTGAATGTTCACCTATTTTTTTAGTGTCAGAGACAAGTTAGGGCGGAGCACCGCTTTCCCAGTCCACTGGATGATTTGATTGAACAAGCTTCAAAATGGATGCACGCGCTGGAGTTTGCTGGGCCAGAACGCTGGGCGAGAGGTTCCCTGTTGCCTATTAGTAAGCGGGCCTTCGATTCCACCGGTGTCCCTATCGTCTCTAACAGCTTATGCTAGCACAACAACCAAAAAGCTTCTTCTTGCCCTATTTAAAGAATATTCTATCCATCTATGAATCCTTCCTTCCCTTCCTCTTGATCGGATTAACTATTCCGAAAGTGCTACATCGCATTCAATTCCTGGAAAGAGGGCATTCGGGGCATCTTCTTCTTCTGTGCGTGTCCATGGGATATCTTATACTATTGATTCAACAGCTTTTGCTAAAACTCTAGCAGTTTCTTGAAAACTTGCTTCGGATATGAAACTTTGAGTATTCATAGATGCCCTCGTTATTCCCAATAAAATTGTGCGATAACAGATCGCTTCGTCTAAAGCACGCCCTAATAACGAACTTAATTCGTTGATAATAGATAATATTAGTGGAATATTTTTTTGAAAGATTTTTGTCAAAGGTTTGAGTCACGGCTAATCCATATCGAGTAGACCTTGTTATTGTGAGAATTCTTAATTCATGAGTTGTAGGGAGGGACTCATGTCACCACAAACAGAGACTAAAGCAAGTGTTGGATTTAAAGCTGGTGTTAAAGATTACAGATTGACTTATTATACTCCTGATTACGAAACCAAAGATACTGATATCTTGGCAGCATTCCGAGTAACTCAACCTGGAGTTCCCCCTGAAGAAGCAGGGGCTGCGGTAGCTGCCGAATCTTCTACTGGTACATGGACAACTGTGTGGACTGATGAACTTACCAGTCTTGATCGTTTGCTTCATTCAAATAAATAGGTTTGCAACCTACCTTTTGTGTGGCGAGCTCTACATCCACATCTTCATCGACATCTGCTTCTATAAGCATTTTCAAGAGCTTGTCCGGGACGGAGTTGCTTGACAACTAATCAATAAGCAAGGAGAGAGACATCTTAGATAAGGGCACTTTGAAATGATTTAAATTCATTAATTCAATTTTTAAAAATAATTTAATTAAATAAACATATTAGATAAATTTTTTTAAAAAAATTTTAAAATGCCCGATCCAAAAAATCTGATACACCGATCAGATACTATCAATCTGGGCGATACTAATCTCGATCCCGATCCCGATCCCGATCCCGATCCCGATCCCAAGTTTTAAAACCTTGCCCAGTATAACAAAAGTTTAAAGATGAAAAGGGATATGCATCTCACGCATGTATCTTGGAGCAGTGAAATGAGTTTGGCTTCCTAAAACTCTCTTGGGTTATAATAGTAAAGATGAAAGCTAAGAATACAAATTGTTGAGTATGAGGTGGACTCGACCATGAACCTTTGAATAAAGTCCTAAATGTTTTTAGTATTGGCTGGAGAGATGTCTGTATTTCATGTTTTGGAAAGAGTTGAAAATCTGAGATTCTGAATCAGAGGTCGACCATCGACAGCGGCGACGATGACCAGAGCCTTCCTCCTCGGCATCAATCCTCGTGCGAGCGGCAACAACGGAGACACAAGAGGAAGAAGATGAACATAAGAAATTGAAGTCTTTATTCATAATGGACTCAGTTATAGAGCTCTGTATTTATACAATAGTGAGACACATGCATTGCACGTATTTGGACAAGTTGTTAGACAGTTACAACATGTTGTTGGACTTTTGTGTTAATCTCCACACACATTTACAATTAATCCCATCAAAGAAAGAAAATAACCAGGGACTGTTATGTACAACTCAAGGATTGATACGCAAACTCTATTAACTCTTCCATCAAGCTGCAAGTGTATCTTCCCTTGCCTCCACCAGCCGGATGCTAGATCCAAGGGCTGGATCAATACTCCACCCATGAAAAGAAGATTCAAGAAGTGGGCGGAACTCCGGGAATCACCAGTATAAGTCCCAATCTTCGTTGCTGCAACCATGTTTCCACTGCACCAAAACCTGCGACACTGCAATTCCCCTCTTAGGAACCATCTGACGATCCAAGATTCTTTCAAGTTGAGGGGCTTCATCAACAAAATAGGCTGGTAATGCAGTAGACACCACTGCAGATCCATTGACGCGACTAACATACGCCTTCAACTGTGATATATGAAATACACCATGAATCTTAGACTCCTCAGGCAATTTAAGCTTGTAAGCTACAACACCCACTCTTACTACCCCTTCTTAGGGCCTGTAATACAATGGAGAGAGCTTATGAAGGCGCCGCCCACCCACCGACACATGCCTATACGGCTGCAGCTTCAAAAACACCTAATTTCCCATCTCAAACTCCTCAGTCCTGTGTAGATTAGCTTGAACCTGCATACGACCTTGAGCCTTCAACAAATTATCCTTCAGTAGCTTTAGGACTATATCACTAGAAATCAAAGCATCCTCTACTGTTTGCACTCTTGCAGTTTTTGGCACGTAGGACAAAACAGTGGCAGGGGCCTTCCCGTAAACTGCCTGATATGGAGACATTTGTGTGGAGTTATCCACATGAGTATTGTAGCTGAATTCCGCCCAAGCCAACCACTCCGACCACTCAGAAGGCTTATAAGCTGTAAAACATCGAAGATAAGTTTCGAAAACCCTATTCACCACTTCCGTTTGGCCATCCGTTTGGGGATGAAACGCAGTACTCAAACACAGCTTAGTGCCTTGCAAATCTAACAATTCCCTCCAAAAATTGCTTGTAAAAATATAATCTCAGTCGCTAACAATGCTCTTGGGCAACCCATATAGCTTGATCACCTGATTAAAGGGTGCAGTAGCCACACACTTAGCAGTATACGGGTGACAGTCTATCAACGAAAACAAATATAGTTGTATACCCACCACTCTTTGGTAAACCCTCAACAAAATCAATGCTTATATCATCCCAAATGTTATCAGGTTTTGGAAGAGGTGGTAGCAAATCTACGGGAGACGTACTCAAGTACTTACTTCGTTGACAAACATCGCAAGATTTGATAAAATTCCGCAGATCCTTCTTCATACCATGCTAATACACAATCTGTTTGAGCTAATGCCAAATTTTATCCACCCCCATGTGACCTCCTTGAAGAGTATTATGCACCTCTTCCATGAACAATTGCTTCACTTGTGAATTAGGACTTAAAAGAATCCGACCTTTGAAATAATAGATCCTTGCAATATTCTCAAGCCTTTGATCATCTTTATCCTCATACTAGGGATTTGTAAGGACCAACTACTGCACCTGTGAGAGCCAAGTAGGTTGTACAAGAGTAAGAGCTACCAAAGTAGCTTCCTCCTCACCTTCAAACTAACGAGAGAGACTATCGGCAGCCACATTATCCTTCCCCTTCCTATACTCCACCACAAATCGGTATCCATGCAGCTTCATGAGCCAAATGTGTTGTGCCTCAGTGTACAAACGTAGCGCTAATAAATGTTTCAATGGCTTGTGGTCAATCTTTATAATGAATCTTCTTCCCAAAAGGTATTGTCGCCATTTTTTCACTGCCAACAAAATGGCCAACATTTCCTTCTCATATGTGGATAATAACCTATTCTTTCCCTTCAATTCTTGACTTAGAAAGGCAATTGGATGATTTCTTTGCAAGAGAACAGCACCCAATCCTGATCCACAAGCATCACATTCCAACTCAAAAGGAATAGAAAAATTGGGAAGCTGCAATACTGGAGGGGAAGTGAGTATCTTCTTCGTGTTTTCAAAGGCTCTCTGAGATTCCTCGTGCCACAAAAAAGTACCTTTCTTAATAAGCTTAACTAAAGGCCAAGCAATTGAACTATAGTTGGCGATGAACTTGCGGTAATAACCTGTAAGGCCAAGGAACCCTCTCAAAGCTTTTAAAGACTTGGGAGTTGGCCAATGAAGGATAGCTTTCACTTTCTCTTGGTCTACAGTAACTCCCTTAGCCAATACCACATGTCCCAAATACTCTCATTAACTCCAAAAGAACATTTGGCAAGTTTTGCTGACAAATTGTTCTCACTGAGTACCTGCAACACCACTGCCAAATGTTGAACATGAGCCTCCATGCTGCTACAGTAGACGAGAATATCATCGAAGAACACAAGCACAAGCTTCCTCGAATAGGGCTTAAAAATAGAGTTCATGAGAGATTGGAAGGTTGAAAGGGCATTGGTTAACCCAAAGAGCATAACAAGGAACTCATAATGTCCCTCATGAGTGTGGAAGGCTGTCTTATGCAAATCACCATCATGCATTCTAATTTGATGGTACCCACTGCGTAGATCCAACTTGCTAAAAACCGAAGCACCATAGAGCTCATCAAGTAATTCATCGATGATTGGAATTGGATAATTATCCTTGACAGTGATATCATTCAAGGCTCTATAATCAATGCACATAAGCCAAGTACCATCGGGTTTTTTCACCATAACAATAGGGGAGGAATAAGAATTATGGCTGGGTTGGATAATACCCAATTGCAACATCTCTTGAACAAGCTTCTCTATCTCATTTCTTTTATGCCATGGATGCTTGTAGGGATGCTGAATAATAGGTTTGGACCCTGGAAGAAGAGGTATAGCATGATCACAGCTCCTTCGTGGTGGTAGACCAATCTCCTCTTTAAGGCTGACAATTGATCCGAACCCGATCCGAGCCCAACTAAGTCCGACCGGTTTTTAGTAGCCCATGGGCCTGAATTTGTATTAAAAAATCGGACTTGGAATTAATTTTTTAGCCCGAATTAATTTTTGGGCCGGGTTCGGGTTGTATACGTCCAACCCGAATCCGACCCGAATTTAAATACTATCCAAAATTTCTAATACTCAGCCCACAGGTATATCATTCCAAAATCTAAACTGCAGGTATATCATACCATAATAAATACAAATCTCTCTTTCTTAATCAGTCCCCATCATTCTCTCTCCTCCTCTCATCCTCTTTCCATTCTCGTGTCCCTTGCCATTCTGACCCGATCCCGGCACCAAACTCCATGGCTGTGCCACCATGCCCTCCGCTGTCGTTGCTTCTTCTCCTTCTATGCCAATTTCGCTTCCAGTTCGCGGCGCTTTGATTCCAAATTTGTGGTACTTTGAGATGAGAGCTTGTTCGGGTTCGGGTTTTGGGATTTGAAAAGGGATATTAGTTGAGGGATTGTGAGAGTCACCATGTCGGCAATAGGGGATGAAGTATTGTGAATTTGTGATCGGGGACCTCAATTGGTTCGTTCATGGCATGGGTCTAGGGTTTTGGTTCTTCAAAAAGACGGGCTTTTGGGGAGGGGACTAAGGCTGGTTGACCTCTCATCCATCGCTGGCATCTTCTCCATCCTCCGGCTCACCATAGCACGAACCAGCAACCTCACCGCCAACTCCACTCTCCTCCGCTGCTCCCACCGCCTCCGCCTCCTCGCCTCCTCTTCTAGTACATATTTTAGTAGATTTTTTTCTTTTCTTTTTCACTGATTGTTGAAGAAACCGGGTCGGGTCGGGCTTTTAGATTTAATTCGGACCCGGACTCGGGCTTCAAGTTAGTAGCCCGACCCAAAATCGGTCCGGGCTTGGACCCTATATATTTTTTCAAGCTTGGGCTCGGGCTCGGGCTTATATAGGTCCGGCCCAAGTCCGGCCCGTTGCCAGCCCCACTCCTCTTTGAACACACTGTTGTACAGATCCAAGACAAGTTGCAACTGAGGGGGAACTGCATTCGTAGTTGTTTGCTTACTGGTTGTACCCACCATTTGCAATAACCAACCACTTTTCATCTGTAATAGGGCCTTAGACATAGCTTTAGGAGATGATAACTCCAATTCTCGAGGAGGAATACCAAGCAAGATTCTTTGTTTACCCTCCAGCTGAAATTTAATGTAATGCCCCACAAAAATAGCATATGGCTATTTTGCATCGTAATCTTTGCGCAATTGAGAATTGCACGCGATTATGTATTTTCCTAATAACAATTGATTTTTAATTGAGAAATATCAGATATATTGTCTACTTTATTTTATAATTTTGAAGGTTTATTACGAGGTAGTTTAATGTATTTTGTATTGTTTATAATATTAAAGTAGAGATTTGGGGCTTATTTGATATATTTTAGAGATTTGGGGGTTTATATGCAAATCTTTCTTTAAAAATCTTTTTATTATATTTTTATTTTATAAAAACTCCACCCCCCTTCTCCTTCCTTCTCCTTCTTCTTTCTTTCCCTTCCTGTTTCTATCCCGACCGGAAACCCACCTTTCGGCCGATCACTTCCCCACCCCAAATCCACTCCATTTCTTCATCGTTTCCAAATTAAATTGAGGGGAAGGCTAATTGAAGGGTTCTCTACATATTGGTAGCATCGGATTTTCGAAAGGATTTCGTAAAGGTAAACCCTAAATTATTTTATTGTATAAAATTGAGTGTGGTTAATTTTTATTGAATAGGAGTATTATGGTAGAAAGATTAAGAGATGTTGGAAATGGTAGATGTGAAAAATTAGCAGATTCTTAGAGAGTTTGCAAGTTGCTAATAAATTAGGATTTTGCGTTTATAAAGGGGGAGTATATATATGAGAATTTGTCTCTTTTATAGTAATAGAAATTTTGTTGAGACGTTAGGTTATTTTATGGGTGATTTTTAGTTATTGTTTGGGGGATAAAAATCCAGTAGGATTTTGAATATTCCGTGCTTCACACGTGTGCATCCCATGCATTTAATTAAACGCCTGCAGGATGTTAGGATTTGTGTTATTACTATGTGTGACTGGTTTGCATGCTTTGAGCTTTAAATTGACTTGAGATTTGATAATAGGATAAGTTAGTGACTTTGGATACGGGATGGCGTGCCGGCGCTTCGAGTCTTCACGGGATACTATGTGAGTATAATCTCTTTTATTTTATGTACATAGTGTGTTATGAAAATTTTAAATTACAATTTGCTGTGTATTTCCGATTTGTATCTCAGTGTAGCCTGGGTGGTTTGAGCTAAAAATCTTTGTGGACATTCTTGTATGTGTCCACAACTATAGTCTAAAACTTCATAATTTTTCGAGGTCGTTTGATACCTCAAAAAAATTGTGGCGTGCAACTGGTCTGAAAGGGCAGAGCTAAATCTGATTGCTTTTGGACTGAAGTTCAAAAGGGTCATAACCAGTTGTGTATGTATGATCTTGCTATGAAATTTTGGGAGTATCTTACGGTATGAGTCTAGTTGATTCTCAAATTTTAGAATTTTTAGAGGTCATGAGGTTTCAAAACTATTTAGTAAGGAGTAGTAAATTCCCAGCTGAAAGAGAACAACTGAAAATCTTGCTATGATTGAGGAGTCGTAGGTCATTATGTGAAATGAATTTGAATGTGAATTTTGGACACAATGAAATGGTATATGTGTAGATTAAGAATCTCAAATTTTACGAGCATTGGACTCAAGGTTGATTCATTATTGAATTTCAAAGTGGGCTATGTTCAGCCTAGTACAAGTTGACTAGTCAGTGAAGATGGATAATCCTGGACTTATTTGATTACGAATTTGGACGACTGGCAAATTAGAGATTTGTAGTAGGGAGTCATAGCTTTCTAACCCATCTGGAATTTTGTAATTTCAGTTTATAGGTTGAGGATTATGATTTTCCAAAGATGGAACGGATCCAGTCTTAGTTAAAGCATTATTGGCTAAGTAAACCAGTTTCTCCCTGTTTGTACACCTGGTGGAACTTGTGTTTTCGAGAACTCAAATGATAGTCTGAAAGAGGTGTTCAACTAGGAAGTTGAAGAAGACACTCCCACCTTCCCATAGGACTCAGAATCGAGAATTTCCGATGAGTGAGCATACTTTTATGATATTGAAAAGGTGCAGCGAGTGCAAGAAGAATATACTATTGAAAGTATATGAGGTTTTATAGTATCAAGATGATTGAATTCGAGGAAATGGTTAGCTGGAGAGTTATAGACCGGGGTTTTAGATTTTCAGAATGGGTAGTGTCAAGCAAATCTGAGCTGTGTGTTGGAAGTTGTGGTTGTTGTAAATTTAGCACCCTGTTGTTGAGATTGACTTCAAGCTTAAATTAGCTTGGGGAGTTGAGCTCTTAAATATTTGAGGGAGTCGCCCACTAGGGGATTGCTGTGGATCTCCCTACCCTTCTAGAAGTCTGATTGTGTGGAATTCCGATGAGCGTAGCTTGGGTCACAGCTACTGCTATTTCTTGAACTATTTCATCGGACAATTGATGAGGAACCCTCTGCATACCGCAGTGTGGTGATCATGAACTATCGGGTTTTTAATGATGTTTAGCATTTCACTTGGACCTTAGATAAGTTCTTGTGCTTAGTACTCATGGTGGACATGAGTGAGTTGAGATATAGCTGGGTCGGTTTGTGTTTGGTGTCTCGATGCCTGAGTCTGTCAATGGTTAAGAATTGATGGTTATGTGTGTGCTTACCTTCATTTGAATTGTATTGCATCCTTGGGACGCCATTGGACCACTCACTGAGGGTCACGAGCCGGGATTATGTGGTCGCTGACCTGTGAAGGTATTGGGAATCAGTGGATGTGATTCCGTGATGGTTGTTACTTTGACAGACCAATTAGGCTCGACATTGTTGATCGACACCGAGTGTAATTTGGGTAACAGCTTGTTTTCAGTAAACTGTATTGATTAGGTTTTTCTTTATCGTTTCGCTCGAAGACCGAATTGGTGTTAGGGGTGATTCCCTATAGCCCAACTCATTCTGAGAGTTAGCACTAGGTGGTGATACTATGGGATTGTCTCTTCCTGTCATTAGGGATACGTGCTGCGTGTGCGTATCTTGCACTGTTGATTCCTGAAGTACCATGGTAAGAACGGGATGCTGATATCCTAGCGGATAAGGGGTTTTAGACCTTCGAGGCCATCATGTTCTATGTTGGTGGACACGAACGGATCATAAAGGATCATCTGCGCAATGGATATGCTGCGTGTATATCTGTACGTTCGTCACAGCTTTCGAGGAGGGTCTGATGCAACGATTATTGGTGACAACGGGGTAGCGTCCCGAATTATTTCTGTTATTTATATCTCCTCAACCATGTCATACTATCAGGAACAGGAAGTAGACCGAATTAGAATGCATTGCATAGCGAGGGTTCAAATCCCTGAACTGAAGAAACGGCTTGATCTGGGGCACATGTAGTATGGGATGCATGTGTGTCCAGAGTCTTGCTGACATTAGATTGAGTGTATCTGTTCTGTATTCTGTGTTTTGTATTAGACTTCAAGTCATGGTATACACGAACACTAGGAAATTTGGATACACGTTTCATTCTCCATTCAAGATGAATTGTGAATGTGATAGTTGAAGTATATAATGAGCGTGAAAGTGATGTATTGCGAGACGTGATGATATGTGTAAGAAATGAATGAATGCGATGTTATGTGATATGAGATTGGGAAAGGACATGTTTATGAATGAAGATGAGTACGAAAGAATATAAGTCGTGAGTCTGTAAATGCAAATGAATGGTAAATGAAGTGCAGTTTATGTGAAAGTAGCGTTACTTGTGAATGATTTCCAACTAAGGATAAGTATGTTATGAGCGGGTATGGATATACATACCGGTGATGACTCAGAGGGTAATTGATGTGAAATCCCATTTATGATGTTTACATGTTCGGATTTCAAGTAAAGTTTGATTATCTTGGTATTCGTAAGTTCGTTCTGTTTTACTTATAAAGTTTAATTTATTTGCTTAAGTAATAGATTAGATCCCCTATTGTTGCAGGTTCTCAGCAGTGCAGAGGTGAGGCGTAGATCTGTAGAGTGGAGTTCTTACTTTTGAAAATTATGTATAATTTTAGTTATGTAAATAGTGAAAGTTATGGTGTAAATTGTATTTTGGATGTATAAATACATGGACGACAATGATGAGTATAGTGTGGGGTAGTATGGTATGTTCTCGACCCGTACCCATCTCGTTGTGGTGTACTGGGCCCTGTGGTATGTTTTACAAAGATTTTTCTAAAAACTTTACCTCATTTTCAAAAAAATTTATGGTTTTTATTTGATATTTGATATTCTATTATGAGTTTGGCCCCCAGAGCATATATATTGATTGCCTGTTTGTCTCTGCTCATTTTGGCCTGGGGAGCCCGTGAAATTATTGCCTGTGATGTGAGCTATGGAATTTAGAGCATAATTCCGTAAGCTTTTTGTGTTTCGGGGCAGAAATTTCAGGGAAAACTCTGCCCAAATTTTCTTTGAAATATAACTATCTTAGTTTATGTCTAAAGTGATATAGAAATTGAAAGAATTGAATTTCGAAGTCAAAAGAAAATGGGGGAGGCATTACAGTTTGATATGACAAATTGATATTTGTAATTATTGATGTATTAACTCTGATGGCAATAAAAGTGTTTTAAATTTCCATGTTATTTACTGTGTTGAGATGCATTTGAAGGCAAAGTTCTGGTTGTGTCACGGATGTCCGATAACAGGTATCCGGGGCGTTACATTTAATCCGCTTCTCCTTCATATTCCAAACGACATCCCCTAAGGTTTCAATCCATTGTGAACCTAGTACAAGCTGACTGGTATCCATAGATATGACAAAATCAGCTACAATAGGTACTCCTTCACAAAGAAAAGTTATCTTCTCACACAACCCTAGACATTGCAGTTGTCTGCCTCCTTCCAAACGAATTTGGTGGTTTGATTGGTAGTTGGATCTTCTTGACTATTTGCTCATCAATGAAGTTGTGCGTAGCCCCAGTGTCTAGGAGTGCACATACAAGTTTAGATAAGATGCTACCTTGAACTCTAAAAGCTTTAGGATTATTACTCCCTGTCAGGGGGCGTTTGGTACAAGGAGTTTTTTTTTTGTTCCCAGAAATCATAAATCCTGGGATTTATGATTCCTGGGATTTATGATTCCTAGGAATGATAAAACATGTTTGGTAAGTCCTAAACATCTCTGGGAATGTTAGTTGGAAACTTAATTTTCTATGTTTAGTTAAGCTACATATTTCCTGGGAATCTTAATCTTATTGTCCAAAATACCATTTGTACAAGTTCTATAAGCTTTCTGAGGTTAGTTAGTATTCTGGAATATTCTTTGTATCTGGTACTCTATTATTTGTAACTGTTTTGAATTTAAAGACTGTGTAAGTGTGTAATTTTATGCAATTGCACATCGGTTTCTAACAGAACTATACCTTCCGATTGAGAAGATTCTTCCACATGCATGCCGCCGCCATGCCTGCAGGCTTGTGGCTGTCTAGTAAAGTTAAACAATCTCCAACTCGTGCTTGTGTGATGTCGATACAAGGTGTAACAGTGAGATTGTTGTATAATATTCAGGGACAAGGTATTTGGGAGATGAGTCAGTCTGAAGTTAGCAATCATAATTTGAAAAACCATCGGATGCATATTTTCCAGTTTCAAAGAATTTGAGCTTCATGTCAGAGATAAGTAGCAAAACGATGATTCGAAAGAACATTCCAATGCTGAGGGTTCGAAGTCCACCAAGAAATTGTTAAGAATTGATGCTTCTGATTACAATTGTAAGGAGTTACTGAGCATTCTTGGAGTTGCATATGATAAGATCAATACAACTCACGGTAAGTAGTCATCTATCTAATACAGTAATACTTCAATTATAAATATTTGGCAGCACTTCAATTATACATTTAGGACACGTTGCATAGTGATTAATGCAACTCATTAGTTTTAGGGACAAAATTGTAATTTTAAAGAAATAACATTTTTCCAAGCACTTGGGAAACTAAGAATCCCCCCCCCCCCCCCCCATGGGAAAATTTTTGTGGAAATTGTGGCAAATAAAATTCCTAGGAATGTTAGTTTCCTGGGAATTTGAATTTAAAAATTAGCATACCAAACGTGGGAAACTAAATTCCCAAGTTAAGATTCCCAGGAAACAAAAAAAAAAAATCTTGTACCAAACACCCCCTCAAAGTATGCAAAGAAATAGCTGCACTGATGGATGTACAGGTTTGGCCAACTTGTTCTCTCCCTTCTCATCTACTGCGGCAACTCCTTGCTCCTCATCTGAACAACTTCCAAACTCCTCTTCATCCTCATCCAAAGGCCCAAGCATTTGCATAAAAACACTATTCTCACAAGTGCCAATCATTTGCATGAAAAACCTTCCTGCGCACTTGTGTCCCCTTACAAATTTTTCATCACAATGGAAACATAGGCCCTTTTCTCTCCTTTCCTTCATAAATTGCAAGAATTGTTGATCTTTAGCCTTAGGAGTAATAGAATTAGAGCTCACACTGCCAAATAAAGTTGCCTTGTTTGTTGTTGAACTTGCGGGTATTGCAGATTTGGGAAACAGAGTAGGAGTACCCAAAGAAGAATTACCTTTGACAAACGTACTAGGTTTCCAAACTCTCTTTTGATCATTGATGATTTCCTCTCTAGAGCCTCTCTATAAGCTGCAAGAACACTTTGAGGATTCTTGAGCTTGGTCTCCTTCCTCAATTCACTCTTCAATCCCGATATATAACAACTAATCAATGACAATTTGGCTAATGGTTTAGTGAGTTGACTGTACTTCAAGAATTATTTATGGTACTGAGCAATAGTACCAATTTGCTACAACTTATATAGTGTGGGCCCAAATTGAAATAACAACTCCTTGAGCATTTCCCAATCAATTTCTTCATCTTCTTGTTGCTCAAACAATCTCCACCAAAGCAAAGCCTCTCCTCTCAAATGATAGAGACAAAAAAGATAGTTTATCAAGAGAACTAATCCTATGTGTATAGAAATGATATTCCATGTGGTATACCCAATTAATGATATCTCTCGTTCATCAAAACTAGGCAAATCAATTTTTGGATGTTTGAGGAAGAAAGTGTTACCATCTTGTTGTTGATCACTGTTTCTTGAGGTTTCAACTCTGAAATATCGCCCATGTCCATCAAGATTTCTTGAATTCCCTCACCGTGTCTAGATCTTGATTGTCGTCGTCGTTCACCCACATGCTTCCAATGGCAATGCTCCTCATCGGAGTCCTCCCCACTCTCCTCAGAGCTCCAAGAATTCCTCATCCGATGCTAGTAATGGCGGTTTTTTGGTTCTTGAAGTAGGCGATCCAAGGCTAATTCCAGCCGATCAAAACGCTCCTCAAAGCTGGGACACTTGTGAGATTCAACATCGTGATCGGTGGACTCTCGCGCGCCCTGATCCCGAACTCTGGGTCTAGATCGAGGTCCAGACCCAGAATCCATGGAATTCTCAGTTTCCTGAATCGGTTCTTGATCGAATTCTTGGTCGATGGCAGCTACCGGACTAGTTTCGAGCTCTGATACCATTGTTCCAGGTCAACCATCGACAGCGGCAACGATCACCGGAGCCTTCCTCGTCAGCACCAATCCTCGTGCGTGCTGCGACAACGGAGACACAAGAAGAGGAAGAAGATTAACAGAAGATATCAAAGTCTTTATTCATAATGGACTCAGTTATAGAGCTCTGTATTCATACAAGAATGAGACACATACATTGCACATATTTGGACAAGTTGTTAGACAGTTACAACAAGTTGCTGGTCTTTTGTGTTAATCTCCACACACATTTACAATTAAACCCATCAAAGGAGAAAAAAAAAAACAGGGACTGCTATGCACAACTCAAGGACTGATACGCAAACTATATTAACTCTTCCTTCAAGCTGCAAGTGTATCTTCCCTTCCCTCCACCCGCCGATTGCCTGCACTCCGGCTAGATCCAAGGGTTGGATCATATAGTCGGCATCTTGGAGATGAATTTGAATCTGATGAATAAAAACCAAATCCTTGTGAACCTTAGATTCTCTTGCGGCTAAAAAATGTATCTAGCATTTTGGAGATGCTTGTGGACACTACAAGCTGACCCCAACAAGTGTAGTTAAAGGCGTAAGGCGCAACACAATTTTACTATCCTATACACAGCCTGAGCCGCAAGGCGCAATTTGAGGTGTAAGCCTCACTTAACCAAGGCGCACTATTAGTTTTAGGGGTTTTTAAAATTTATAAATAAGATTATATAAACAAGATCACATTATAGCAACAATATTTATCATACAATGACCAAGATAACTGTGTAAGTTATTATTTTTGTAAATTACAATGTGTTCCTTTGTAATATATAACTACAGTGTGTTTCTTGTCCCCAAAAAAAAGTGATACAATTTGTTCCACTGTAAAACTACAATAATATCATGTTAACCTTCAATTCATAGCTTCATACAGTAATGAGCATACAGTATTACAGTAATACAATAATGAAGATATTTACCATACAACATACAATATTACAGTATTACAGTTTTGAGCATACAGTAAAACTACAATAGTATCAAATTAAAAATTACAGTAATGAGCATACAGTATTACAATATTACAGTCTTAGTAAATGGTAAGGTATTTTTAAATATTACAGCAATAACATAAAGTTAGCTGACCATAAAATTTGGTCATGCTCTACATTGAGATAAGATTCAATTGTTTGAATAAGGCATAGTTTCATGATTATAGTAAATTATGGAATGAACTAGCTTCACAATTTTGTTTCAAAGTAACTTGCAAAAATATCATAAGCAAAGATAGACGAATACCCATGAAAGAAACCATAAAAGTGTAAAATCAGAAAGGAAAGAAACTAGAATAAGAGTGGAGAGTTTGGAGACTAAGGAGTAGGAGTGTTGCCGGCGCAACTGATATGCTTCCAATGTAGCCGCCGATCTGTTGTATGTTGTCATGATGCCGTCAAGCTACTTCATTGTCTCCACCGATGCTGTTGAGAAGGGGATGAAGAGGAGTGCAGATTGAGGAGTTAGGGAGGTAGAGATTGAGGTTAGAGTTTGGAATTGGGGATGAGAAGGTGAGAGAGAATTGGAGGAGTTACGGGATATGAGGGGTTGAAAATGGGTCAGATTGTAAAGACGGGTCGGGTCGGGTCGGGTCTATTAAGTTCAGGCGCGCCTTTTGCTTGAAGCGCAAGCCTCGAGCCTTTGCTAAGGCGCGTCCAGGCGCAAGCCTATGTGAAGCTTCAAACAAAGGATAGCCTTAACTGAGACTTGAGGCTCAAACTATTGTTAAGCCTAAGCCTTGAGCCTGAGGCGAGCCTTCAACTACATGGCCCAACTAGTTGGGAAAACGACTTTGTTGTTGTTGTTGTTTTTGTGGACATTGTAGATGTTGCCGCCAACAGAAAACCTCTCCTTTATTAAGTAAATCTCTCTTCTTCAATTAAAGGTTACGGAACCATAACAATGATAAAGACTGGTTATATTTCTACCTATTGGCTGGATGATAATTCTTAACCTGGAAGAATCATGTCTTTAAAGTATGTCTTTATATGCAGAAGATTAGTCTTCATTGTATGTGGTCAATCCATCAATATTACTTCCCCCGGTTGTTAGATGATTCCTTGTATTTGGAACTGCATTATTTAAATTGAGACGAGGATTTTGTGGACTTCTGCATTAGAGAGGTTGATGAGCTAGCCATGGAACTCTTTGAGTTGGAGGAATCGGAGGTATGTCCTAATGTTCTCCCTAATGATGGAATCCTCTAGGTTGCCCCTGCCCATCGCTGATCTTTCTTTTGTCATTATAATGTGGCAATCTCTCTACTTCATACACAACTTAAGAAATATTAGTATGCCAATGGGAATAGCTGCATTACCTTTCTTAATTTGCTCGACGCATTTCTTAATTTAAGCAACTTCCAAATGAGGTTTGTCTGTATTGATTGCTGAAATCTTAAAGCAGGGAAGCACATCACCGCAAATACTATATGGAAATTAAAACACAAGGTCAAATAAAACTTACCATCATATAAGCCAGATGGATGGCATGTATAAATCTCATAACATATCCACATGTTCATACGTATAGTAACATGCCCTAGTTTACAGACACTCCTACTTGAGCAAGATATGTAAACACAGTAAGATGTGTATCCAATAACAGACAAACAACTAAGCAACCATATGTTAAATTTTTATGATTCTTCCAGTTGAACGGAAAAAATTACAGGAGACCTATTTGAGCAGCCATGCTTCATGGATTAAAGGTGTGAAGAGCAGTTAAGATACAACATGTTCAAAAAATGAGTGTAGCCATGATACGGTGGATGAGTGGAAACAAACTAATCGACAAAATAAGATATGATTGCATACTTAAAGAGAGTAGAGATTGTCCTAATTGAATATAAAATACCGGAGAACCGATTGAGGTGGTCTGGACACATACAACGAAGACCGCTACCCGCCCCAATTAGGAAAAATAATGGGATGGAAGTTACGGGAACAAAAGGTTGTAGGGATAGACCAAAATGAAGTTGGATTGAAAATTTTAATTTGAAAAGTGTTAATTTGACGAACGAGGTGACCCTTTATAGTGTTGAGTGGAGGAGAATGATTCATGTAGCGGACAAAAAATTGGGATAAAAGCTTTTATTGTTGTTGTTGTTGTTGTTGTTGTTAGTTGGCGATTAGCATAGCTGATAACTCAATACTTATAGCTCAACTGCATCATCACGACATATTACAAATTTTCTTCTCTGAATATGTGGTTTAAACCACAATTTAAAAATCTCAAGATTTACAATAGGTATATATATCTATACGTAATTTACTGAGTTCACACAGTGGATATGTTTTGAAATCATAATTCCTCCTCATGTAAGAGCATGTAGAAATAAGCTGCAAAGCTCACACTCACAAGATCTCTAAAACCACCTTTCAACTTCATACTTGGTTAGCCTAGGGCTGCCAATTGAGGAGGGTCTGATGTGAACTTGCCCTACTCAACCTGAAACTTTTGGGTATAGATCTTCACTATTCAAAACCGGGGACCAATTCAGGTTTCAAATTTTAGTTAAAAAAAATCAAGCAGAATATTGGTATTAACTCTAATCCACTTAAACCTGCGATGAGTTAACATGGCTGCGCCTATTAAAGTAAAATTAGTAAATGTACATGACTAATGAGGTGAGTACCTATGCAAGGCTTGAGCCCTATACCCCACCCACTTACCAAATACTAAATATGAAATCTTATCTGGGTTTTGAGAAAGTTTGTTTAATTTTAAATTTTAAATAGTAGAACGAGTAAAACTTGATAAATAAATATTTTGTTAGTACAACTTTAACCCTCCCAACTTGAAACACTTTACGCAAAGAATCCAACCCGGTCAGGAAACTGCCCCAACCAGTAAAGTAGGGTTCGGGTTTCAGAATCAAATAGAACGGGGTTGTGAAGTTCAGATATGGGTTCAAGTGCATGTTGAAAACCACCCAACACAACCTGTTTGCAGCAGCAGGTTGTCCTAAGTGTCCTTTTAGTTGTGCTTTTCGATGACGATTCGAGTACTTCATGGAGCACTAATATGATGTGAAATTGGACAAACTAATAGTCGGATGATATTGATTACTCCTGATAAAGTGCAAAGTTAATTTATCGAGTCCACAATTACTACATTAAACTATAAGGTCTCTAGTCTACAGTTGATTTCTAGCCTTGTTATATATGCAAATTTCAGAACCTGTATAAACTGAGCTGCAATCACCAGTACGATTAAACATTCAACTAAATAAGCCATTGTAAACAGCAATCCAATTTTAGCACAAACAGAAACCTAGTCATTTTTATCTCCTAAAGAAAACTAATGCTAATAAAATTATCAGAAAATAGGCCAAGTAAAAAAATATATGAAATTTAGGTACCTTGCGGCAGTTTCCAAAAGTCAGAGATGTCAATCGTGCAGTGGATCAAATGAACCAGGTAAAATGATCTTCCTCTCCAAATTTGATGACCGAGCATCTGTATATGCAAATACATCTTCTGATTAGGAGACTGCTGAATCTATCAAGGAAACACAATGTAATCAATCTTTAATGTCACGCCCCGCTTCCCGGAATACAGGAACACAGGCACGTAACTGAGGCCCAGCGAATGATATAAGTATGCCAACTCATATCATCCATAAGCTGTACCAGTCTTAATCAACAATATAAGAAATATGAATCACAACCACGCAGGAATCATAATAATCACATAAACGAGAACGAAATTCAATAACCAATTCTGGAATACAAGAACTTACCAATTAACTCGAGAGACTCCTGCTCCAGTGTAGAGGAACTGCTCATCAATGCCTCCTAGAAATTCTCTTTATGCATCTGTGCTTGATTATCTAAAAAGAAGAAAAATTTGTCCTTAGAGCAAGTACGGACAGCAAGTAGTGACAAGCAGAGAGTAAAGGAAACAGGTTTCATGAAAGAGTATGAATCAAGATCAAGTTGCAAGGCAATAATGGGTACTAGTAACAAATGGTCTTAATCAAGTGTATATACATGTCAACTAGTTCTATTATCAAGTTGTTTCTCCTAACTAGTGCACGTACTACTGCATCCCATACTACAGGTTCCATGCACGCACAACAGTGTTCGTTTTAGATTTCGTGGTGGGGCCTACAGAGCGTGTACTCGGCATATCACGACAACAAGATTACAGGATAACAAGTTCACGTCTCCACACGTATTCTCCACCTTCTATATAACAAGTCCATGTAACAAGAGGGCCCTACCGAGTACATTTTCTGAGACTGTCCACTACTAGGTCAACCCTTAGAAACCCCGGCTTGTTTTAGTATTTTATTAAGTTATTCATGTACATGCGAGTGGATATAATAATGTCAGGTGAATGGTGATAATGCAGCAACATGATATATTACACAATAATAGGCATGAAGTAGTAATTCTAAAACAACAATTCTCTTTATATTAATTTAACTGGCTCCTGGTAAAACTGGGTCGAAACCTCAGTACAAGACCGACAATGCAGCATCACATAAATGTTCATCAAGTGGGAAATTATCAAGTTATTGTATCATGCATGTATCATGACTAATGCACAGCAAGTAATGTAAATTTTTCCAGTAAACAAGTCAAGTTAATAATCAAGTTCCAGTCTCAAGTTCTCATGTAAACAGCATGTATTTAATCATGGTATGTTTTTCTCATGTATAATTTAATTATTTATATCATATGCATGTCCAGGTTTGGGTTTGAGTCAAAGGATAATAAAGGAAGTCAAGAGTACGTCGGGTTAGCTCGTGTAAACCCTCAATACTTTTAACAGGACGGGACACAAGGCAAATTAAGATAGTTAAAAATGGAACTACTTGCGGGAGGTCAATAAGCTTGAACTAGAAAATTAAGAGAGTTCAAGTGGACTTGCCTGTTAGTTGACGACGATGAATTAAAGATAGAATAACGGGATCAGTATCCCGGGCAGTCGAACAAGTGCGAGATAATTTGTGGCAGCCACGCCAAATCAGCAACTCCGAGTAATCCAAAGAGCAATCAAGTGAAACTCCTTTCTCCCGAACAGTAGCAATTACTTCACAACTTCAAGACAGTAAACACCCAACTCCACACAAGCCACAGTACAATCCAACACCAATATAATATCAACAGTACAACAGCAATCAGACAAATCCCCAAAACTACTCAACAGTAACTCAATCCCCAATCTGCTGTTTCTTCTTCTTCTTCTTCTCAGAACAGAGGGAGAGAGAGATAGAAAAAGAGAGCGAGAGCGAGCGCGGGATGAGAGGGCTGCAATCGGCGCAATGGAGGAAACTCAGGCGCGGCGCGCGACTGAAGAGCAGTCGGCTGGCGGAGGAGTTGACTGCGGGAGGTAGAGGAAGAGGCTGTCGATGGAGAAGACAAGCGGAAGACGAGGCGACTGGAGGAATGTCGAGGGGATTCGACGACTGAGGCTGGGCGAGAGTGGGGCAGCAGCGGGCGGCGCGTTCAGGAGGGCGACGCGCAGAACTGACGACGAGGGGGCTTCGGTTGTGGTCGGCGGTCGAGTCGTCGAGGTCGGAGTGTCGAAGGCGAGGCGGCACGCTCAGGGAGGTGAGCGACGCTCGGGGTTACGGCGAGGAGCAGGGGCGAGGGCGTCGACGTGGCAGAGGTGAGCGACTGGGGGAAAACTTCGAGGTTGAAGACGACTGGGAATGTCGCGAGCCTCGACCGGTGGAGTTGGCAATGGCGGAGAGCGGAGTGGTGAGCGCAGGGGAGCTGCGAATGAAGGTGGAGGCGAGCGAGCTCGACGGAGAAGACGATTGAGGAGCTTGGGGAGTCGTCGAGACCGGGTGGTTCTGCGAAGGAGATGAGCGGCGGTAGAGCAGAATGGGGCGGCGAGCGGCGAAGCACGATTGGGTTCGAGCGGAAGGCGACGGGGCTGGCGACTGCGCGCTGGTGGGGAGCAGTGCTGTCGACGGAAGCACTGCCGCAGGTGGCTGCGGACGAGAGCGGCGACTGAGTGCTCGGGGATGGAGCGAGCGGAACTCGAGCGGTGGATGGTGGTGAGTGAGAGGCGCTCGAGGTCTGAGGCGGAAGGCGAGCTCGAGCGAAGGATCGACTGGAGTGGCGGAGCGGCTGTGGGAAGGAGGTCGAGCGCTGTGCTGTCGGAGGCGACGGAAGATGGGATCTTCGACAATGGCGAGGCAAGTGGCGCTCGGAGGAGAGATGGCGAAGTCGACGGAGATGGGTTCTTCGATTGTGGTGCGGCTCTGAGGCTAGGCGAGAGTGGGAGCAGCAACGGGCGAATGCGGTTGTGACTGGGGTGATCGGAGTACGAGCCCGGTGGTCAGGAGTGCTTGGGCGTCGGGACGGAGGGTGGAAGACGACGGGGAGATGAGGAGTTGGAAGGGTAGAGTTTGGGTTCTGTTTATTTGGTTTTGTTCTGTTTGTTAGAGAAACAGAGAGAGAGATGGAGAAAGGGGTTTAGTTGTAACGGGAGAGAGAATAACGGGAGAGAGTGGGGGAGTGTGCAGTCAAGGTGGGGGAAGTTGGAGAACGGGTGAGAGGAGTGGGGAAATACGGGAAAGAATTCTATAGGGATAGATGTAGGATAAAACCGTACAATATATGGGTTCTGGGTTTATTGGATGGGCTTGGGCTCAAAATGAATATAATAAACCCAATAGGAATTGTTGGGCTTCAAACTAATTAATATAACATGTATCAAAATCAATGGGCCTTAAGGAGTTAAATAAAAGAACAGAGACAAATTCTAGTTTGAAAAATAATGTAGGTTTCAATAGAAGATTCAAAGGATATAGATGCATCGAAAGAATTTATACAAAAATCGAAGTACAAGAATACATGGAGAAAGAGAAAGAAATAGGAATCGGTACAATCGAAAACAGGGGTTACATTTAATCACAAAATACTGCAACAATATTCAAATGAGCAGACATATACAATATACAAGTTATATATGAACTCATAATACCAGAAGATAAATGATAAACTATCATTCAAACTTTAGGATTCATGTTCAGAGAATTTGACAAAGTTTTACACTAGTTGTCAACTACCTAACGCAATTCTCCTCCTTACCCAGTTTGTGGCTGGATTCCTATCTTGGAACAGGCAATAGCGGAGTTCAAAAACTTTACATGTGTAGACCATAGGTATCATGTGGATGTCCCTGAGTGCACTAACACTAAAGTATTTTGAGTGAGCTAATACCCTTTGAGTTTGAGGGCAGGGTATGGCAGAATGAAAGATAGAATAGCTTACAACTTTTTCCTCAATAAAATGGCGAATAACTAAAATTTTCGTTAGCAATTGTGAAAGTCCCTGTCACTAAGCTAAAACTTTGAAGTTGTAGAAGGGTTGAGGAAAGTTACACTTGTATTCTAATATGCCCCCTCAGGTCGAGAGCTCATTTTTTTATGGGCCAAAGAAACGAGATAAATGCCCAACAAATTGTGGGCCGAGACCTGAACTATACGCAGCGGCATTTTTTTTTAATCCGCATTTAAATTGCGTAGTCAGTGGGATTCGAACCTGGGTTGCTCTGATACCATATGAAAGTTCCTGCCACTAAGCTAAAACTTCGAAGTTGTAGAAGGGTTGAGGAAAGTTACACTTGTATTCTAACAACAAGAAAACAAAGATTAGAAAAGAATCAACAAAAAAATATACTACTTCTCATTTTATACATTAAATCTTTCTTTGATGTCCTTGGCAGTGATCTACAAATCAAGAAAAAATATAGGTTGTATTTGAATAGTAACCTGCAAAGATGATTTTTTTTTCAATGCATGTAGGCATCTAGTATATAGTAGTTTCCAGAATAAGAAAAAGTTAGTGAACAAAATACATGCGAACATAGTACCACAGATATAGGGGGGAAAACAGTGGAATTCTTTATTCAAATCAGACCATACCTTGATCACGAACAGGCTTGAAACTCTATCTTCTTCTTCAAAAGTCCGCAATCCCTAGTCAAAATTTCACATTTATAATTTTGAAGAGACTCCTATCTTAACGGAAGGAACAAATGTACAACAACTAATACCTTGGATAAGGTGACATTTGAGGTCCAAAGACAATTGTTTGTACGTGGTGATAAGAGAAATCTAAGCAAAACAAAAATTTGGTTGTTGATTGGAAAGAAAAACTCTAAAAACAGTATACAATCTACTTA
The DNA here is from genome assembly GCA_017893485.1 of Hemerocallis citrina. NCBI lineage: Eukaryota > Viridiplantae > Streptophyta > Magnoliopsida > Asparagales > Asphodelaceae > Hemerocallis > Hemerocallis citrina. The sequence goes on along the minus strand of CM030368.1, from coordinate 1,472,322 downwards.
ATTGCAAATAAATGTAACAAAATGTACAAAAACTTAATTTGGTCTCCTCAGCATATGTATATTTAGCTGACTATGAAGATAACTCTTATCTTGAAAGGAAAAAAAAATAGCTCTTATAAGAGATTCTATGACTGACTTGTCTTTCAACCCCAAGTATAATATGGAAAGAGAAAATGTAAGGGGCATGATTGCAAAAGGACTAGAAAACAAACTTTTTGGGAGTACCTCACCCCTCTTTATTTCAGGCTTCACTTTCCTATGTTTCTTAACCAAACCTTAGGATTTCGGATCTTGTTCTTGGTTCCTATGTAATCTTGGTAGCTGTATTATATTACCCATCTGTACTCCCACCTGGGAGCGTTAATTTAAAAAGGAAAATTGTTCATGAAATGCAAGGGGAATCTATATCATATTGTTCATTCTAAAAAAGTAGGGTGAATCCCACCCACACACAGTATTTCATTACTCATTTCTGCACTTATTAATAACCTACATATGTATCGTGGGATTTGGTCTTTCCAAACCATACAGTTAGCAGCCAATCAACATATATGACATATGTGTCATGCATGCTTCATATAATTATCAACTTCCAACATGGTTGTGAGGCAGAAAACATGCAAATAGATCTAATGAACACTAAAGGGTGGATGGGCTGTGGATTACATGGTTTGGCAAGACACAAGCATACTTTTGTACGTAATCCTAAATTACCACCGTAATCAAAATTCTCTATTAGAAGGGATTAGCAATCCCATCCAAAAGTGTGGTATTTGAGGATTCCCATCATCAAATAGAGCTTGAATGAATATATTATATATACCAAAATTGCAATCAACAATTAAAGATTCTAGAAATTGTCAGGGATGCAGGGGAACACAAATCGACCATTGCTGCATATGGATGAAGTACTTGGTTAGAGTGGTATCAGTTGAGAAGGGAAGCTGCATTAGTGGTGAAGAAGTCTATTAATTGTGGTGTATCAGTAGCTACAGCAATATCTGAAGAGTATCAGACAGTAGCTACAGTAATATCTGAAGAAGTATCAGACTCTAATAGGACATGTATCAGTTAGCTACAGTGCTATTCGAAGAGTATCAGCCATTTTCATCTGCAATTGGAAAGTATCAGTGATCTACAGTGCATATCAGATATCTACAGTATTTGTATCAGCTATAGGATTACTGCTGAGTATAATCAGCTATTGTGTGTTTGTTTTAGTGTTGTTTTCTTTACGTGCTTATAGCACCTTTTGTTTTGTAATAGTTTGGGCGGGAGTTTGGGGAGGAGAAGAAAATATCTCACCCCTCCTCTAACTGCCTTTATAAGGACTGTATGGATTCAATTGAGAATTAAGGAAAAAGTTATCTTCATCTTCCCTAAATTCCTCTCTCAATTCCCAAATTTCTTCTTCCTCTCATCCTCTTTTCTTCCAATAAGCCATTAATGGCCAGATCCAGAGTTCTTCGCAACTCATCTCCTGATAATCTGGTATCAGAGCAAGACACGGGCGATGGTGAAGGACGTGATGATTCCGGCATGGTGCTTGAAGGAGAGGTCGCAAATCTGAGGAGTCAGATGGCTGAAACACAACTGCACCATGGCTTCCTCACTGAGAGAGTGGAAGCCATAGCTGCTAGCATCGGGGATCGGTTCTCGAGATTGGAAACGTTGATGGCGACGATGCAACAGAACCTCTCACGTTCCTCAAATCCTTCCAATCCGCCCCTTCTTCCAAATCCCTTTCAACAAGGCCCTTCAAGAGAGGTATATAGCTCTAATCCTAACTCCATTAATCCTACCAATCCAGTAGATGCAGGGAATCTGTTTAGAACTCCATTCAAAGTGGAGTTCCCAATCTTCCACGATGGGGATCCTACTGAGTGGATCTGTGGTGTGGAGCAGTTCTTAGAATTCTATAATGTTCCAGACAATCAAAGGCTGAAATATGCAGCACTTAATTTGAGGGGAAAGGCTGCCCAGTGGTACCGGCGACACATTAAACCCAAGCTTCATGAAATTTCTTGGTCCGCATTTCTAGAGGAGTTGTTATCAAGGTTTGGACCTACTATTTTTGAGGATTATGGGGGAATACTCTCAAAACTTCAACAGAAGAATGATTTAGAGGCTTATATTCAAGAGTTTGATAGACTCTCGAATTTTGTTGAAGATTGGTCTGAAGCTCATTTCCTGAGTACCTTCTTGAGTGGCTTAAGAGATGAGATTCGTTGGGATGTGAAGTCGCAAAGGCCTAAAAGTGTGAATGAGGCGATTGGATTGGCTAGAGGCTATGAAGAGAAGGTCTATTGCCTGCGAAAATTTCATAAACTTCCATTTGTACCCAAAACCACTACTACTACCACATCCAATTACTTGCCAACACAACCTGCTAAAGCATTCACCACACCTGCAACCACTAACAATTCCAATTCCTTTGTTCCTAAAAGACTTAGTTGGCAGGAGATGAGAGAGAGGAGAGCCAAGGGGTTGTGTTTCAATTGTGATGAGAAATACACTCAGGGTCATTTGTGCAAGACTCAAAAGTTTTATTACTTGGAGTGTTTTGAGGAGTCGGAGGAAGAACTTGATGGAGGTGTGATGTCCCAAGACATTGAAGTTGAAAGCTCAATTCCTACCATGCCGCAGATTACTTCCCAACTAGCTCAAGCACCAGAAATTTCCTTCCATGCTTTAGTAGGCTCACAAGTGTATCCTCAGACTATGAAGGTGAAAGGAAGAATCAATGGAGGGGAGGTGAACATCTTAATTGACACAGGGTCCACTCACAACTATCTTGATCCGCAAACAGCTATTAAGGCAAATTTGGAGATCAATGCAGAACCCCGATATAGAATCACAGTGGCTAATGGGCAAACTATGTTTAGTGAAGGAAAAATAGACAATGTTAGATTCTCTGTGCAAGGAGTGCATCTCCAAGCTGATCTTCTTCTTTTGCCATTGGGGCCAGCTCAAATGGTTTTGGGGGCTCATTGGTTACGCTCGTTAGGCCCAGTTACCATGGATTTTAATGTCATGACCATGGAATTCAAAGTTGAAGGGGTTCAAAAGAGATTGCAAGGGATTGTTAGTCCCCAATTGCAGTTAATGGAAGCAGAGGAGCTGATAAGAATGGGGAATCACATTTGTCAGGCCTATATGATACAGGCACAAGAGATTATTTGGGATAAAGGGGAATTGTTGAATGCCGACTTACAAAGTCAGCATCCCACAGAAGTCGATAGAATACTGCAAGCATTTCCTGAGGTTTTCAGTGAAGAAATGAAGTTGCCTCCCCATAGAAGCATCGACCATAGAATTCCCTTGTTGGAAGGGAAGTTCCCCACCTGTATGAGACCCTATCGACATCCACATTTCCACAAAAATGAGATTGAGAAGCAAGTGTCAGAGATGTTAAAAGCTGGGTTCATCAGGCCAAGTAGCAGCCCTTATGCTTCGCCAGTAATACTAGTAAAGAAGTCCGATGGGAGCTGGCGTATGTGTGTTGATTATCGAAATCTCAATAGCCAAACTATTAAGGCCAAATTCCCTATTCCCCTAATCGATGAGCTATTGGATGAGTTGAATGGGGCAAAGTACTTCACAAAAATTGACTTAAGGTCAGGATATCATCAGATTAGAGTATTTCACGAAGATATTCCCAAGACGGCCTTCAGAACTCATCATGGTCACTTTGAATTTGTGGTGATGCCGTTTGGGCTCACCAATGCTCCAGCCACCTTCCAAAGCCTTATGAATGAAGTTTTTAAGGAATTTTTAAGAAAGTTTGTACTGGTGTTTTTTGATGATATCTTAGTTTACAGCCACACTTGGGAGGAGCATCTACAACACCTCACTCAGGTCCTCACGGTGCTTAGAAGCAATCAGCTGTTGGCAAAGGGTAGTAAATGCAGCTTTGGCAAGACATCGGTTGGTTACCTGGGGCATATCATTAGTCAGGAAGGAATCGCAGTAGATCCTACTAAGATTAAGGCGGTTATGGAGTGGCCCGAGCCTAGTACTGTTAAAGAATTAAGAGGGTTTCTGGGTTTAACCGGTTATTATCGCAAATTTGTTAAGAACTATGGAAGTATTGCAGCTCCGCTAACTAATTTGTTGAAGAAGAATGCTTTTAGCTGGACATCGGCTGCCACACAAGCTTTCAAGTCACTCAAAGAGGCCATGACCTCAACACCGGTGCTCAAAGCACCCGATTTCTCAAAAATTTTTGTGTTAGAGACCGATGCATCACAAGTCGGTATAGGAGCGGTTCTTATGCAAGAGCTCCACCCTATTGCTTATATGAGTAAGGCATTGAAGGGTCGGAATTTGGCTTTGTCCACTTATGAGAAAGAGGTATTGGCCATTTTGCATGCAGTGAAGCTTTGGAGACAATACTTATTGGGAAGAAGTTTTGTGATCAAAACAGATCAGCGTAGTATCAAATATATTCTGGACCAAAGAATTAACACGGAGATGCAAGAGAGATGGTTATGGAAATTAATGGGGTTCTCTTTCACGGTGGAGTATAAGAAGGGGGTTGACAATTCTGCAGCCGATTCCCTATCGAGAAGGCAAGGGGAGCTAGACACTTGCTGTGAGATCACTTTTGTGGTACCGCAATGGATAGAAGAGATCAAAACGATGGTGTTGGAAGATGCCTACTTCCATCAACTAGCTGAGAAGCTTAGTAAAGAAGTTAATCCTGTGGATTATCAATTGTGGGAAGGAATTTGGTATTACAAGGGGAAAATATTGATCAGTCCAACAGCTGAAGTTAGGAGGTTGATTTTTTTTGATCATCATGCAACCAGTGAGGGGGGCCATTCAGGGTATCATAAGACCCTACATCGCATAAGAAGAGCTTTTAGTTGGGAAGGAATTACAAGTGATATTAAGAAATTCATAAGAGAATGCTTGATTTGCCAACGCAATAAGCACGAAACGATGCTTCCAGCGGGGTTGCTGCAGCCTTTACCAGTTCCAAATCAAGTTTGGGAAGATATATCGATGGACTTTATTGAAGGATTGCCAAGGAGCCATGGGTGTAATGCTATAATGGTGGTGGTTGATAGACTATCTAAGTATGCACATTTCATAGGAATTTTGCATCCCTATACTGCTAAGTCCATTGCGCAAACATTTGTTGACAATGTGTACAAGCTCCATGGAATGCCCCGAAGCATCGTGAGTGATCGAGACCCTGTGTTCATTAGCAATTTTTGGAAGGAATTCTTTGAAAGGCAGCAATGTAAACTTAAACACTCGACCGCATATCATCCCCAAAGTGACGGTCAGACAGAGATTGTTAACAAGGCCGTGGAGATGTATCTTAGGTGTTTGAGTGGGCAGCAACCTAAGGAGTGGAGTAAGTATTTGGGCTGGGCGGAGTTTTGGTACAACACCAACTGGCACTCATCCACAGGACTCACTCCATTTGAAGGAGTTTATGGGCGTCCACCACCAACAGTGCTGAGATATGTTAGGGGAACTTCAGCTTCACAGTCGGTAGAAGATGAATTACTCTCCAGAGATGCTATTCTACACTTGTTGAAGGAGAATATGGCAGCGGCACAAGGTAGAATGAAGCTATTTGCGGATAAGAAGAGAAGAGAAAGAGTCTTTGAAGTTGGAGACATGGTGTTGCTTAAGTTACAACCATACAAACAAACTTCTATTAGAAATTCCACTCCTCAGAAGCTCTCTTCCAAATTCTTTGGTCCATTTCGTGTCTTGGCAAAAGTGGGTTCGGTGGCTTATCACATTGAGCTCCCTCCTCAATCCAAAATTCACCCTGTTTTTCATGTGTCGAAGCTCAAAAAGTGCCATGGAGATCATCTTCCTCTTGTGTCTCAGGAGTTGCCTTATTGGTGGGTTGAAGAAGAAGTTACGGAAGAACCAGAGTTGGTGTTGAATCGCAGAATTTTTAAGAAAGATAATAGAGTGGGCATTCAACTTTTGATTAAATGGAAGAATAGTAGTGTGGAGGATGCTTCCTGGGTAGACATCGATGATCTTAGGAGGAAGTTTCCGGCCTTCGAACTTGGGACAAGTTCGTCCTCAAGGGAGGGGGAGTTGTCAGGGATGCAGGGGAACACAAATCGACCATTGCTGCATATGGATGAAGTACTTGGTTAGAGTGGTATCAGTTGAGAAGGGAAGCTGCATTAGTGGTGAAGAAGTCTATTAATTGTGGTGTATCAGTAGCTACAGCAATATCTGAAGAGTATCAGACAGTAGCTACAGTAATATCTGAAGAAGTATCAGACTCTAATAGGACATGTATCAGTTAGCTACAGTGCTATTCGAAGAGTATCAGCCATTTTCATCTGCAATTGGAAAGTATCAGTGATCTACAGTGCATATCAGATATCTACAGTATTTGTATCAGCTATAGGATTACTGCTGAGTATAATCAGCTATTGTGTGTTTGTTTTAGTGTTGTTTTCTTTACGTGCTTATAGCACCTTTTGTTTTGTAATAGTTTGGGCGGGAGTTTGGGGAGGAGAAGAAAATATCTCACCCCTCCTCTAACTGCCTTTATAAGGACTGTATGGATTCAATTGAGAATTAAGGAAAAAGTTATCTTCATCTTCCCTAAATTCCTCTCTCAATTCCCAAATTTCTTCTTCCTCTCATCCTCTTTTCTTCCAATAAGCCATTAATGGCCAGATCCAGAGTTCTTCGCAACTCATCTCCTGATAGAAATGCAATATGTATACCAAACCCAATAATGCAACATTCTAGGATATCATGATTCCCCTCCTCACATTCCCTGAAATCCTTCTAATCCCCGCATTCCTTATTCCGTGTATCAAATGCCTCCTAATGTAAGCTCTTCTCTAATTTGGTGATCATAATTTATTAGTACGATATAAACTCCTACTAACCCAAAAATCCTTACCATTTTAGCCATCAACCTATACATTCTCTTATAAATAACTTAAACTTCAATCACAAGTAACAAAACTTTACACACCACAAACCAAAGAAATAAGGCAAAACATACCTATGGTCACCCATCTTAGGCCGCGTACTAGCCCACAAACCCATAAACACACGCAAAACTGGAAAACCTATTCACAACCAACATCAAATTAGTTTCTACACAAGCACAACCAATTCTACATTCACAAAGATCCGAACCAGGCCTCGAAAGCTTCCATGCGTGATTGCCAGCTCCTCCGCCGTATTTTGCCCAGTGAATTGTGTAGGAACCTAAAAAACCAACATAAAATGATTCTTCCAATTACAAAAATATTGCAAATTAAGTGTTTGTTAAAATGCCAAAGAGAGTGGAACTACTTTTCCAAGCAATTCAGACATGGAGTGTTTGGAGTACAGAAGGATGACCTCAAGAATCGTGTTGGAAGCGCCGGGAATCGAAATCAGCCATCCGATCGCCTGGTTGTGCATCATCAGATCAAATTACACGAATCTTGAAGTGAATCGGTGAGAATTTTGAGGAATTGGGAGAGGGAAAGAGACCTGAGAAGCTCCACCTGCGGAGTAGATGACGGTCTGGGTTGAGCTCGAGCGGATGGCTTCGATCGCAGCGCGAATGTTGAAGTTGATCATCGTCTTCATCGTTGTCTCCTTCTGCCAATTAATGGCGCTTCTTGATTTAGTTTTTAGTCGACAAAAAAAAACAAGAAGATTTTATTTGTGAGATTTTTATACGTGCACTGCGCGTACAATTGGATACAGGCTATATGTATGATTGTATGGTGATTATTATGGACATAAAGACAACGCAAACTGTTTTGTAATGATGAATTAGCTTCTAATAAATGATTAATTATTTTGATCAAGCAAGTCATCTCTACAAGTTTTACTCTACAAATTGAACGTAGCAAATTGTATTTGTAATAATTCATGCAATATAATAAAGATTGTTTACATCAAATTCTATGCCTGTACTGTAGTACACATTGTATTATGTTTATCAGCGTGTTAATACTATCAACGAGTTATCATATGTAAAGAAACAAAATCATCTTTCTTTTAGATTTTGATTAGCATAATTAGTAATGTTCCGTTGTGCACTCGGCCTTCCCGCCTTCGTATCATCAATCCGAACCGTTCACATTGATCAGCACATATAAATTAGTCTAAATATGTAAAGCCAAATCATTTGAAATTTATTTGCCCATTCATTAAAGCGTTACAAAATTGTATGGCTGAAAATCGTTGTTTTTTATAGTCATGATGGATGCATGTGTATTCTACAAATGTATTCTACAAATGGATGCATAAGCGTATTCTACAAATGTCACTAGACAATAACCACTGAATCACTGATTCACAACAAGCACGAGTTCCATACCCCACAATTTAACAATATTCAGTTTTATTCGTTGAACATTTATATACTATAGTCCTCATACAAAACACCTCTTTCTTGAAAGAGAACTCTACGTTTTGAATTTATTAAATAAACCACGGCATTGCACCACAGGATGAGGATCTAGGATCTGAACAAATGAATCATAGAGTGACCAATATACAATATCTGCAGTATCTGTCGAGGTCGACAAATTTTGAGCCATCAAATGTTTAAGCTTGTTGGTTCGGTCTTTTATCTCCGGGTGCAAGAACCTTCGAGCAAAAAAAAAAAGTGGGTTCTAGCTGGGATTCTTAGGAGAATCTTCGGGTGCTTTTGCTTTACCTCTCAACATATCCCCCAATCCACCTCTCATCATTCTCTGAAACCTCGTACTATCTTGTGGAGGCGGTGGAGGGCTGGCGATGGCGTGGACAGGAGAAGAAACAGGTGACATGGCTTCTCCAGCCTCTTTCTTGCTCAAAAGCCCACTCTCACCAAAGAAACTAGTGACCGAGGTGGCGATCCCGAGATGGGCCCCCATCACCTTGCTGATGCTGTCAAAGGCTCCTCCGGATCTTTCCCTGATTATGATCTCAAGTGCCTCCTTGTGGGCTGGGTCCAGAGCTTCTGGATCTTTGAGAAGATTTTGTATGGATGGTAGGAGATAGTCCCGGATGCTGGTAGATGGAAGATCTGCAATTAAAAGAGATGCTATCACGAATCTATAATTACGCATCAGTTATAGGGTTTATTGTAGACCTCTATTATCACATCCATTGTACAGTTAAATAGAGGGCATACCCGATCACATCTTTACTATTATAACCTGAGAATTGAGGGGGTTGTGTGTGTATAGTGGGACAATTTCTCGCATTTGACTAATTGCATGTTCTTTTCATCTCTATTGACATGCAAATCATCTGGTTTAATTTAATTAAGGAGTATTCTGTTGTTGATCTTCTAAATCTCCCAGCATTTTTTCCTTAAATCAGCCTGCTAATTTAAATTTGTGGTTGACATAAATTAATTGTCTTATGTGGCATTTGACTTGAGGGGTTTGTTGGAGTAACTTCGAAAAATTAATATATATACCCTATTTCGAATTTTTTCCCAAACTATCCCACTTTTTGAAAGTTTTTTTCCAAACTGCCCTACTTTTTTTTTTAATTCCCAAACTGCCTCACTCGTTTTCTGAAAAAACGAGTGTGGTTAAAACCTCATCACTTTTTCAGAAAACGAGTGAGGCTTTTGATTATCGAAAGTCTACACTCGCTTTCTGAAAAACCGATTGGGTCTTAACCACACTCGCTTTCTCAAAAAGCGAGTGTCACTTAGTTCATATCAATTAGTCACTCAGGACTTATTGGTCAGTGGGTGCGTTTTAGGACTGTTACGGTTCATGGGGCTGTGGGCTGTTGGGTCTGGGTTCGAATCCGGCATTTCCCACTTTTATTTTTTAACTCGTTTTTTTGAGTTTTTGGTGAAATAAAAGTTGGAAATAATATTATAATTCCTTATAAATTAATTAGATCTTATAAGAAGAATTTATTTGGAACCCAGACCGAAGATTTATAGAGTTTATTATAAGAAGAGTTCATAGATTTATAAAGTGGATCTATAAACTCAAACAAAATGCCAAATAAATTCTTCAACATGAATGAACCCAGTATTCGGTCTGGGTTTATAAATTGCCAGAATGAACCCAGTATTAATTTATAAATCTTCGGTCTGGGTTTTAAATTCTTCAACAAGAATAAATTCTTCAACAAGTGTAAAATTATTCTACCTCATCAAGTAAGTTAGAAAGGTGAAGCCGTGAAGGGTAGTATAATTCACTTCAACAAGAATGAACCCAGTATCTTCTTCGAGTTGGCAAAATTATCTCTTGAGATCAAAAATATTAGTCTTTCACTTTACCTATTCTGAAGTTTCCAGTATTAGTATAGACCCGTACAAGACTTATTGGATGAATAACACCAACATATTGGTCACGGAACATTGTTGGTGGGCATACACTACAGGAGATTATTTACAACATTGCAAAATGAGACATTCTCTTCCATTTGACTGTGCCACATATTATTGGAGTAACCATTGTTGATGGACAAGTTTACATTTCCAGGTAATATACCTGGGACGAACAAAAGATATTATTGTGCAATGCATATCTCTCATCTTATTTTCATGCGTTGTCACAGATTTTGTCACATACATTAGTAATTGACTCTATAAACTCGCACAAAATGCCAAATAAGGAATATAATGCCAAACAAAATTAATTAATTGGTCTTATAAGAAGAGTTCATAGATTTATAAAGTGGATCTATAAACTCAAACAAAATGCCAAATAAATTCTTCTCATAAGATCTAATTAATTTATAAGGAATTATAATATATTTTTTCCAATTTTTATTTCACCAAAAACTCAAAAAAACAAATTAAAAAATAAAAGTGGGAAACGCCGGATTCGAATCCAGACCCACCAGCCCCATGAACAGTAATAGCCCTAAAACGCACCCACTGACAAATAAGTCCTGAGTGACGAATTGATATGAACTAAGTGACACTCGCTTTTTGAGAAAACGAGTGTGGTTAAAACGAGTGTAGGCTTTCGAAAATCAATCGGTTTTTCAGAAAACGAGTGTAGGCTTTCGAAAATCAAAAGCCTCACACTCGCTTTCTGAAAAAGCGATGAGGTTTTAACCACACTCGCTTTTTCAAAAAGCGAGTGAGGCAGTTTGGGAATTTTTAAAAAAAGTAGGGCAGTTTGGGAAAAACTTTCAAAAAGTGGATAGTTTGGAAAAAAATTCCCCTATTTCTCTGTCTGTTTAGCTTTAAACCATGGTGAGGGAGACATGATGGGGAAGACACTTGTAACACCACTGCCTTTTGAAAGATGGTCTAATTAAGAAATTAAACTTTTATAATAGAACTTCGAATATTTTAATTGTTTATAAGTTTCCTAATTTTTTAAAAGTTAAAGGCAGAAAACATTAACAGTAATAAAGTGATGTCTGTTTCTGTAAAAGGTTAGGTTTTGTCGGCTTCAAAATAGCTCAATCATAAGGATCATGCCAGTCTCTGTATTCCCTTCCCTCTCTCGTTAATTTCACCTATTTGCAACAACAACAAAAAACCGTCTCCCTTTCTTCTCATTCCCTTTGATCCATCAGAAGTTGAAAATTTAGAATTTACATGGGCACCCTCAGCGACTAAAAGTAACTAATGGTAATCAACCCGTGGTCCTTATGCTACTAACTATTAACAAAAAGGAAACCATAGATGTCAAACAACAAACAACAAAAATGTACCGCTTTACAAATGTAACAATGATAATACTTACTATCTTTAAAATTGAAAAATAAGATATTTAAGATTGATGAAAGGCAAGCACAGTCAATCCCAATTTGAGGAAAAGAAACTGAAAAGTGTATTAGTTCTTGTGAAAAGCTAACCTGTAGCATCAAGAGCACGCACTGCTTCACAAAACACATTAGCTTTCTGACGGCGACGGGTAACATCATTTCCGTGTGGTAGCAGGGCAGTTAGTCGGAATATCTTTGACAAAAGATGTACGAAATGTCAAAGAAACAAAAGAAGAAAAAATGAAATAATACGAGAAAACAGTAAAGTTCAAATCAACAAAGGGGATATCTCAATCTTTGTGATTGCAAAGGATATATTCTTTTAGTCTCTCTGTCGCGTGGGGTACTGCAACTACTAATGCACGTATAACCAAAATTATTTCTTCATGTGATCCGTCTTCAAGGAAAGCATCCATCTGTATGCGTATCTTGTCGACAATCTGAAATTTGAATGATTAATTATCTCCACATGGAAATATGCTCAGAAATTAAGCATCCTAATTCAACAAATAATCAGGTACCATGTCATTCTTGAAATGCTGGGCAACCGTCCCAAATGCCTCTATACTTGCATATTTAACGTGTAAATTTTGGTCGGAGCCAAGTGTGACAAGCGCCGGTAAAATTTGAGTTGATGCAATTTTTGCATCAATATAGGGCACCTATATTAAAAAATAGCAATTTCATAAAAACCTAAAATTTGAATAACACAATTCTTACACTTATGTAATTACTACGTACCAGGACTTTTATCAGTTTTGTAGCCTCAGCCTTCATATCTGATTTGGAGCTCACCACCATCTCCCATAAAATATTGAAAATGATTCCATGATGCTCTTCAAATGTGCTGCATTAAAGTATTATCAGTTAGATTCAAAGAAGACTGTCTTCCATTGCTCAAAATATACAAGGGGCACCAACCAGAGGAAACGGACTGCCTCGATGACATCAGCTACACTATATCCAGACCAGGAGTCCTCACTAATTGTATTTTGTACTAATAACTTTCGCAAGTACTCTAAAAGTTTCTCTTGATTATTGCGGGCACCCAATATACCAGATAATAATATTGGAAGGACACAAATGATAGCAAGTTTCTCAGCCATAGCAGTTTTGGGTCGTAAACCTGCAATCAAGAAGCATAATTAAATAAAAAAATTTTTAAAAGCTGCAAATAAAAATACAATTCCACACCTTTTATCCTTGAGTGGATAGAAGGAGGAAAATATGTCAAATCAGCAGTATCACAATCCCCAACCGCTACTAGGAACACAGGAAGCATTATATGTTCGAGATAGTCATCCCCAAAGCGTGTGGTTACATCCAACAAGAACTGTAATGTTATTGTCAAATTGTTATAGACTACAATGATACTTTAGAAGTAGTTAATGGATGAATATTTACTGCAAAGTTAGGAAGCAGAATACTCACCTTTGTAATTTGAGTTCTTAAATTGTCTTCCTTCTGAGGCAATAAGCAGCAAAGTTGAATCAAATCAGGAAAACAATCAATGTACATCCAATCAAATGCAGGCCACTCCACATGACCCCTATCCATATGAGTTCAAGAATAGGGTTGTAAGAAAAACAATGTAAAGAGACAAGTTCATGAAGTGAAATATCTTATATGCAGAATACTCTAATGGAACTGAAACTCACCCTGCATATAATTCAAGCATGGAAGTAGAGAAAAAGGAATTTGCTTGTTCAGAAGAGGTGATGGGGCAGGTTTCAGTAGCTTTTTGATGAACAAATGGGAGTAATTCCATCAACATACGCAATAATACATCAATATTCCAGCGCTCTCGTTCACCTAAAAGGCGAAGGTGAGCATCTACAGAACCTTCAACTCCTGAAAGAGGAGGACAGCGCTGATGGAAACAAGTCATTTAAGCAAGATCAGTATATAACATTCTAGTAAGAAGGTGTGTGTGTGTGTGTGTGGGGTGGGGGGGGGGGGGGGGGGGGGGGGGGGGGGGCGCCAGGGATTTAGTAGTAACAAAACCTGAGCCAAACTTATGACATTTGATAGTAGGACACGTAGAATATGATCCAATTTGCCTCCCCAAGTGATTACTGCACCGACAAGTTCTTTGAGTGTAGTTTCAACGACCAATCCTGAAGGATCGCAGACCAATCGGAACATCATCTCCTCAACCTATTAAATTCACAAACATACATATAACGTAGGTTTAACTATTTCAAATAATTTGATATTATTTCTAATCAGGTAATAAGCTTCCAAGCCATCCCTTAAGCCATGTGTGTTCCAGCTTTTTCTATAGCTTACATTGCAGCCAAATCTGTGAAGTCAATTTTCTGCTCCATGATTGCCTCTGAGCATTAGTGAGGCTGACCTTAAAATATTTGTCCATATTTGGGAAGAGCGGAAGCAGCAGTGCGAGGTTATGAGCTGCAGCCTCCCTCACGACGGTAGCAGAATCTTCAATCAGGTTTTGCACTATGGATAAAATGAGAGAATCCCGAATTTCTGGACGAACGAATTCTGCAAGCTCTCCACATGACTGGGCAACTAGTAGCCTCCGTTCCTCATATGTATGGTTTATCTAAAATTCAAGAGACAAACTTATAACTTCTATTTTTCTAAGGATATAAACAGTTCCCTCAAAAACAAAAAACAAAAACATAAAGATATAAACAGCACAGCAGTACAGCACAATCAAGCATGATGTCGAAAAAGCAAGGGAAAAAAAGAAGAAAAGACAAAACAAAACACAAAACAGAAGACTGAGGATGAAACAAACCTGCTCCCAGCACTGGGGAAGCAATTCTGTCTCCGTCCTCATCTCTCCCACATTCTTAGCCAGAGAAACACATGCCTGATATTAAACCAAATTGATGAATGTGAACTACTAGAAGCATACTATGGATTTGTTACAGGTACAAGCACTAGAAAACACAGGTACACTTGAGAAACAGCAAATTCGTAAAAGCTAATACAGACAAAGCCATAATAATATATATCGTAATATAGTATTCAGATGATATGCCACATATAAATGAGTTACATTTGTGTCTCAATTAACATCTGAGAAGTGCCTAAGGAATGTCCAATAATGTATGAGATGTATCAAAATTTAGGTCACAAGTGAGACGCATTGTTATTATGTCCGAGGAGTTCCACAAAGTGTGACTGTTTGACACGTGTCCAACAAGAGTACAGCAGCATAATAGAATAGGCTTGTTTTGTGCTACAACGATCAACTATCTATTTCCACACATACTACTTGACTGAAAAAAGGAAGGGAAAAAAAAGGAAATCTTTGTCCTGCTAATTACTGAAACTGTGAAAAAAAGGAAATCTTTGTCCTGCTAATTGCTGAAACTGTGAAGCCTTTGCATAGTATTTAGGAACTTACATCCATTATAATACGCCTCTGCTGCTCATCAGGTCGTTTAATGAGATTAAACAACGTGTGTGTTAAAGAGTCCCTGACATTACCATCAGGGTGGCGTTCAATAGCACACATAAATAGAGGAAGAAGCTCCTGCGATCATATAACTTCCTGTTAGGGAGAACTCTGATTCTTCATAGCAAGTCGAAAACTGGGAAATTTGGAAATAAAATTCAGAAAAAAACCTCACGATGGTTGATTAGAAGATAAGGAACAATCTTAGGCAGAGCATCTGCAAGTGTCTGGATGGTCTCGAAAGCCTGGCATAGAAAATATCATTCCTAAATTAATCTGTTATACAAAGTGCTTCGAAATAGACAAGACATTACGTGTGTTGCGAGCATCACCATCTTGTCATAAGTTATTTCTTGCCTGGGACTCATGACATGCCTGGGACTCGTGGATTTATTGATTAAACTAACAGATTCAGCTGCTGGTCTATAGAGGTGTTCATTAGCACTCTCTTTATTCACGGCATTAGCCTCACCATTACACGAATGAATCAACTGCTCAGAAGTAATGTCACTATTCTTGGTTACATCTTGTTCAAGGGAATTAATTCCATCATTAAGCAAAACAGAAACTGCCTCAGAGTTGGGCAATATTGTTACTTCATTCATCTGAACCACCTTTTCCACTGGCAGTGTGTCCTCACTTAAGCTCGGAATAGACTCAGAATCCTCCACAATGGAATTCTTGCCATTTGTATGATCTGTTTTATTGTTCTCAATGTTCAGTGATGGCACATTTTCATAATTTTTACCAGCGCTGGCTCCTTCAATGTGCATCTTCAGTGATGTGATTTCAGCTCTGCACTCATTAAGTTCCTTCCTCTGAAGCTCCAGTGACTTTTTCAAACCTTGTACCTGTAAATAACTGTGATGATTAAATGTATGTATAGTTTGGTAGTGTAAGAGCATTGACTATAATGAGTAACAGGTACCAGTTTCTCTCTGTCTTTTAATTCCTTTTGTGCAACTTCAAGGGACTTTGTCAAAACTGCTACTTGACTATCAGCCAATTTCTTATTCTTCACCAATGAATCCTTTTCGTGTTTAAGATTCTCATTTTCTTTTGCTAGGGACTCATTTTCACGAAGAATGGACATCTTCTCCTGTAACATGACATGCACGTACATTTTTGATGAAATTTCAATAACATCATTTGCAAAAAAATATACGATTCATTACAGACTTAACGTGTCGTTTACTATAAACCAAAAGCATTTTACCAAAACACCATGAAAGCAATAGTTTAAATGTGTAATGAATCAGGTAAAACTTTCTACGTTATAATTGCATTTACTACGAGAATATACATAATAAAATATTCTAAATATGTACATGGGTGTGGGTGCGTTATAGTGTATATTTAAGAAATTAGTTTGTTAAAGCAGGGAATGGTTTCAATTTTCAGGGAAAATATCAGAACAAATTAATGTATCAAAACAGCTGTTAAGTGGTGTTTGTCCATTGTCCATTATGTGGTACAAGGAAACTTTAAAATGTGAGCATCTGAACCAGAAAAATAAAGTTGGAAACAAATTGCTTAAGAGTTAACAAGTAAATCTTCAATTTCAATGATAATGAAATAATACCTCAGCAGCCTCCGTGGTAGATGAAAGGTACTGATAGTAATATCGGCGTAAAGCATCAGATACACATGCTGAACTTTCTGGTCTTGCATCAAGGTTTTGGTCACTAACCTGCAGCAATGCAATAAATTAAGCCTTCCATATCATCTGTGCACAAATTTTAAAATAACTAAAATAACAAGGAAAAGAAATCAAGCCTAATTTCACAGAAGCAGAAAGAAAAGTTATACTCGACTATAACAATCTAACCTTACTGCTATAATGAGTAAAAATATAAACGTTGCTTAGTATGATGAAAGCATCCATTAGTGTCAAATTCTATTCAACATGGAAGGAATGATTAGTGAATTGCAATCTACAAATAAAAAATTGGGTAAATGATGAAGCACAATAAATTACTACCTTAATCCTGACAATGATGTGATACAACCTTATGGAAAAGAACAAAGCAAATAATGAACGATGTGGCGTGCCTAATACAAGAAACTTGTTGCTACAATGGCTAGAGTGGTCAAAATATCGGTAGCCAGTCCCTTGCCAAGACTTAACTCTGTGTCACCACAAGGGTGATTTGAATCTTCTGGTAGTTATAATGAAAGTCAGGAAAGTCAGGTCGAGCATGATGTAGCATATGGTGAGACTTGAGAGGTCTTATGCAGCCCTTGGTTTTACTTTATCGCCAGGAGCAGGCTTACATCTTTAATTAATGTGACAGCCAAATATTTAATGCCAGACTTATGCCTTTGGTTTATGTAAAGGATGACTCTACAGATAAAGCAGATTACTACCCACCTCCTCTATAAATGTCATAGCTGTAAGCCTGTAGCCAGCAAAAAGCAAGTATTCCTTGATTGCACAGTTGATGTCTTTTCGCTCAGCATCCTTCAGAGGACCTAAAGATGAAAAAGAGCTCTCCCTTTTGTCCCCCTGGCTTAGGAGACCATCAGCAGTATCAACATCAACCTGGGATTCTATTATTGAATCAAACAGACAAAAACAAAAGTCAGGTGAAATACCCAGTAAATTGCAAAAATACATCAAATTGGTTACACCATGATTCTGAAGCACAAAAATTTCCTACACATTTCCCTACTGTTGACGTGTTCAGTAAATTTTCTCTGAAGAACCACGCAACTATATCTAGCAAAATGGTCAATGATCACAATCAGCAGATAGCCCCCAGAGAAAGGCATACAAGCTCAGGCATTATCTAGCAGACAGAGCTACCTAAAGTGCAAGGTGCTGAACTATACCTCCATGCCCATACATCAACTTTTGACTGACCACAGGGCCTTTATGGATTGTTCAGATTATCAGCAACAGAAACCACAGAATATGTGACTTCAACATAATCCCTGTGAGTTAAACATGGGTCTTTCCCATAAGAAGAGGAAACCTGCACTGTCCTCTAGGCAGAGTATGTACAAGGAACTTTTATGCTCCATTTATACTTTTGGGAATGGAAATGATTGTAAGGTGTTAGCTTCTTGGATACACAGGGATAGATCAGGTATGCTTCCAACTAACCTTATCGGTTATAAGTGAGCCCGTCTTGAAATTTATTTGCTAGGGATCTGCCACCAATTAATAGGGTTAATTTAGGTTGATATGTCTCAATTTAAAACAGTTTCCTACAGGTACCTCCAATTTGGATTTGTTATTCATGTTCAGGACAATTCTAATAAGAAAAACTGTAGTAGAATTAGGAGTAATCTTTCTTTCTTGCATAGATTAGAAATTCCAAACTTGTTAACAAAAAAAAGGCTGGTGGATGAAATATTATTTCACATAAACCCAAAGTTCTAAACATAATAACAATCATAAATGTAATGTAACTGGCGCTTTTCCCGTACACAGGAACTATGGTGAGATGCTGCAATCTAAAAAATGTACACGGTAGGACTCCCAATTAGCAATATATAGTCATGCAGAGAAATTCCATCCACCAAAATGCAGTTGGTGGCCATATATAAATTCTTCACCCAACTCTCCATAAAAAATTCAAAATTTAGTTTTATCTTGGAAACTGGGATATATTTCAATGGGAAAACGTATCTATCATGAAAACTGACCTTGGAGTGATATGGAAAATGCTAAAAATATGTGGGGTGGTGCTAAGTAGAAAATCTAGTAGAAATAGCTACTTGTTCATATAATTCCATCAGTATATGACGACATTAAGATAAATAGCCGTTACATCATAATTAGTATGACTCTCTGTATAATTTGAGGGAAGAGCAAACCATTGGGTTCATCTGGAGGAGATTCCTTCTTCTTTTGTAACTCGGTTTCCAGCCTTGACAGATCTTCTTGGGCTAACCGAAGCTCATATTCGCTGATTGCCAGTTTTTCTTCTACTGTCACTTTTTCTTCAAGCAAACTTTGGGGGTCTGCACCTGGATAAGGCACATAAAAGCAACATGTAGAAATCAGGACACTTGTCTTAATCAGCAAGAACTAGCTTAAGCATCTTTTTTCCCCTTATGTGAAAAAAATTGCTGTTCATGCAAGATTAGCCATTGAACTATATGTAAATTGTAAACAAAGAAAAAGACCTACAAGTTTGCGGCAAAAGGGTAATTCATGAGAATGTTTAAATCTTATCAAAATACAGCAAAGCTTAAAGCCCAATTTACAAGGATTCATTTTATCAATCTCTATCATTATATATAGAGGAATGGTTGCATTTGTCTGTACGTTGTCCATCATCCTTCACCACTTCACCACTGAGTTCATAATTTTATCAAAATATGAGCTGTATACCAATACAAATCATGGAACAATAAAGTAATTAAGAACCTCACTTTCTCTTCAAGGCATTATAAAATCAACCAATTTGCAATGTGTCAATGAAATTGGCATTATGAACATAAAATTTAAATACAAAAAAAAATGTTACAAGTATGCATAGTTAAGAGTATCTATTAGTTGTCAATTTGGGACAACTGGGAATCTACCAACAATATTCTTTAAAACTATGATTCTATCAAGGGCCTGTTTGGGAACAAAGTTCGGAGAACCAAATTTATGTTTCGAGGTATCCTAACTATGACAGTCATACCTAAAATATAATGTGCAAGGGAATCAAAGACAGTCATACCTAAAATATAATGTGCAAGGGAATCAAAGATTCCCCAGTAAATTACATGGTTTTGTAAGGCATGAGCATAATTTTTTAAGTAATCCAAAATTACAACCATAATCCATAATCAAAATCCTCTGTTATAGGAGATTAACAATTCTCTCCAAAAGTGTGGGATTTGTAGGGGTGGCATCAGAGCCGGGACCAGCCTGGCCCGCCCAAAGACCGGCTGAACCGGCCCCCAACCCGCATAGAGGATCGGTCCGGTCCGGTTCACAAAAATTGAAGAAAATCCCGGTTTAGGACTGGCCCGACTTGAACCGGGACCAGTTTGAACCAGCCCGCAGGCCTACCGTTGTGGCTGCATTTTTTTTTTGTGTGTGCGCTAAATATATGTATAGCAGTATATATATACTACAAAATATATGTATACATGTATATATGCATATAGATATACTCAAAAATATTTCAAAATTTTATAAAAATGAGTGTGGACATCAAAATTAACTGATCACTACTCATTATTCAATTTGTCAACCCCCACCCTAGCTATTTATAGCCAACTCTACATCCTCACTTCTCTAATCTCACCAATGTAGGACTACAAGTTTTCTACTTCAAATGATCTTAATTATATATATCAATACTATCTAACTTTTTATGAAATATAGTTTCAGGTTGGATTTCTTGGCTAGTGTGTGCAAATTAGTTCGTTGAATTTGGGTTGGTCGTGAGTTCGACCCTGATAGGGCTTAGGTAATTTTATTTTCTAATGAATTAATCACTTTTCTTGATCATATTGATTTTTAACTGTTGTTTCTTTCTTTTATTTTTTTTTTATTTTTTTATTTTTTTATTTTTTTATTTTTTTATTTTTTTATTTTTTTATTTTTTTATTTTTTTATTTTTTTATTTTTTTATTTTTTTATTTTTTTATTTTTTTATTTTTTTTATTTTTTTTATTTTGTAATTTAATAAGATTTGTATGAAATGTTACTTATCTATTTAATTAATTTGAAATTTTGTAATTCATAAAAACAATTTAATTTATGAATCTATCTTTTATCTATATGTTCAACCCAATTGTTCACCATTTCCCATTCCCTTTATCTTTGTAGACTCAAAAAAAAAATTTGAAAAAAAATGAAAAACCCGCAAACCCGCAACGGCCCGGCCCGGCCCTCGATCCAGGGGCTAGGTCCGGGCTGCCATTTCCCCGCTATAGCCCGGCCCGCAGATCGGCCCACAGATTGGCCCAACCCGGCCCGGGTCAAACCACGGGTTTTGAACTGACCCGCTAGGCCCGAATGCCACCCCTAAGGATTTGTGGACTCCCCTCATCAAATAGCTCATCAAATACATCTTCAAATAAATATTCAGCAAAATTGCAATCAATAATTAAAGATTCTAGAGACTACAATATGGTATACCAAACAGAGTAATGCAACATTCCAGTGAAGAGAAATAATAGCATGTCACTTTAAATGTGCAACTCCATTTGCAACTCTCAGTGATTGGTCCACTTACATAAAGTAAGTGGTCCCAACTAGATACACTTTTATTTTTATCTTTAAAAATTATGCATGGACAAATAATATGAGAGTAGTAAATAGAGCTGCACTTGGAATGACATGCTATCTTTTCTCTGACAAGATATTAATGATTCTCCCCTCCCCCACCCACAGTCTCTGTAATCCTCATCCCCGAAATCCTCTAATCCGCGTACCGAACACCCATTAGTTATCTATTAACCAAGTGTTCGGCGGCCCACAATTACGATAAACAAGTTCGGAGCATAATTCATACAACTTCACTTACCTCAACATTTGTGATGAGATAATTGTAGTTATCTCAACTCCAAAAAAGGGCCGTAAGCAGCCCAATACAAAGGTAGGATACTGATAGATAATTTTTAAGTTAAGGTAGAGAAATGCAACATGTACACATCCAGTTTGGCTTAAAATAAATTTGGTTGAATTGGAGTTTAGATACCTACTATAATCTACGCTTTTTTAAATGTTCAGGTCAAAAAGGGATGTAGCTTACCTCCAAAATAAAATCCAAACAGACCAAAATTTAGATAACTATACTTAGACAAATCACCTCCACCACTAACCTCCATATCGAAACAGGGCCTAAGATAACCAAAATTTGGTAGCTGACTTTACAAAACTCGGGTTATCATAATTGTTAGACTATACATATTCTCCCCATTACTAGACTATACATATTCTCTCCATTACTCTCATTGTATGTTACTAGACTATACATATTCTCCCCATTACTCTCATTGTATGCAGTTACCTTTCAAATTGTGTATATATTGACAAGATGAATAAGAAGCAATCAGGGAAACAATTGCCTTCATGGTATCAGAGCCATTCAAAAAGCTCTCTCCTCTCTCCTCTTTCTCTCTCCTCAATTCTTCTCTCTCCCCGATCTGAGCCATCCCCAACCCCATCTCCGGTGACTTACCCGTCGATCCCGCCGCCCACCTCAGCCGTCGAACACTCCCCAGGTCGCCTCGCAGCCAATCGACGCCCCTTCGTCGAGCCTCCCGGATCCCGATCGACGTCAGCAACCCATCGACGCCCAGATCCCTCCAGCCGTCGCTCCTTCCGCTGTTTCCCTTCCCGTCGACGCCAGAACCGAATGCCCCCTCGCCGTCGACCTCCCGTCGACGCGCAGTTCACCGTCAGCTAGACCCGTCCAACCCCTCTTCTCGTTCACTCTTCTCTTATCTATCTCCATTAAATGGCGGAACAACCAAAGTTCCATCCCGCTCTTGCCGTTACCAACGTCAAGAACTTCATCCCGATCGCTCTTGAGATGGAAAAGGGCTAATATTCTTCATGGACGGAGCTGTTCAAAATCCATTGCCGAGCGTACCAAGTTAGTGACCATATCATTCCTCCAAAATCGACGACAACCGGGAAGGAAATCGAAAAAGATGAAGATCTTTGGTCGCGATTGGATGCTATAGTCCTCCAATAGATTTATGGCACGATTTCGAACGATCTTTTGCACACCATCTTGGAGACGGACTCTACTGCACAACAAGCATGGGAGCGATTACAAAATATTTTCTAGGATAACAAAAATTCACGTGCCGTTTATCTGGAAAATCAATTCACTCACGTCTTTGTAGACAATTTTCCCAACATCTCGGCTTATTGCCAAGAACTCAAGATGCTATCCGATCAACTATCTAATGTTGGTGCACCAGTTTCAAATCAAAGGTTAGTTCTTCAATTAATCGCAGGTTTGAATGAAAGTTATGATGGTGTTGCTACGACCATTCAGCAAAGCGATCCCTTGCCTCCTTTTTATGAGGCACGTTCGAGGCTAATCCTCGAAGAAACCTGCAAATCGAAGCAGGCCGCGACCGCTGCAAGCGCCGCCGGCACAGCCATGCTCACCACCAATTCCTCTTCAACCTATAATACCCAAGGTTATGGAAGGGGCTCAGGTTCCAGTACTGCAGCATACCGCAACCATAATGACCAAAAACGTGGTCCAAACCGCAACAACAACCGCACGAAAAATAATGGTGGTCGAGGTAAAGGCCGTGGAGGCAGCAACCACGGCGGTGGTGGTCACCAGCAGCAGGGACCACAGCAACCACGCCCATGACAGCAGCAGCCACCGTGGGCACAGTACCCGGCATGGGGTTCATGGGCGCCGCCAGGGTGGGCAGCCCCTCCTTGCCTGTATCCAACTTCGTCATGGGCTAGACCTCCTCCTGCTCGTCAGCCCGATCTTCTTGGAAATCGCCCACAGCAAGCTTAAAGTGCTCAAGTGCCTCCTCCTTCGAGCTACGCACCTACCGACATTGAAGCTGCCATGCACACCATGTCTATCAATGCTCCTGATGAAAATTGGTACATGGACACTGGTGCAACCTCCCACATGACAGCATCTCAAGGTACTCTCTCGTCTTATTTTAATATGAGCAATAATAAGAATATTATTGTTGGCAGTGGACAAGAAATTCCAATTCATGGTTATGGACAATTTTCCCTTCCCTCACCACATCCACCGTTAACTTTAACCAATGTCCTACATGCTCCTAAACTCATTAAGAACTTGATATCTGTGTGTCGTTTCACAACTGACAATAATGTTTCTATTGAGTTTGATCCTTTTGGGTTTTCCGTGAAGGACATTCAAACGGGGATGCCAATAATGAGATGTGATAGCACCGGGGATCCTTATCCTATCACCACCATCAGCAGTTATCAAGCCACCTCTCCTTCAACCTTTGCAGCTCTTTCTCCTATTTTATGGCATAATCGTGGGACACCCGGGAGCACCTGTTTTACGCTCTTAGGAATAATAAGTTTATTGATTGCAAACCCTCTTCATGTTCTTCTGTTTGTGAATCATATATTTTTGGGAAACATGTTAACTTGCCATTTTATCCATCATCATCATGCACTACAATGCCATTTGATATTTTGTATAGTGATTTGTGGACATCTCCTATTTTAAGTTCGGCAGGACATCAATATTATATTCTTTTCTTGGATAATTACACTAATTTCCTATGGACATTTCCCATCGAAAAAAAATCACAAGTCTATTCCATTTTCTTATCTTTTAGTGCTTTCATTCGGACCCAATTTGAAAAGAATATTAAGTGTTTTCAGTGTGATAATGGGAGGGAATATGATAATGAGCCGTTCAAACTCTTTTGCCACAAACACGGTATGATCTTTCGCTTTTCATGCCCTCACACTTCTCCACAAAATGGAAAAGCCGAACGAAAAATACGAGTTATAAACAACTTGATCCGCACCCTTCTCACCCATTCCTCTATGCCTCCATCATTTTGGCATCACGCTCTACAAATGGCAACATACCTCTTAAACATTCTCCCTAGCAAGATTCTCCAAAATTATTCCCCCACTCAACTCCTTTATCATCGGAATCCTTCCTACACACACTTACGGGTCTTTGGTTGTTTGTGCTATCCTCTTGTCCCTTCCACCACAATAAATAAACTCCAAGCTCGATCCACTCCGTGTGTCTTTTTGGGATACCCACCCAATCACAGGGGATATAAATGTTATGATTTGTCTAGCCGAAAAATTATTATCTCTAGGCATGTCCAATTTGATGAGTCCTAATTTTCATTTGCCAAGCTGCATAACCCTTCTACATACACCTATGATTTTTTGGATGATGGTTTACATCCTCTTTTACATCATCATTTCCAAACTCCCAATGCCACTATGCCACAGCCCACATCTCCTCAACCCACAACTCCTCAGCTCCCATTGCCGCAATCCACACCAACCTCACCCACCATTGACTTTGGAACTTCCCCCGCAGCCCAACTACCACATAGCCCAAATCAGACCCAACTTCCCCCGGCACCATCTAGATCCATGGCAACCCGCAGCATGCACGAGATTTTTAAACCCAAGCGTCAGTTCAATTTGACGTCTTCCATCACACCGTCCCCTATTTCCCGTAACCCGAAAGCTGCATTGTCCGATCCGAATTGAAAAGCGGCCATGTTAGATGAATTTAATGCTCTTATTAAAAATAAGACGTGGGAGTTAGTGCCCCGTCCATCTGATGTTAATATCATTCGTTCTATGTGAATTTTTCGTCATAAAAAGAAATCTGATGGTGCTTTTGAGCGGCACAAAGCCCGTTTTGTTGGTGATGGCAGGTCTCAACAGGTTGGTGTAGATTGTGATGAAACTTTAGCCCAGTGGTGAAGCCAACTACCATTCGAACTGTCCTCAGTATAGCTCTGTCTAAATCATGGTCCATTCATCGCTATATGTCAAAAATGCATTCTTACATGGTCAGCTTCATGAAACCGTTTATATGCATCAGCCCATAGGATTCAGGGATCCAGTTCATCCGGATTATGTGTGCTTGTTGAAGACATCTCTTTATGGTCTGAAATAGGCCCCTCATGCCTGGTACCAACGGTTTGCTGATTTTGTTTCCACCATTGGTTTCTCACATAGCAAATCTGATCATTCACTATTTATCTATTGCAAGGGCAATGACATGTCATATATTCTTCTCTATGTTGACGACATCATTCTCACTGCCTCGACTGATGCTCTTCGTCAATCTATTATGTCACTCCTTGCTTCTGAATTTGCTATGAAGGATTTGGGACCTCTGAGCTATTTTTTGGGCATTGCCGTTACGAGACATGCAAGCAGGTTATTTCTTTGTCAACGTAAGTATGCAGAAGAGATTATTGAATGAACTGGCATGACCTCTTGTAAGCCTGCACCCACACTAGTGGATACTCAGTCTAAACTAAGTGTCTCTTCGGTTCTCCTTATGAAGACCCCACACACTATCACAATTTAGCTGGAGCACTGCAGTATCTTACTTTCACAATACCAGATATATCCTATGCTGTGCAACAGGTATGTTTACATATGCATGACCCGAAGGATGCACATATGACTGCTCTTAAAAGAATTTTGCGGTACGTTCAAGGCACTCTTGCTTTTGACTTGCACCTTTACAAGTCTTCAGTTTCTGGTCTCATCTCTTACACTGATGCTGATTGGGGTGGATACCCTGATACTAGACGATCCACCTCTGGATATTGTGTCTTTCTCGGGGACAACCGGATTTCTTGGTCTTCTAAGCAGCAACCCACTCTATCTCGGTCTAGTGCTGAAGCCGAATATAGAGGGGTCACAAATGTTGTCTCCGATTCATGTTGGATCCGCAATCTTCTTTTAGAGCTTCATTGTCCGATCCACAAGGCTACATTAGTTTACTGTGACAATGTTAGTGTAATATATCTCTCAGGAAATCCCGTTCAATATCAGCGCACTAAACATATTGAAATGGATATACTCTTCGTACGAGAGAAAGTTGCCCGTGGCCAGGTTCGTGTCCTTCATGTTCCGTCCCGCTATCAAATTGCCGACATCTTCGCTAAAGGCCTTCCGCGCATACTATTTGATGATTTTCAGGACAATCTCAGCATACGGGAACCTCCAGCTTCGACTGCGGGGGTGTGTTAAACTATACATATTCTCTCCATTACTAGACTATACATATTCTCCCCATTACTCTCATTGTATGTTACTAGACTATACATATTCTCCCCATTACTCTCATTGTATGCAGTTACCTTTCAAACTGTGTAAATATTGACAAGATGAATAAGAAGCAATCAGGGAAACAATTGCCTTCAATAACTTTAACTTCCCCAAATCTTATTATCATTCTTCACTTCGAAATCTCAACTGAACAGCCTATCTTCCTAGTCTAAACGAAATTTCAGTTCAAATTATGTTCTTAATTATCTTTAATTTCCCAGTGTCACTAAATTAATTAATCACTACGGGGACCAGATCCACCAATTCGAACACATCCACTTTCTAAAACAACAAAACTCCGAGGTGAAATCTGCACAAATTACACGATACAGGATCTTGAATTAGGAAGATTCAGGAAATGGAAAGACCTCTGAGGGAGTTGAATCTGGCGATCTGGTCGGAAGGGAAGAGGTTTGGATCTTTGAAGAAGTCGAGGAGGCGGATGGCCTGGTCGTGGCGGCCGTCTTCTAGAAGCTCGTGGAGGAGCTCGAAGGCGGTCAAATGGTACTTCTCTTCGAGGAGGAAGTTGACGACGCAGTTGCAGAGTGAGGACCTCTCCACATCCATCATCGATCTTTCTCTCTCTCTAGAACTTTCTAGAAGGATCAAGGGATTCGATTACGATGATGAAGGAGGTGATAGCATCTCGGATCTTGAGTTTTTTTCAGATCTAATTTGAGAAATTTGGATTTATTGGTTTTGAAGAAGAAGAAGAAGAAAGTCGGTGGGGGAAATGAGAAGAGACGGGAGCGGGTGTTATTTTTACAGGATCTTGTTTGCACGTGCGGAACGCGTGTTTATTTTGCAAGTTTTTTCATATCAACTGTTCTTACGTGTCGCATGGAGGACCGCGGCCAATAGACCGGGTTTAGTTACATAACGAGAACAACGAAATATTTATGTTATAGCTGCTTTAATTTATGTTACATAACGAGAACAACGAAATTAGAGGATAGAATGGCTTGGGATTTAGCTATAGCTGCTTTAATTTGGTCTTTATGGCTTCAAAGAAATGATTTTGTTTTCCGCAATATCACGTACAGATTTTCTCACTCTATGAACAAAATATTTATGTTAATCCATGATTGGGCAGGGGCTATGGAGGCTAAAAAGAGACTCAGGTGTGCTGAAGGAGAGTAGAAGAAGTGAACTTGGAGCGCTACTTCCAGCAGAGTCGAGCGTGTTGGGGTGGTGGTTAGCATTTTGAGGGGATTCACCGAATCGGTGTAGCAGTTACTTTTGGCTTCCATCGGAATCTCGAAGTAGGAGATGTCATGGATGGATTTGTATCTTTGTTGTATTAGCTTCTATTTTAAACTTACTTTTGTAATCGCTACTATGTAATCTATTATGTATGTCCTACTTTGTTTCCTTAATTATTCGTTAATGAAACGATGGCGTAGACCATCATTTGATCAAAAAAAAAAACGAGAACAACGAACATAACACTTGGTCACAACTCACAAGTTTGGCTTCGTACGTATTATTATACAGAATGCCGATTTGAAGAAAGTTGGAAGAATTCGTAAAGAAAAAATAATTATTAGATTGGAACCACTGATACTTATACTAATAGAATCCACGAGTTATTATTGAAGCCCGTGCAGCTTCGACTAATTTTTGTGCAACATATTTTTTTTGATAAAAATATGACAGCATCATCGCGTCATTAATAAAAAAATTAACGAAACAGAGTAGTACATATTACATACCTCGATAACTAAGGTCATACATAAATCAAAGCGATAAATATAACTATAGAATCTAGAGCATAATTGAAGATACAAATACTGAGAATGCAATAAACACCGTAGAGATCTCAATCCATGTTATCTTGTTCAGGTATACTCTTCTTCCTCTATCCATATTCTCTTTTTAGTACCTGCCTGACCTGCCCATTCGTGAATGACGGAAAAAAAAAGTTATGCAACATACCATGAAATCTATGATTGATATTACGGAAACACGGATTGTTACGGTCTAGCCACAGACTTCACATTGTAGCCGCCACTGAAATATCTCAAGCAAACCTATCCTTTTTTTTTACTAAATATACAATCCAATTACAACAAACCTTAGAACTCGACCTAGGACATTGTAAGCTTCAAAAGCCTAACACACGACCTCCTAAGCAAGCCTGGCCTTAGGGCATGAAAAAAATAAATGATTTGTCTTCATTATCATTATTACATCTAGAGCATATGACATTGATTTGCATACTTCTTTTATGCATATTAGTCTTGGATAGAATTGTGTCATTCTGAACAGCCAATGAAATACTTTAACTTTCAGCGACGCATTAACGCTCCATATTATGTCAGCCTCTTTATATCTTGTTCATCCATCGTTAAGCCATTTGTACATTGACTTCACAGAAAATCTTGAATTAGGGTCTAAGCTCCAAATCCTCCCATCCTCCGTTTCGAGACCGAAGTTTAAAACATAGGCCCGAACCCGACCCGACTTTTCTTCGGGCTCAAAAAATTGGGCCCGAGCTCGACTCTGAATTAGGCCTGAAATTATCTACAGGACTAGGCCTAAACTACTTATGCATGTTATAATATATATTTTTTTCATAAAATAAAACCATATCAAGAATAATACAAGACAAAAAATAACAATAATATGAATACTACAAACCTTTTAGTAATTAACATGTAATTTGTCTATTTTCATTTAATTTTATATACAAGGCATAATTTCTCTATATACAAACTTTAACACTTATTTCAACTTATATACATGAATATTCTCTTAAAAAAAATTCATACATAAATATACATGATGTATACATAAACATACACATGGCATATACAAATTTTGATTGGGCCTAAGCACTTGAGTCTGAGCCCTGCCCGAATTTTTCTCGGACCTAAAAGTTTGAGCCTGAGCCCGTCCCACAATGAGAATTATTAGCCCAAGCCCACTAATTATCGGGTCGGATCTAGGCAAGTTCGGGTCGGGTTCTAGTCAATTGCCACACCTGTTGGAGAGGCCTTGAGGGTAGGGTTTTAAATCGAACCTAATAATTTGTTCAAGTACAATCCGTATAATAGTTCGGACGGTCCACGATCAGACCATTTCTCGAGCCAAATTCGGACGAACGACAGACCGTCTCGTTCATTTTACACCCCTACCCACCTGAGGGAGATAAATAGAGCCCAGCTTCCTGCCCATGTGATCCGGCCCTACAGCCACATGGTTAAAACTTTTATGGGCCTCAAATACATCTCAGCATTTTCTCAGCCCACTAATCAATAATTAGGCAGCCCACTAATACTATATTTTGATTATTAAAATTTTTAAGATAAAAACTAATAGTACGATCTTTCTTTTTCTTTTTTGCACAAGACACATAAGCTACGCACACCTTCCTGAAAACCTAAAACCAAGTCATGCAATCCACCATGAAACTATAACCCGGACTTCAAGTGAATTTGAACAAATTTTGCTGTTAAAGCTTTACCAGCAAATTATGATCTAAGTTTCTTGTATTCCCAGAAGGCTTTTTTTTTTTTTTTTTGATAAAAGATGACTCAACAGTCATCGATCCATTAATGCTGAATTAAGAAACAAAGTAGTACAACAACACAGGAAATAGCTGGGCCCAAAGACAGCCCCCCAAAAAACAACAAAATACAACAACATCGATCAAAGGATCTCCAGAGTCCTCTACCAAAATAAACAACAACAATGAAATAGAAAGAGATACATAATAGGATGACACCTGAGCAACCCTAAAAAAAGCCACCTATATCTACTGCAGGGGTGGCTGTCGTCCTCCCAATCAGATGGACTAACCATCCGAATCCATTCTGAGCTTCTTCCTTGCCCCCGCAAAACGGTCTAGCCATAGACTCCCAGAAGTTTTGATTTCAAATAGTCTTTGAATGTTTGAATATAGACGGTTGGATAATAGTAAAATGCACTTTTTTTTCTTCCAAATGATCTTATAAATTGAGAGAAATATATATTTGAGACGAGGAAAAAGTTATGAACTGAAAATTTGAAAGATCCCCGATATCAGTTAAAACAATGTCCAAGCTAACATCATTACTTTGAGATCCATACCTGATCCTCAAAGCTCAAATAAAGAGTGAAATATGTACTGAACTATGTAGTACTGGTCATAGAATTTTCCCCATATTTTGATATTCATAAATGTATAAAGAAATCAAAGTCCAAGTTGCTAGTGTGTTAGCTCATGATGTAGACATACAAGCTACACAAATTAATTGAATCTTTTATGTATGAACACTTGTATTAAATCCAAATCAAAGCTCATGACTCAAATGCATTGTTGAGTAAAAGAACAGATAAATGTCCCATTCAGATGGAAGGTGTCAAAGATGGGCCATTTATTATGCGACAAGGAGATGTAAATATGCTCTTAATTGTACAGCTCACTATTTTCCTTTTCTTCAATTTTTGGATATTTAAAACAATAACAAAAACTAAATAAATACAGTACTTTTGTAATTTTAAAAATAAGTTAATCCGACAAGCTTTTCTGTGTTGCCCAGTAAAATGTGGAAGTTTGTAATAATCACGTGACCCTCTCTTTTAATCACTCATTGACTAGCTTTAGTTAACATAAACTAGTATTATACACGTGCTGTGCACGTGGAAAAAATTGGGAGAATGAAATGGGCAAAAAAAAATTCTGCCAGCACGTGCGTTGCACGGATTGGATTAAGAACAAATTACACTAAGGCCTTCTCCCATTATAGTAGTAGAGATGTTAGGCTAAACACATGGAGATTTGCTCTCATTGCATTAGATTAGATTATATGCTATACTATACCAAAGTTTTCTGACATGCACCAATAAATTAATTTTGAGTTTGCACTTTGCACTAAATTTTGTATTTATATTTCCAAATCTAACCCTTTGAATTTGTTGGAAAATAGATACAGATACAGGTTCGGGTTAGTTCACTGATAGTCTGGATGATTACCCAGGGCGGGCCCTGAGTTTTCGGGGGTGTCTGAAGCGAAAACTTCTAAAGGTCCAAATAATTATTTTGAAATCCCTAACAACAATTTTTTTTTTTAAATGCGCACAATACGTGTTTATATTTATAAGGGAAATCCAAATTTAAAAACTCCTAAAATTAAAAAAAAATCTGGGAGCATGTGACAGTCGCCTCACCTGGGGACTGTGAATACCACATATTTTTATCTCTGACTGGGTATCTGGATATGGAGAAAAGGGAAAACTGTATCATTTGCACATGATTTGTAGAAAAAATCAACAATTGCAATTGCTAAGAGCATCTGTGGTCGTTGGCTATTCTGCCAAAATTTTCAAAAAATGGAAATGTATGTACTGCAGCCGTTGGCTATAAACCCAAAAAATGTGTTTTAGGGGAACAGTAGTCAGCCAAACTTAACAGACGAAATAGCTATTTGGAAAAAATAGCCGACGAAAGATGATTTTTTGTCCGTTCGATTGGACGAAAGATCATATTTCGTCGCTTAATTTTTTGTTTTTTTAACCCCATCGGACGGGAAAATCATTTTTGTCCCATTTTTATTAAAAAAAAATTCCCCATCCCCAAATTTTCTTTTTTAATAAATCGTCGGACGGAAAATCATTTCCCGTCCGATCGATTTTATTAAAATATATTTATGGGATTTCCCGTCCCACATTTTAAAAAAAAAAATCGTCGGACGGAACATCATTTACCGTCCCTTGATTTTAATCAACAAAAAAAAAAAAAAAATTAAAAAATTTTTAGCATACAACGACTATAGCGCAAACTCAAATTTTCATTTCTTATACCAAATACCCAAAATTTGGGTCTCAACAACTGTGGATGCTCTGTAAGGGGCTTCTAGTTTCGCACGACATTCTTTTTATATTATCGTATAATTTCTCCTAAGTTTCCTAATTTCAAATAATAATAAAAAAACCGAAAAAAGAGCAAATTAAGAAGAAAAAAATTCCTCCTTGTTCTATTAATTATATAAGTTAGAAACATCAAAATGAAAACTTTTTTAGAAGGTGGGAATACACTATAAATTCACCCGAATTATCAATGAACCATAATTATTCACTTTCAAGTGAACCAAACCTTAATCCACAATGCATATACATCTTTTCAATTTGCACTTAAAAATGATTAACCCCGCAAAAATAAAGTTTCCCCGAAAAGTAAAATCTACTTCATCGTTACAATGTAGCTACCCCTTAATTTAGAGAAAATTTAACACAACAAAAATAAAGAATAGAAAGTCAGAAAGAAGAAGAAGAAAAAAAAGGAACATTTTTTCCTTGCTTGAGATTTACAGCATCCAAAAACTCTCCTCCACTCAAAACACACCTCACTTCCTTTCCCAATACACCAAATAAATCTTAAAAAATACCCCAAAAAAAATCAAAAAATAAAATAAAATCAACAAATGTCAGGAATTGGTAATGAAAGCAGCCGAAACCCTCGACGAACTCCTCTGATGCCGAATCGACGACAACCGATCCCGCCTCCACCCGAAACAACAACCTCGCCTCTCCTCCTCAACCGCCGGTGACGTCATCTCGATGACGTCAGCGTCGAAATCGATGTCGGAGAACGAAGAAGACGCTCCGACGGGCCTCCTCCGCCTCCGGATTCGGCGCGCCGCGAGGCACGCGAGGCGGAGCGGAAGCTGGACGCAGCACGCGAGGACCGCGAGCGCCGGGCAGCACGTGCAGAGCATGCACGCGCTGCACGCGCACTCGGCGGAGGCAGGCGGGCAGCTCGGCGGCGGAGATGGAGGCTTCGGTGGTCGCGATCTCATGATCTCGGTCTTTTTCTTCTTCTTTCTTTTTGGGAACGGAACGAAAAACGATGAGAGAGTTTGTTTGCAGTGTGGTTTTAAATCCGTTGGAAATATTATTATTATTATTTTAATTGGTGGGGGGTTTAATTAGTAATTAATTCCCATCAAATTAGAAAATTTAGTAATTAATTGGTTAATCAGTTGAGGCAGAGATTAGTCGGTAGGCTTGTGAGGAGGGGCATGCCATGATTCTTGTTTTTGATTCTTGTTTCGGTTCCGTCAAAGATTAGAAGTACGACATATAAAGTATTGCCGATTGATTAGATTAGGCGAGATTAGAGGTATGATGTGTAAAGTATTGACGAGTGATTAATGATGTGGTATAGATGACGTGGTCCAATCAGAACTGTCAGATCTCCTCAGATTTTGCTCATCTCGGATCATCAAGTCCGACGGGCTTTTGCTATCTCAGGCCCATAGGCAAACGGGTCCGACCCAGCTCGTTACGGTCCCAGATCCGTTTATCCCTACCTATAAATACCAGATCCCCTCCTCCTTGTCCAATGCCTTTTGCAGGTACTCCGTCCGACCGAACTTCCACCCTCCCGACCTGGCTAAAAGCCTCTCTTCCAAGCCGACCTCCAGAAACCAACCTGAGCTGAGATCGAGATTAGTCTCTTCTACTATACAAATTATAAGAACTCACATCTGTTTCTTTCCACGCCGAAAACAAGCAGCATCAATTATATAAGAAAATATTGACATTATATTTATTTATGTGCGCTGCATCATTTGCTACTAAGAAACTATGGGACCCTTGCATCGAAGAAGAAACGGTTGTCTTTAGTTGTGTCACGTTGAGAGAGGTCAAGATTCGCTGCGAAAAGGAAAAGGAGAAGCTTGAGGGGTCAAGATAGAATGAATAATTGAATATAAAGGCTTTACTCAAAAGCACAAGGATTAGTGATTAATTATTGACTTAAAACTGTTTTGTAGGTTGGGCGGTTAAAGAGTGACCAAAACGAAATACCATCAAAATATATATATATATATATATATATATATATATATATATATATATATATATCATTTGAAATTTATTTGCTAATCCATCATGTGATATATATATATATATAAATCATTTGAAATTTATTTGCTGATGTGACTATAAAAAACAACGATTTTCAGCCTTACAATTTCGTAACACTTCAATGAATGGACAAATGAATTTCAAATAATTTGTTTTACATATTTAGACTAATTTATATGTGTAGATCAATGTGAACAGTTCGGATCGTCGATACGAAGGCAGAAAGACCGAGTGCACACAAGTGCACACGGAGACCAACGGAACATTACTTGGAATCTGCACACGGGTGCTTACACTTGTCGTTTGGATCACAGCTAATTAAGGGCGACGAGGAAGGGTGTACGATAGTTGGAGAGGATAAACGATGTACAAGCGAGAGACTGAATGAGAGAGTGAGCCCAAATTGGCACGAAAAAATTGCTCTGGTGAGGGCGGCTGATCAGTAGGAATATATTTCGATGTTTTTTTTTTTTGTTGGTTGGGGTACATGAAGTCCGGAACCCAGCCAGTTGGGATCTGAACTTCATAAGCCTTATTTTTTGTTGTATATTTTTTAAATTCTCTTTAATGAAATGCAGGAGTTTTATATCCACCGTTTAATGATTAAAAAAAAAACATTACTTGGAATCATTAACATCCTAAACAACATTTAGCTTTAAGAAATTACATAGTAATGCGTAACCATTGAGCTGTAGCTGGCGATGGTAAAGGTTCAGACCTGCACAACGTAGTTTTTTATAAATGAGTGAACAACAGTTCAAACTTGAAAGATGGCATGCGATGATATTCACAAAACCTAAAGAAAAACAAAAGTTGTGCCAAGCTCGAAACAAAGAGGTTGATTAAGTGTTGTTAGAACTTAGAACTTAGAAGAAAAGAATGTATATTTGGTGTTCGTTCGTGAAAATCGCTTTTGTGTGTGTTTGAACTCCGAGCAAGAAGGTATAAAAGGAAAGAAGATAGAGCACCATTATTCCATGTCATTATCAAAAGAGGATGAGAGCATAAGGATGAAGAGAGGGAAATAATTGAAGTATTCGGCAAGTTAAATAGAAACTTGACTCAGGGCCGGTCCCACCCTTGAGGCGGGTGAGACGGCCGCCTCAGGCCCCTGACATTTTTGCAATTTTAGAGGCCCCAAATTTGTAATTCTCTTGTAAATACAGGCACGCATTTTGCACGTAAAAGAAAAATACTGTTATTGGGGTCCCAAAAAATAATTATTTGAGCCTTTAAATTTTTTTAAAAATTATTTGGGTTTAGGCTTGAAGACTTGAATTGAATTTGAGACTTTAAATTTGGGTGATTTAAAATAAATTTATATATTTTGCATATTTTTCTTTCAACAATGTGCAATTTTTTTGTATACATTTTATTTTTATTTTTTTTTTGTGTATGGGGACCCCATTTCGGGAGTTCGCCTCAGGCCCCCGGAACTCAGGGCCGGCCCTGACTTGACTGGCATGCACACTACCATAAAACATACAAGACAACTCCTTGTATCTTTTAAAATGATGGTCTTCAAACTGCATACAAACTGTCTATTAAATTATGGACCAATTTAGGCGAAAACAATTGACCCATCATCAAAACCTAACGACCTGCGTATTATACAGGTTTAGGTCTACATTCAAAATAGCAATAAAAACGAATAAGAAGCATCGATTAGACAAGCAAATGTGAGAGCTAATGGAGAAACGAATAAGGAGAATTAGCCAAACAAAATTTAAAAAGGAAAAAAAATAATTCTGTAAGGAATTTATGATCCATGATATAGTATTTTGAAGGTGCAGTTATATTCATTGTAATCATGTACACAAAATTAATGACAAGAAATATTGACATGTACGAATTTTTTTTATTTTTATAAAACAGTTTTTGAAAATATTTGCAGAAAGATGACAGTTGTCAGAGTATTTGTGCTCGTGAATTCAACAACCAAACTCGGCATTGGGAACGGCGAGTTTAGTTATTTCATGTTTGCCGTTGGGACACAGCGAGTTTAGTGCTATTTTTTTTAGGACGAGTTCAGTTCAAAATTGTTAATGAAGACTCGCCATTCCCAACAACAAGAACATTTATACTAGACTCGTTGTTGGAAACGGCGATAATGTAGGAAATTTCACAGAGAGTGAAATATTATGTTTGACTTAGTGAATTTTCAGAAAAAAAAACTCCATATAATTTTTTTTTGAACTAAACTCGCCGTCCCCAACAACGAGTCTAAATATAAATGTCCTCACCGTCGGAAACAACGAGTCTTCATAATTTTTTTTTAAATAAACTCGTTGTTCCCAACAACGAGTTTAGTATAAATATCATCGCCGTTAGGAACAAGGAATCTTCATTGGAAAATTTTAAACTGAACTCTCCATTGGGAACGACGAGTTTCTAAAAAATTAGCACCAAACTCGCCGTGTCCCAACAACGAGTATGAAACAACTAAACTCGCCGTTGGGAATAGCGAGTTTAGTTGTTGAGTCCATAAACACAAATACTGTGACAACTGTGCTATGAGTGTAAATATTTTCAAAAAGTGGCTTATAACAACCCAAAAAAAAAAACATTCACATGTACAGTGAAACTATCTCAAATATTTTCGACCGTCTGTTCTCTGTTAATACCTTTGCGAAGAAACTTAGCTAAGCTAGGCATCACTGTTGTCCTCCTCTTAAGAGTAAAAGACGGAGACCGAGCACTATACCTTACCCCCGATGAAATAGACGACTTCCTCATCCTTGCCTTTCTTGCTGTGGCCATTGATTGCCTGCCCTCTCTAACTGACTTTCTTGGTGTTTCGATCAAACAGTAGAGGTCCTCTTCATTTTGCATTCCATTCTCTGTTTCCTCTTCTTCGACTTCTAGCCCTTCAATTTCCTTCAAAACCAATTCAGTTTTCATTTGCATCACCTTCTCTTCGGCTTTCAGTGCTTCAACCCAAGCCCGGGCAGTGCTCACCTTTCTCTCTGCAACCGATTGCGCTGATTCTGCTCCATTGATCAAATACTCGTACTCGCTCTTAGAGATAGTCACGGTAGAAACTTTTCCAAGCGAAGAAACCCTGTTCTTCATTGTTCTTTCGCAAACTTGTCTCAGTTTCTTAATAGCAGTAGCTTCACTTGCCTTCACTGCTTCGAGCTCTGTAACTGCTGCTTTCAGTTTCTCTTCTACAGACTCAGTTTCGGTCTCAATGAAACGGGTTTTTGATTTGGCTGTTTTAGTATCTTCAGACATCGAATCTTTCTCTTTCCTCACCTCCTCAATTTCTGTTCTGAGTTTCTGAAATGCATCGGAAAGGTTGGAAACTATCGCTGCTGTTCTCTGTTCAGATGCTGTGGCTGCTTCCAACTTCGACCTGGCTTTCAGAAGCCTCAAGTTTAATTGCTGGATATTAGATTCTGATTTTTCTTCTTGATTTTTTAGCTCCTCCATCTCCTTGGCGATAAGGATCATTTCCTTTCTGATCACGTCCATTGACCCCATGAACTGAAACCCTTCTTCTCGAACTCTTGCCAGCTCTCTCTGTGCTTCCTCAAACTCATCCTGCACGCTTTTTGAAAAAGAACTGCTTTCGGTGTTTGAATTCTTCTCCATTGCCCGGACCAGCTCCATTTCGCTCTGAAGAACACTTAAATCGGAAGTAGTAACTGCAAGCTTCATTTCGAGAGCTTTTGCTTGGTCTACTTCTTTTGTAAGTGCAGTAATTTTTTCTTTTACTGCTGTAATTTTCTGGGAGAACTGTGTGGCTTCTTCTGCTCTTTGTGCTTCAATCTCTCTGCACTCCCTCTCTGCTTCAATCCTCGCGAGCGCAACAAGCACGTGCTCTTCATTACCTTCCTCGATCTCCCTACTCATCTTCTCCGCAGATTCAAGGCAGGATTTCACTCGAATATTTGAGTCTTCAATCATCTTCTCAGCTCTGGATTTTGACTCCAATGCGGCAGCCACATCAAGCTTCAATCTAGCGAGCTCTTGCTTCATATTACCCAGTTCCTGCATCAATTCGGAATACTCCCGACCCTTTGGTTGAAGCTTCAGTTTGCATGCAGCCGCTTCAGCATTCGATCTCTCAATCTGCTGAGCCAATTCCTTTGCTGCACTCTGAGCTTTGATGAGCTCAAATTCTGCTCTAGTTTTCTCTTTTGCTGCAGATTTCTCGGTTTCTTTCAGCCTTCCCATGTCCAACTGGGCTATGTGTAGTTCTCCACACTTCGAAGCAAAATCCCTCTGCAATGTTGGAACAGCACAGTAAAATCGAAAAGGCTAAACAATGTCTATATTCTCACAGAAAATGAGTATTAGCACATTACATACCTTCGATTTTGCATTGTGCTTTTGGCCATAGAGGCTAATTGCTGCTTTAACCGAACCAATTCCGTCGGGGTTCTCTTTGGTTCTTCTATCCATCTAAACCTGCTACTCGAACAGCGATAAACTCTCGATTTAAAAGAAGAAATGCAGTAGAAGTCAATCTATGTATTTAATTGAAGACAAAAAAGATTGGGATTTAGAGGGCAAAAAGAGAACAAAAAGGCCAATGCTATCTCATCTGATTTGAGCTACAGGTATGCAAGACAACCACACAAATTTTATGGGATTGGATTCATTTGAGTCACCAATCTTAATTTTGGTTTTTTCTGACTTTGCTTTCAGTCACAAGTTGTTTCGTCGTTTTTGAGCTACTAGTCAAGATCAAAGTAGACTTCACCAGAATAGCCAGTCACTGAATCACAACCAGAAGAAAATCATCGGTCTCACTCGGGAAAAAGAAATTTTGAACTGAATTATAGAACATACATATATGCTGAAAATCTGTTGGAATAATCAAAATTGATATTATTTTCTGCTAATAATAAGATGACCCAAAAAAGAAAAAGATAAGAAGAAAAAGTTGCCAGCAAATGTCTGCATAACTCTAATCCAGTAACTTTTACCATCTAGGCATTTGGCAAAGTGCAAAACATAGGCGGTGTACATGCTATAAAACGACGACAGATAATGGTAGTAGATTGTTTTGGTCTAAAAGGAACCAAAATTGTAAGTGAGACAGAATATGGCCTTCAGCTCAAAAACTAAACTGATGGGAGGTGATGTGAACATCATTATGACATTAAAATGTATATGATACAGAAAATTGAGTATAACAGAGGAATTTTAGCAACTTGGGAGTGAACTTGCCAACCAAAATGTTATTCATCAATAGATGCAACAGAATCCAAGGCTTATTTATACATACAATTCCCATAGGCAATGCCAAGTGAACTTGTCCTACAATACCTACTTAGTAGACTTGCGCATATGAACTACACAAGAATCTATGAAGTGAACTTTCAAGAATAAAAATTTCACCTCTTCACTAAGCCATTCAACCAAAATGAATTCAGGGTTACACCTGAATAAAATTATCCCAACGATATAAATACACACCTCAAATGGATAGTAAATGATACAACAACAAAAGCTTAATGACCAAGAATAAGTTACATCTTTGACTACTTTGGAGAGGACACTTTGCCAAGGGAAATAATACATTGAGCAATGTCAGCAGCAGCATTAGGTCGTGAACATCTGAGTCCCTTCTCAGACATCTCTGACATCAGATTCTCGTCAGCTGCAAGATTAAAAAATTAAGAATAAGTTGAAATATTACTCAACCTCCTAATAAAGAACTGATATTAAACCATAAATTTGAGGATCGATAGATGGTAAAAAAATTATAAACAAGTGAGAATTAGAAATATCCATAAACAAAAGTAACTAATTTGTCGAGTAAGGTTAGATTAAGTGCTCAGAACGAAATGCACAAATGTCTTCGCATGGAACAGTGATGCCAATAAAGGGAGATGTTCCTCTAGGATGATCATAAACTAAGTTCTTGAGGAGCTTCAGTATCCCATAGATGATCATAAACCGTTCATCATTTACATTAGTAATAAGGATGAGAGGTCAAGTCATTTGAAATTCATTTGTTCATGAATGAAAGCCCTCTATTAGTTTAGATAAGTAGATGAAGATAAAGATGAACAGTTCAAGGTATCCATGGGATGACCCGACCATGGAGTTCGTATGAATCAAGAAGTTGTGTTTCATGCTTCTATTTAGGAACTCATGCGCTTTCTCCTTCAAATAAAGTAACTGGGAATTAACCAGGAAAAGAAAGGCAAATTAGACGTACCCAGGATCTCATTTATTGCAACTTCCAGACTAGATGAACTCAGTTCCTCTTCTGTAATAACCTTTGAGCCAGCTATGTCTGCCATTATATATGCATTGAATGTTTGGAGGTCGTCTACAGCCTTGGTTGATGGTACCTGTGCAGGAAAGAAACAATATATAAAGCAGGCTATTTACAATAGGCACAACAAATAAGAATTAGGGTTTTACAAAGATGCAACGACAAATAATCATTAATTACCCGTTGTTAGGGATGAAGTATCAGTAATTGTAATTCATAATAGTCATGTATCTGTTTCATGTATCTGTTTTTACACGCCTTATGCACGTATCTTTTAAATAAGGGAGAGAGCGGGAGTGAGTGAAGAAAGATATGCAAGTGTATAACGTGTACTTGATGAAGACATCTATTCTGTTTAGTTTAGTATTTTATTTCAATACCATATCTGTTTTTGGCAATTATAGTCATATGTAATCTTTCTTTTATGCAGTAGAATATTTTTTGAGATTTTTAGAATATTTTGAGATTTGTATCAAGATTTGTTTTGAGCATTTTTATAGGCCTTGAGATTAATGAGAAGTCATGTTATTCTTGAATTAAAAAACTATTGTATTGAGTTTTGCTCTTCATCTCTCTTTTTGTGTAATACAATTGAGATCTAATTATTAGGGTTTGTGATAAATCCTAATAAACTTTAAGTGTTTGTGATAAACTCTAAAACTACCTCCCAAATCCTCAAATCCAATACAAATTCCTAACCCTAATTTTCTAAATTAAAAATCAAACCCTAATCCCCAAATATAATTACCCAAAACCCTAATCCCTTACTCTTCTTCTTCCTCCAATCCTGACCCCGACCCCTACCGAAACCCTAGCCTCCACTTCGCGACCTCGACAACATCCCCGAAGCTGCCTCCTCATCCCTTTGTCAACCCCCAATCACGTCACCCCCGTCATCCCGCAACCAAGCTTCGCCACCCCTCCTACACCAGCATCGACCTCCTCTTCCCCTCTTCCACCACCGTCGCCATCATTGTCTTCCTCTCCTCTGCTGTCGACGCCACCGTCGCAGAGGGCGCCAGATCCGACGGCAGCAGACACGACCCCAAGTCGCCGCGCCGCTCGACGCCCCTGACGCGCCGTCAGCCACTGCCAGATCCAGCCACCCGCCATTCCAACAGTAGCTTCCTCTTCGATTGTCGCAACTGTTCTTTGAACTCTCGGTATACTCTTTCCACTTTTTAAATATTTATGTTATACTGCTTTATCACTCTATTATATTGTCTAATTTATATGTCGTCCACAAATACTGAGATTGAGTGTTCCACTTGCCTAATTAGAGTACAAATCAATATTGCATCTTTTACTTGCTAAGAACGCTCAGGGTTTAATTATTGATTGTTAGAACTGAATTATTAATTGGGCTTGTTAAACTTAATTCAATTCTTGAAAATCTATCAAACTGATTAATTGTTTAAAATTCTTTTTGATCCGCACTACATGTTGGTAAAATTAATCCTTTAAGATTCTTGGAAATTCTCTATTTAGAATTACATTTTACATCATTTTGGTATCAGAGCAAAGGTTCTAAAAACCCTAGTTCTTGCATCATTTAGTCTTAAATTTTTGCATTCATTTAGAATTGTTTAGTCTTTTATTACTTTTTCGTTCGTTCTTTTTGATCACTTCAGCTAGTTCTTGCATACTTTAGTCTTAAATTTTTGCATTCATTTAGAATTGTTTAGTCTTTTATTACTTTTTCGTTCGTTCTTTTTTATCACATCAGATTTAAAAAAATAAATATAAAAAATTAATTGCATTTAGGACCCATTTTTTTTTCTTTTCCAAATTTCATCATACACACGACCCCTAGTTTCCACCGTTGGTGAATGCGTCTTCACAGCACCATCACAGATCCTGAAGAGCCTCTCTTGTCCCTCCCTAACCACTCAATTAGGAACCCTAGACCTCCCTGAATTGAGATGGACAACTCTGATATTTCCGCTACCCTAGCTGTCATTCAAGTAACTCTTGCCAATATCAATTAGAGGCTTGAAAAAGTAGAACTAAATCAAATTGTTGTCCCTGAGCTTCATGCTAATCGTCAGATCACTCAAGAGAATGATCGTGACGGCCAACGTCAAGATCGTGACCCTGACGAACAATATAAAAAGAACGTTAAGGCTGACGTTCCCCATTTTAAAGGCCACATGGAATTCCAAGCTTAGCTTGATTGGATCCGTGTGATGGACAACTACTTTGTGTGGTTTGACATGAGCAAAGCCCTGAAAGTTAAATTTGCCACGATGTAATTGACTGGAAAAGCTTAACACTGGACTAATCTTGAACATGCCTGCAGAGGCCGAGGCCTGGCACCCATAGCCACTTGGGAAGCCATGAAAAAGAAGCTCACTGAGAGATGTACCGTTATCGTTCCACACCCGCTTGCTAGATTCGTGGAACCAACTTTATCAATGAAGCAAATCCACACAAGAATATGTTGATAAGTTTGATGACTTTCTTATTCGGTGCAATGCCTTAGGTAAAGAGAGTGAAAAACAAACTCTCTCCAGGTTCAGAGCTGGACTACAAGCCGACCTTAGAAACGAGCTAATTCATAGAAATGTAGACTCACTAGCGACAGCCTATGTCCTTATCCTCGATATGGATTCCCTTGAAGCTAGTTCTCATTCTAAGTCCAGCAATTCGAGAGATC
Organism: Hemerocallis citrina; assembly: GCA_017893485.1. Lineage (NCBI taxonomy): Eukaryota > Viridiplantae > Streptophyta > Magnoliopsida > Asparagales > Asphodelaceae > Hemerocallis > Hemerocallis citrina. The sequence goes on along the minus strand of CM030368.1, from coordinate 1,428,707 downwards.
ATTTCCCTAGAATGACCCTTCCTGATCCCTCTAGACCTGAGTACTCTTCTCCTCAGTACCCAAATACGTCTTACCCAAGCAAGCCTACATCAAATTCATATCCACTTAAAAATGACAACACATGTAAGAACACTGAAAGAGACTATTCTAAGATTGATCCTCACACTAAGTGCTATAAATGCAAGGGATACGGCCATGTTGCTGGCAACTGTCCCAGCCCCAGTAGGATCAATATAGTAGAGGGTACCACTGGCATTGCAATGAGCCCGATAATGAGTTTACCTATGAACCTAATGTAAGCGATCACTTTGATGAAAAAGGAGATGACCAGTCTCTTAATTGTATTCATTCTGTTCAGTCACCTCCATTGAGTGTACCTGAGTCACCCATTCTTTCCCAAGTAACTTGGCAGCCTATTAATTTTATTCATGTGTTAGAACATCCTAGAGTCACAGAGTCTGCACTCACAGTTGCATATCACATTCTTGACTTGCATAGAGAAATTTCCATAGAGATTAACAAGAATAATTTTAACTACATGTTAATAGCAAATACTAGAAGGAAATTTATAACTCTTGATGTTGGTGACGAAGAGATGGTTCTGATTCGTCCGAAACAATTTCCAGCTGGATTCGTTAAGTACTTGAACATACGCGCTGGAGGACCATTTAAGATTCTTCATACATCAAGTCGTTGACCTTCCTAAAGGCTTTGGTATAAGACGTTCAATATTGAAGATCTAGTACTCTATGAAGGTTCAAAATTCCACCCTAAAAATTTTCTTATAGATGAACCTACCCTACATCCTAATGGTGAGATTTTCACATTTACCCCTCAACCTGATACTATTTACCCACCGGCAGAATAATTGAATAATATTCTAGATGATCAGATAATCTCTACAAGAGATGGTGGTATGCACAAGTATTTGGTGAGGTAGTAGAACAAGCCGAAGTTGGATGACACTTGCAGTGATCGGGAGGAACTCCCACAACTGGATCCAGATCTTTTGCAGCACCATGACAGGATCATGGTTTTGACTCGACTGGGTCGAGCTCTCTCCCACCCGGAGAAAATAATGAGGATATCTATTTTGTTTAGTTTAGTATTTTATTTCAGTACTATATTTGTTTTTGGCAATTATAACCATATGTAATCTTTCTTTTACGCATTAGAATATTTTTTGGGATTTTTAGAATATTTTGAGATTTGTATCAAGATCTGTTTTGAGCCTTTTTATAAACCTTGAGATTAATGAGAAGTCATGCTATTCTTGATTTTAAAACTATTGTGTTGAGTTTTGCTCTTCATCTCTCTGTTTGTGTGATACAATTAAAATCTAATTATTAGGGTTTGTGATAAATCCTAATAAACTTTTAGGGTTTATGATAAACTCTAAAACTACCCCCCAAATCCCCAAATCCAATACAAATTCCTAACCCTAATTTTCCAAATTAAAAATCAAATCCTAATCCCCAAATATAATTACCCAAAACCCTAATCCCTTACTCTTCTTCTTCCTCCAAATCCCGACCCTGACCCCTACCGAAACCCTAGCCTCCACTTCGCGACCTTGATAGCATCCCCGAAGCTGCCTCCTCATCCCTTCGTCAACCCCCAGTCATGCCACCCCCGTCATCCCGCAACCAAGCTTCGCCACCCCTCCCACACCAGCATCGACCTCTTCTTCCCCTCTTCCACCACCGTCGCCATCGTCGTCTTCCTCCCCTATGCTGTCGATGCCACCGTCGCAGAGCCACCCTCACCCAGATCCGACAGCAGCAGACCCGACCCCAGGTGGCCACACCGCTCGACGCCCCTGACGCACCGTCAACCACCGCCAGATCCAGCCACCCGACATTCCAACAGTAGCTTCCTAGTCGATTGTCGCAACTGTTCTTCGAACTCTCGGTATACTCTTTCCACTTTTCAAATATTTGTGTTAAACTTCTTTATCATCTCTATTATATTATCTGATTTATCTGTCGTCCACAAATACTGAGATTGAGTGTTCCACTTGCCTAATTAGAGTACAAATCAATATTGCATCTTTTACTTGCTAAGAACACTTAGGGATTTAATTATTAATTGTTAGAACTGAATTATTAATTGGGCATGTTAAACTTAATTCAATTCTTGAAAATCCATCAAACCGATTAATTGTTTAAAATTCTAACTTTGATCCGCACTACATGTTGGTAAAATTAATCCTTTAAGATTCTTGAAAATTTTTTATTTAGGATTACGTTTTACATCAGTACTACTCAACTATAACAAACTCAACTAATTTCCCGCCATTTGTAACGATTCCAACCACCTATAAAAGGGGGTGGAAATCATCATTAATAAAATCAAGTATCTCTGCAATATTTCTACTCAAGAATCCTTTCATCTTCAATCTCTGATCACCGCCATGGGCAAAAGCAAACAAGTTCGACGACCAGAACTTGACAAGATGGCATCAGAGCCAAACGCCGCCGACGATGAGCGCAACGTAGGGAGTCCAGTAGCGGTGGAATCAAGATTCGAGACACTCGAAAATCAATTCGTCTCGGTACAAGCTCAATTAGAGACTGTAGTTGAACAATTGAAGGAGATAGCCATGAATCGAACTCAGGAAAATCCCTCGCCTGCTCTTTCAAAACCAAATCGAGAGGTAACTGTTGGAATTAGAAGTAATTGTTGGAATTAGAAGTAATTAGTATTGGGAATTGTAGCATTTATGTATCTAGGAAATATCATACATGCACCTAGGAAGTAGCATTATTAATTATCTCCTTGTAAATGTAAATTGTATTTATTCCTAGAGTGCTTATAAATAGAAGATCAGCTGAGTGCAATTCACTCAAGCATTTGACAATCTCTAGTGTCTTCAATATGGTATCTAGAGCCACTTTGTTTATTCCTTAATTGGTTTCTGCATCTGGTCAGCAGAACACCTCTCTCTCATAACCTCTCTCTCTCAGTCCATCCCAACTCCCGATCTCCTCCTCCTCATCCCTGGGTGCTCCTCCGAACCCATCCACTCTCGTCTTCCCATCTTCTCAGCCGCCTTCCTCTTTCTCTCTCCCGTTCGTCCCTCTCCTCTCCCTCGCGACGCGCCGCCACCACGACTACAACCTATCATCCTCCTGGCCTCCGCCCTGCAGTGCTCCACCTAGCGACTGCAGGCCAGCGCCGCTCAGCCTCTTCCCTGTCGCAGCGCACAGTCGCGTCTCCCTGTCTCGCAGCAACAGCCCGCCACAACTATCAGTGCCGCGCTGTGCCCAGTCGCGTAGCCTCTAGCGCCAGCAGCAAGCATCGCGACTGTCCTTCTCTCCTCAACCAACGACAGCCCTCTCCTCGATCGCTGACGCGCTGCAGTACCAGCAGATCACTTGGCCCAGATCCGATCGCTGACGCTCCCTTTGGCCCAGATCTGATCGCCAGTACAGTCGCCGCTGCTCCCTAACTACCGCGCTCGCCCAGATCTGATCGCCGGCCTTCTACCTAGGTGCTGAAATGGCTTCAAACTCTCAGAAAATTGATGGTCCTGTCTTCTCTTTCTCTGGAACGCCAACAATCACTTCGGAAAAATTGAATGGCAAAAATTATCTTGCATGGTCAGCCTCTGTTGAACTTTGGTTTCTTGGCCAAGGTTATCATGATCATCTGGAGCAATCCTCGGAAAGTACTTCAGAAGACAAAAGCGAGCAGTGGAAGAAACTTGATTATCAGCTTTGTGCTCTCTTATGGCAATTTGTTGAGCCAACTATATTGACAAATTTCAGAGCCTTCAAAACTTGTCATTCTTTCTGGAAGAAGGCACAAAGCGTTTTTGCTAATGACATTCAACAATTATATGATGCTGCTCAAAAATTGGCCACTCTTAAACAAACTGATCATGACATGGTTGCCTATGTTTCGAAAGCCCAATCTGCGGTAGAGGAGTTAAAATTATCATTGGAAGCCGATAAACTTGAAGACGTGAAGATGAAACTTGATAATCTATATATGGTGTTGGTACTACGTGGGATGCATCCAGATTTTGATCACATTCGTGACCAAGTCTTAACCGGCCAAGAAGTTTCTTCTCTAGAGAATCTAATTACCCGGCTCCTTCGGGTCCCCTCACCAAAAACAGGAGAAAATTCAGTTGATAATATTGAAACTTCTGCCATGATTTCTAATCGAAGGGGACGAGGTGGTCATGGGAGCCGAGGAGGACGAGGTGGAAGAGGAGGTCGCCCTCAATGTTCTTACTGCAAGAGAGTGGGCCACACACAAGACACTTGCTATTCTATTCACGGATTCCCCGGAAAATCTGTGAATATTTCAAAGTCTGAAACATCTGAGCCAAAGTTTTTGAAAACTGACTATCAAGAGTATCTCCAGCTAAAAGCTGAAAAAGAATCTCAAACATCATCTGCTATAAGTGGTCATAACTCTACTGCTTGCATTTCCAAATCTGGTAACAATCAAAGTCCATGGATAATTGATTCAGGTGCTTCTGATCACATTGCTGGTAATAGTTCTTTATTTTCATCCATCTCTCCTCCTAAAATTCCTCATTTCATTACTTTAGCCGACGGTTCTAGAGTTGCAGCAACAGGAATCGGCAAAGTATCACCCACTTCTTCTTTGTCTTTAAACTCTGTTTTGCTCATACCTAATTGTCCTTTCAATTTAATATCTCTTAGTCAACTCACTCGTTCTCATAATTGTTCAATAACATTTGATGCTAACTCCTTTGTCATACAGGAACGTGGTACGGGTCGAACGATTGGCATAGGACATGAATCTAATGGTCTTTACTACCTCAAGCCTAGCCTTTCTTGGATTTGCAGTGCTGCTACATCACCAAAGCTCCTTCATGAACGTTTGGGACACCCACATTTATCTAAACTAAACTTAATGGTTCCGAGTCTTGAAAAAATAAAGAACCTATTTTGTGAGTCATGTCAACTAGGAAAGCATGTTCGTTCTTCTTTTTCTAGGCATGTTGAAAGTCGTGTTGATTCCTCTTTTTCAATTATTCACTCTGATATATGGGGTCCTAGTCGTGTTTCTTCTATGGGTTATAGATATTTTGTTACTTTCATTGATGAATTTTCTCGATGCACCTGGGTTTTCTTAATGAAAGAACGGTCTGAAATTTTGTCCATTCTCACTTCTTTTGTTAATGAAATTAAAACTCAGTTTGGTAAGACAATTAAGACCCTTAGAAGTGATAATGCAAAAGAATACTTTTCTTCTGCTATTTCTTCCTTTTTGTCGGCGCAGGGTATTCTCCATCAGTCCTCTTGTCCTCATACTCCTCAACAGAATGGCATTGCTGAAAGGAAGAATAGACACCTTGTTGAGACTGCTCGGACATTATTACTTCATACCAATGTACCTGTCCGACACTGGGGTGATGCTGTTTTAACAGCCTGTTTTTTAATAAATCGGATGCCTTCTTCCTCTATTGAGAATAAAATACCACATTCCATTCTGTTTCCTAAAGAACCATTGTTTCATGTTGATCCACGTATTTTTGGTTGCACATGTTTTGTTCATAACTTGTCTCCAGGTCTTGATAAGCTTGCTGCACGAGCCATCAAATGTGTCTTCCTTGGATATTCCAGATTACAGAAAGGTTACCGATGTTACTCTCCTGTTCACAATCGTTATTATATCTCTGCAGATGTAACATTTTTCGAAGAAAAGCCATACTTTGCTCCCTCCATGGTTGAGTCCAATACTCTTCAAGAAGTCTTTCCTATTCCCTATCTTGGTCCATCACCTTCTTTGCAGGAATCAGAGTCAATTGTAGATATTCCTGACAATCCTCCACCTGAACAGACTCAAAGATCACCTATCGTATATCAGCGTCGTCCTCGAATTCCTAATACAGAACTTGAAGGTAATGAAAGACCAGCTGAATCATGTCCTACTCCAGCAGACAATCCGACCACGGACCTACTCGAAGAGAATCTTGACTTACCCATTGCTCTTAGAAAAGGTACTCGGTCTACACGTAAACCTTATCCTATTTTTGACTTCTTAAGTTATCATCGTCTCACTCCTTCGTACCATTCTTTTGTTTCATCTTTATCTTCTGTTTCTCTTCCTAAAAATCTTTGTGAAGCACTTGATCATCCAGGATGGCGACAAGCCATGATTGATGAAATGCAGGCTTTGGAGCATAATGGTACTTGGGAGCTGGTTCCTCTTCCTCCAGGCAAGAAACCTGTCGGCTGTCGATGGGTATATGCAATAAAAGTTGGGGCCGATGGAAAGATTGATCGCCTCAAAGCTCGCTTGGTTGCCAAAGGTTATAACCAGATTTATGGCCTAGATTATGGAGATACTTTCTCCCCTGTGGCTAAAATTACTTCTGTTCGACTCCTTATTGCCATAGCAGCCATCCGTCATTGGCCACTGTATCAATTGGATATTAAAAATGCATTCCTACATGGTGAATTAGAAGAGGAGATTTATATGGAGCAACCACCAGGATTTGTTGCTCAGGGGGAGTCTAGCTTGGTTTGCAAACTGCGACGGTCTCTTTATGGACTTAAACAATCCCCACGAGCTTGGTTTGGAAAATTCAGCTCCGTTGTCCAGGCTTTTGGAATGAAACGAAGTGAAGCAGACCATTCAGTATTTTATTGTCATACCTCTCCGAATAGATGTGTCTACTTGGTGGTCTATGTAGATGATATAGTCATCACAGGAAATGACCAAGAAAAAATTGCCCAACTGAAGGAACATCTATTTAGTCATTTTCAGACTAAGGATTTGGGAAAGCTTAAATATTTTCTTGGAATAGAAGTTGCTCAGTCAAAAGATGGGATTATCATCTCACAAAGGAAGTATGCGTTAGACATACTTAAAGAAACTGGTATGTCAGATTGTAGACCAGTTGATAGTCCCATGGATCCAAATCAAAAATTGCTACCAAACCAGGGGGAGCCTTATTCTGATCCTGAAAAATATCGGAGATTGGTTGGGAAGCTTATCTACCTCACTATTACAAGACCAGATATTTCCTTTGCAGTTGGAGTGGTGAGTCAATTCATGCAATCTCCTCATAATGATCATTGGGATGCAGTAATTCGAATTCTGAGATACATCAAAAAGACCCCAAGACAAGGCCTACTCTATGAAGACAAAGGAAGCACTCAAGTAGTCGGATTTTGTGATGCAGATTAGGCAGGATCACCCATTGATAGGCGATCCACTTCAGGATATTGTGTATCTATTGGAGGAAATCTCGTCTCATGGAAGAGTAAGAAGCAAAATGTTGTTGCAAGATCTAGTGCAGAGGCTGAATATAGAGCTATGGCTGTTGCCACGTGTGAACTCATTTGGATTAAACAACTTCTTCAAGAATTGAAGTTTGGAGGTGCTCAACAAATGAAACTATGTTGTGATAATCAGGCAGCTCTGCATATAGCTTCCAATCCAGTATTCCATGAAAGAACTAAACATATCGAGATTGATTGTCATTTTGTCCGTGAGAAAGTTCATTCTAAAGAAGTTATCACTGAATCTGTTACCTCTAATGATCAACTGGCAGACGTCTTCACAAAATCCCTAAGAGGACCGAGAATTCAATATATTTGTTCCAAGCTTGGAGCGTTCGACTTATATGCTCCAGCTTGAGGGGGAGTGTTGGAATTAGAAGTAATTGTTGGAATTAGAAGTAATTAGTATTGGGAATTGTAGCATTTATGTATCTAGGAAATATCATACATGCACCTAGGAAGTAGCATTATTAATTATCTCCTTGTAAATGTAAATTGTATTTATTCCTAGAGTGCTTATAAATAGAAGATCAGCTGAGTGCAATTCACTCAAGCATTTGACAATCTCTAGTGTCTTCAATAGTAACAAATCCTAACTCAAATTCCTTCAATTCTAGGATCCGTCAGAATCAGAGTGGGATGCTTCGAACTCCGTTCAAGGTTGAATTTCCACCTTTTCATGATGGAGATCCAACAGAGTGGATTTGTGGAGTTGAACAGTTTCTTAATTTTTACAAGGTCGAGGAATCTCAGAAGCTGAAACTGGCTTCACTAAACCTCAGGGGCAAGTCAGCACAATGGTTTATGAGGCATGTTCGATCCAAGAATCGATCTCTGACATGGCCTAAGTTTGTTGAAGAGCTAATTACAAGATTTGGCCCTACAATTTTCCAAGATTACGAGGGAACATTGTCCAAATTACAACAAAAGGGAGATCTTGAAGTTTACATCCAAGAATTTGATCGCTTGTCCAATTTTGTTGAAGATTGGACCGAGAAGCACTTCTTGAGTACTTTTATAAGTGGTTTATGTGATGAGATTAGATGGGATGTGAAATCTCGGCGCCCTAGTAGTGTAAATGAAGCGGTGGGTTTGGCAAGAGGTTATGAGGAAAAGTAAACAACAATCAAGAAGAATTCCAGATCTACATTCGTTCCTGTGTACAACCAGCACTACCTATGAATGCATCCAACCCTGTGAATGTTGCTCAATCTTCCAGAACTCAAGAAGGAAGAGCTGCTCCTGCGGGGTTACCTATGTTGTTGCAACCTCATGAATTGAGGGAAATAAAGGAGAAGGGTCTTTGTTTCAATTGTGATGAGAAATACACCAAAAAACACAGATGCAGAACCCAGAGATTCTATTTCCTTGAAACTTTTGAAGATGGTGATGATGAGGAATCGATGGAGGTACTAAGTGAGAATCAAAGTTTCCAACCCGAAATTTCTTTTCATGCCTTAGCAGGATCTCAAGTATATCCGCAGACGATGAAAGTGAAGGGATGGGTAAATGGTAGAGAGGTTCATATATTGATAGATATGGATTCCACTCACAATTATCTTGATCCCCTCATTGCAGTAAAGGCGGGATTGGAAATCAGGCAGAATCCTAAGTATAGGGTGACAATGGCCAATGGGCAATCAATATACAATGAAGGAAAGGTTGATATGGTGAAGTTCATTGTGCAAGGAGTAGAACTAGAGGCTGAGGTGTTGCTCTTGCCTTTAGGACCTGCGCAAATGGTCCTTGGTGCGCAATGGTTACAAACCTTGGGTCCAGTAGCAATGGACATTAGTCGAATGGCGATGGATTTCAGACTATCAGGAGTTCTTCAAAGGTTGCATGCCAATGTAAATCCTCAAATTGACATGATGAACGCTACAGAGTTATACAGGGCATCAGGTCAAGTCTGCCAAATTTTAATGCTGCAATTGCAGGAATCATGAAATTTTGAAGATGTTCCTTCCACTTTCTTCCAAACGGAACAAATCACTCCAGTCGATGGTGACATCCAGCAGGTGTTGCATAAATTTCCTGAGGTTTTTGATGATAGAACCTCCTTGCCTTTACCAAGGTCTATTGATCATCAGATACCCCTTTTGCCAGGTATGAAGCATGTCTGCATTCGCCCGTATAAACACCTGTTCTATCACAAAAACGAGATTGAGAAGCAAATTAAGGAAATGCTAAGTTTTGGGTTGATTAGAACTAGCAGTAGTCCTTATGCATCACCGGTAATTCTCGTTAAAAAGGCAGATGGTAGCTGGCAGTTGTGCGTCGATTATCGAGAGCACAATTCTCAGACAGTGAAAGCCAAGTTTCCAATTCTTGTCATCGATGAGTTGTTTGATGAATTGCATGGTGGGAAGTTTTCTTTCAAAAATTGATTTGAAGTCGGGTTATCAAAATACGGGTACACAATGATGATATTCATAAGACTGCTTTTCGTACCCATCAAGGCCACTATGAATTCGTGGTCATGCCATTCGATTTCACCAATGCTCCAGCCACATTTCAATATCTGATGAATGAGGTCTTCAAGGAGTACCTCCGAAGATTTATTTTGGTGTTTTTTGATGATATCTTGGTCTACAGTAAGACATGAGAAGAACATTTGCAGCACTTGTCACTTACATTCCAAATTTTAAGTCAAAATCAGTTGATTGACAAAGTCAGTAAGTGCACCTTTGGCAGAGTTCGGTTGGATACTTAGGTCACATTATTAGTAGTAAAGGAATTGCCGTCGATCCAATCAAGGTGGCAGCAGTTAAGAACTGGCCTGAACCTTCCTCAGTTAAGGAATTGCATGGATTTTTAGGACACACGGGCTATTATCGCAAGTTTGTGCGAAATTATGGAGCTATAGCAGTTCCTCTAACCCAACTTTTGAAGAACTCCTTTACATGGAATGCTGCTGCAAGCGAGGCGTTTAAACACCTCAAGAAGGCATTGCTTACAACGCCTGTTTTACAGTTACCTAATTTCTCAAAGGACTTTGTCCTTGAAACTGATGCTTCGCAATATGGAATTGGAGCAGTATTGATGCAGGATTCTCATCCAATTGCGTATATGAGTAAGGGATTAAAGGGAAAAGCTCTCAATTTCTCCACTTATGAGAAGGAAGTGTGGGCAATTCTTGAAGCAGTTAAACAATGGCGGCAGTATCTACTGGGCAGAGCATTTGTGATTAGGACGGATCAAAAGAGTATAAAATTTATTTTGGAACAGAAAATTAACACTGAGATGCAGGAACGTTGATTGTGGTAGCTTTTGGGATACAATTTCTCTGTGGAGTATAAAAAAGGGAGGGATAATGTAGGAGCAGATGCGTTATCACGCAGGGTTACTCAGGCTGAGGAATTACATGAGATCGCCATTGTGGTACCTCAGTGGTTGGATGATGTCAAAACTATGGTACTGCGGGATGATTACTTCGTTAAGTTGCAGGAAAAACCTGATAAGCATGAAATCTCCTCTGATCTTTACAAGGTCCAAGGAGGAATCTGGTATTATCGGGGAAGAATCGTACTCAGTCCTACAACTCATTTTAAGAAATACATTTTCTTGAACAATCACTCATCTGCTCTCGGTGGTCACTCGGGTTTTCATAAAACTTTGCGCCGCATTAGACGATCTTTTATTTGGCAAGGCATAAGCCAGTATGTTAAACAAATGGTGCGCGAGTGTCTCACTTGTCAGAGTGAATCCATGGCTCCTGCAGGTTTGTTACAACCTGTACCTGTGCCTAACCAAGTTTGGGAAGATATCTCGATGAATTTCATCGAAGGATTGCCTAAAAGTTGTGGGAAGACAAGTGATTATGGTAGTGGTGGATCGACTGTCCAAATATGCTCATTTCATCAGTTTGTCCCATCCATTTACTGCTCAAGTAATTGCGCGGGTTTTTGTTGAGCAGATCAATTGATTGCATGGAATGTCTCGCAGTATGGTGAGTGATCGTGATCCAATCTTTATCAGTGGTTTTTGGCAGGAGTTTTTTTAAGCTCCAAGGTAGTAAGTTGATGCTCTCGACAGCATACCACCCACAGACCGATGGTCAGACGGAAATCGTCAATAAATCAGTGGAGATGTATCTCCAATGCATGTGTGGAGTGAAGCCACAGGATTGGGTGCATTGGCTTAGCTGGGCAGAGTTTTGGTTCAACACTAATTGCCATTCGTCGACAAGAATTACACCATTCCAAGCCCTCTATGATCGACCACCTCCCACTCCGCAGCACTATGTGTTTGGTACTGCTTCCAGATCATAGGTTAGTGATGTTATGATGCGGCGAGATGAAGTTTTACAACTATTGAGAGATAGTATTCACGCAGCTCAGGAGAGAATGAAACACTACGCCGACAAGCATCGCACTGATAAGGAGTTTTCTGTGTGGGAGTTGGTGTTGTTGCGGCTACAACCTTACAGGCAGACTTCTATTCCTGGTTCCCTTCCTCGCAAGTTGTCAATGAGGTATTTTGGGCCTTACAGAGTGTTGGAGCGTATAGGGAAGGTGGCGTATCGCTTACAATTACCTGCATCTTCTACCATTCACCCAGGGTTCCACGTTTCAAAGCTGAAGAAATGCCATGGTTCACATCTTCCTGCAGTTTCTGAGAAATTGCCTTGATGATGGAATGAGGAAATGTCTGATCTGGTGCCGGAGCTCATCTTGCAACGTCAGTTTTTTAAGAAGGAAAATCGCATGGGGGTGCAGCTGTTAGTTCAGTGGAAGGGGCTCAGTGAGGATCAAGCGACCTGGGTGGACGTTGACGACCTTCGCAGGAGTTTTCCCAGCTTCGAACTTGGGGCAAGTTCGATTTGAAGGGAGGGGAAGTTGTTAGGGATGAAGTATCAGCTTCTGTGTAATTCATAATAGTCATGTATCTGTTTCATTTATCTGTTTTTACACGCCTTATGCCCGTATCTTTTAAATAAGGGAGAGAGTGGGAGTGAGTGAAGAAAGATACGCACGTGTATAACGTGTACTACTCAACTGTAACAAACTCAACTAATTTTCCGCCATTTGTAACGATTCCAACCACCTATAAAAGGGGGTGGAAATCATCATTAATAAAATCAAGTATCTTTGCAATATTTCCACTCAAGAATCCTTTCGTCTTCAATCTCTGATCACCGCCATGGGCAAAAGCAAGCAAGTTCGACGACCAGAACTTGACACCCGTATCATCCAATACGCATGCAAAAGCATAAGACAATCTGGCAATGGTATTTATTGGAACTTACTAACTACAGAAAGTTCTTAATGGTCTATAATTCCTGAATCTCTAAAATCAAGTTTTCAAATATGAGCTTCTGTGTGAATTTTAAATTCATTGTCAAATGGTTTCCTCCGTTTTCACACATAGCAAGATGACTGGTAAACAAAGTTCCTAATTCTAGAGTAACTACTACACAAATGAGTTGACAGAGCCAATTGTAGTTTAACTTACAAGGGCACTAAATTCATCTATTCAAGTTATATATCAATAAAAAAGTTTGACCTAAAGTTTATACGACTACAGTCAGAAATTCATTTCATTGAATACTTTTCCCTTTCCCCAACAAGAAGTAGGCTCAAGAACTTGAACTTCATGAAATAGGAGACTACAGGAGAGAGAGGGAGGGAGGGGGGGGATCACTTCTCCGGCTATTTTTCAACACCCTAAACTAAATGTTTTTTAACATGTATACCCTAACAAATATGATAATGTCATATATAACCCCTCACAAATGTATATTTTCGTATATGCCCCCAACAATTTGGACTTTATCTCATATATACCCCTATGTTAGATATCACTAAGTTAACCATGATTTTGCCCTTATGAGACAAATAGAAATCAAAGTAAAAGATCAAATTAAATAATCATATCAAAAAAATTCAAGAGTTTTAAGGAAAATAAATGAGGAAGCTTATAATCTATCGTTAAAAAACAAGATTGATGGCAAAATTTTGGAGAAGTAACGTGAGGAGAATATGTAGTTCTCAAAGATGTACTGTTAGTTTGTCCATTTCTTGAAAAGAAAAGAAAAAAGATTTGAGACGAGTTAATGAGTCTCGGTTGGATTAACAATTGTGCGGATTTACAAGGATGAAGTCGATAAAGTTAGAATGGTAGAGAAGATAATATTTCAGCCATTTTTCATCAAAGTCCATTAAAAAAAAACTAAAAATTCTCCATCGTTTTGAGTTATTTTAACTAGAGGGGTAAATAAGAAATGTGGCATATATTGTTGGGGACAAATATGAAAATACATATATATGAGGGGCATATATGATATTCACTTATTTGTTAGGGACATACATATTAAAAACCCTAAACTAAAAGCTACAGATAACATTATTCTTCAGAGTTTTAACAATATTCAGTATAAAGTCAGAAAGAGGATGCATAGTACCAAGACAGAGGGCTTTCCAGTGACTAATATCTCTGTGCAAATCACTGCTCCAGCTCGACAAACAACAACATCAGCTGCTGCATAAGCTAAATCCATTCTATCCAAAAACCTTCATACAAATAAATAAATTGTTAGTCTACATATACTTGTCAAGAAATACAAGATGAGAAGTTTGCAAAAAGTACTGTTTATAGTAATTATGTTGGTATTTGGTTAGCTGCGGTTATACTTGATGCTTTTTTTTCCTTCTTCCCTCTCTCTTTTGGCTTTTGTTAGGGGTTTCTAGGGTTTGAGAAGATGAGGAAGAGAAAGGAAGAGAAAGAGACAGCAGAAAATGTTGATCTATTTCTTCACTTGATTCTTATCTCTTACATATATGAAGATACAAAGCCCAATGGGCCCAAAAAAGCAATTTGGGTCAAAACATAACAATCTCCACCTTGCACCAAATTGCATCTAAAACAAACTAAAACATAAAGCAAATGCATAAAACAAACATAACCTAAACAAAGGTAAACATAAAGATATACTAGCAACATGCTAGAAACAAAACTAGCTCAAACTAGCTAGAAACAAACCGACATTAAACTTGAACAAAGCTTGAACTTTGCAATTGGAAGAGGCTTTGTGAGCATATCGGCCGGATTCGATTCGGTACCAATCTTCTTCACGGCAACCTTGCCTTCCGAGATCACATCTCGAACAAAATGGTATCGAATGTCAGTGCTTCGTCTTCTCATGGTACATACGGTCCGTGGTCAAATGAATCGCGCTTTGGTTGTCACAAAACACCATAATAGGACCCTCGAGTAAAGACATCTCACCAACAAACGCCTTGAGCCAAATAGCCTCCTTAATAGCCTCAGTAATTGCCATATATTCGGCCTCGGTACTTGAGAGTGCAACGGTGGCTTGAAGTGTAGACTTCCAACTAATTGCACAATCTCCAAGGGTAAAAACATTAACCCGTCAAAGAACGCCTCTTGTCCAAATTACCCGCAAAAACCGCATCCACAAAACCCGTTAGTTTCTTGCCATTATCAAACTCCAAACGAGCATCAATAGTACCTCTCAAATAGCGGAAGATCCACTTCACTGCTTCCCAATGTCCTTTCCCCGGACAAGAGAGATATCTACTTACCACACTAACGGCTTGAGCAATGTCGGGTCGAGTACACACCATCAAGTACATGAGACTCCCGACCGCACTCGAATATGGAACCTTTTCCATATATTTCTTCTTATCATCGGATTTTGGACTTAAAGCGGCCGAAAGCTTGTAATGCGCTGAAAGAAGTGTTGAAACAACTTTCGCTTTCTCCATGCCAAAACGGCGTAGCACTTTCTCGGCAAAACTCTTTTGTGAAAGAAATAACTTTCTTTTGGACCTATCCCTTGTGATCTCCATCTCGAGAATCCTTTTGGCGGCCCCCAAATCTTTCATCTCAAATGCCGAACTTAGTTGCTCTTTCAACCTCCTAACTTCTTTCAAGTTTGAGGATGCAATCAACATGTCATCCACATAGAGCAACAAGTAAATGAAATCCCCACCATCCAACTTCTTGAAATAAACACAACTATCATAATTGGAACGATGGAAATTAATACTCACCATGAATGAGTCGAACTTCTTATACTATTGCCGCGGTGATTGCTTAAGGCCATCAAGGGACTTCTTCAAAAGACACACACGGTCCTTCTTTCCCGCAACCTCAAAATCCTCCGGTTGGCTCATGTAAATTTGCTCCTCCAAATCACCATGCAAGAAGGCAGTTTTCACATCTATTTGCTCCAATTCCAAATCCTTCATTGCCACCAAAGAGAGCAAAACTCGAATGGAGGTGTGCTTAACTACAGGAGAGAACACATCATTGAAGTCCACACCTTGGACTTGACTATACCCTTTAGCCACTAGCCTTGCCTTGTATCGAAAATCCGCGGGATTTGAGCCATCAATCTTCCTCTTAAACACCCACTTACAACCCACAATCCTCTTACCACTCGGAGGCTTCACAAGAGACCAAGTCTCATTTTGTTGCAAGGATTGTAACTCTTCATTCATAGCGGCAACCCAATTGGCCGCATCTTTAGAAAAAATGGCTTCCTTGTAGGAAGATGGCTCACAATACTATACTTTCTCTGCAATTGCCAAACAACAAGCAAAGTCAGAGTATCCATACCTTGTAGGTGGTCGTGTTTCTCTTCTAGCTCGGTCCCTTGCCAATGCATATGGTTGTGCCTCTTCTTGGACTTCCTCCAAATTGACATCATCATGTGAGATCAAATCATCACCTTCTTGGACCGGCACCTCAAACTCCACCTTCTCAACCGTCTCATTTTCCTTAATGGTCGGCTCGGGTGCAACATCATTTGCCTTCAACATGACCGACTCATTGAAAATGACATCTCTTGAAATAAGGAACTTGGATGATTCGGGACACCACAACTTATATCCCTTAACATTTGCGAGATACCCAACAAAAATACACTTTTTCGATCTAGGCTCCAACTTCCTTCATTCACATGTGCATAAGCGGGACAACCAAACACCCTCAAATTCGAATAATCGGCCGTCTTACCCGACCACACTTCTTTGGGTGTCTTCAACTCAATTAAAGTGGTAGGAGATCGATTTACCAAATAGCAAGATGTGTTAATGGCTTCCGCCCAAAACTCCTTACCTAAACACGCATTTAAAAGCATACTTCTAGACCTTTCAAGTAGTGTCCTATTCATCCTTTCTGCAACACCATTTTGTTGTGGAGTATTGACCACCGTCTTGTGCCGAACAATCCCTTCGGCCTTACAAAAATTATCAAGCTCACGGTTGCAAAACTCCAAACCGTTATCGGTTCTCAACCTCTTAACTTTCCTTCCCGTTTGGTTCTCCAAAAGTGACTTCCATTCTTTGAAGGTGCGAAACACATCACTTTTCTCTTTCAAGAAATAAACCCAAACTTTCCTTGAGAAATCATCAATGAAAGTAAGCATGTAATGAGAACTATTACCTTTGGAAGGCTCGCAAGAAGGTCCCCAAAGATCCGAATGGATGTAGTCCAGTGTTCCCTTGGTCGAATGAATGACCGTGGAGAAGCTCAACCTCTTATGCTTGCCAAATACACAATGCTCACAAAACTCCAAGTTGCCTATGCATTGGCCACACAACAAGCCTCTCTTGCTCAAAATGGTCATTCCTCGCTCGCTCATATGCCCCAATCTCATATGCCAGAGCCTAGTAGCATCCTCATCCGAGATAGTACCCGAACGTGCAATGGCGGCCGAGCCCGTGACCGTGGAACCTTGTATGAAATAAAAAGTTTCAATTCTCTTCGCCTTGATGATTGTGAGAGCCCCTTTAGAAACTCTAAGGACTCCACCTTCACTTTGGAACTTACACCCCTTTTCTTCAAGAGACCCCATGGATATCAAATTCTTAGACAAATCGGGTATATGACTCACACCAGTCAACCTTCGGACCTTTCCATCATGGAACTTAATTGTCACCGAACCAATTCCGGCAACCTTACACATATTGTTGTTCCCCATGAGAACCTTACCATCCGTAGGCTCATAAGTCTCAAACCAATCTCTATTCGGAGTCATGTGTTGCGAAGCACCCGTATCCATCACCCAACAATGTATATCATCAACATTAGTATCTATCACACAAAGAGTATCAACCGTATCACATTCGGCCACATTGGCCTCCTCCGAAGAAGAACCTTTACTATCTGCCTTTTGTTTATTTTTAAGTTTGAAACAATCGGCCTTAATGTGTCCCTTCTTCTTACAATAGTTACACGTCAAATTCTTGTGCCTAGACTTCGAACGGGTCTGTATCTTTTGAGTTTTGGTCCCATGACCTACCTCGATCAACAACCAAACCAACACCTTGGCTCCCTTTCTCATTATTGGTCATTTTACTATCAATGTGCAACTTGGCTTGCAAATTGCTCTTAACATCCTCAAGGAAAATTTTGTCTCTACTATAAATCAACATGTTTCTAAAAGCCTTGTATGATGCAGGTAATGAGCATAATAATAAAAGGGCTTGGTCCTCGTCCTCCACCTTAACATCAATCTTACTCAAGTCATTCAAAATAGATACAAACTCCGTAATATGATCAGAGATTGACGTACCTTCAACCATGCGAAGGGTGTAGAGGCGCAATTTCAACCGCAGTCGATTGGTGAGAGACTTCTTCATGTAAATATTCTCCGATTTCTCCCACAAGACCTTAGCGGTCTTCTCCGATAGGACCTTTTGCAATGTCGAATTGCTCAAACACAATTGGATAATAGAGAGCGCTTTATCATCCATCTCTCTCCATCTCTTATCCGTCACCGCATCAATCAATTTTTCTCGACCAAAAATGGCATCCTTAACGCCTTGGCTCGACAAAATCGCTGCCATACGCACTTGCCATAATGCAAAATTCGTCTTTCCATCATACTTCTCAATATCATATTTTTCCGACATATCCATTCAAATTTCTTGAACCCAATTCAACAAAACTCCAAAATTTTCTCCAAAAATTAATTACTTAAATCACCAAATCAAACCTTCTCCTTCTTGATATCCTCCCTCCTCCGGTGCTCGCGACGACAAAGACCAAGAAGCCCTAACAGAGGAAGTGGCTCGTCGCGGTGGCTGGAAGTGGTGCTCGACGTCGTCGACGATCGGAGATGCTACTAACGTCGTCGGAAGGTGACGGTCGGAAGGTGACGGTAGCGATGCTAGTTGTTGACGGCGGGATTTGGAGGCAGGAGTATTTGGCTCTGATACCAATTTGTTAGGGGTTTCTAGGGTTTGAGAAGATGAGGAAGAGAAGGGAAGAGAAAGAGACAGCAAAAAATGTTGATCTATTTCTTCACTTGATTCTTATCTCTTACATATATGAAGATACAAAGCCCAATGGGCCCAAAAAAACAATTTGGGTCAAAACATAACAAGACCCTTTTGGTCCAATCCTTCGTATATAAAGAAGATGTTTTACCATTTGCCTCTAAACTATAGCTGTTTTAAAATTATAATATAATGTGCACACAGTTCATAATATGTCAGTGCAAACTAAAGAAAATAAATATTAAAATATTATCGCTAACCACTTCCACTATTGTTCCCAACAAATGCCCTCTCACTAACACTTCCTCCCACTTCACAATTTGATCGTAACAAATTGTCTCATGAAGGTGTAAGCGCATGTATATGCTTTTACAGTTTTTCTTTTCCTCATGTTTAATCTGTTTCCTTATTATTGTTCTACTTCTTTGATTCATCACGGAGAATAAAACTATTTATCTTTTTTGGAAAGTATTTCAATTTCAAGAATAATGATCTCAAATTTAACACGTCAAACAATAAAGATTATGCTATATTTATACAAATATCTACGAGCATGGTATTGATAATAGGACTTGCACTAAGCAACCTTGGTGACTTTTGGAATAATAAAGGGCTTAAAGTTGATATGGCAAGGAGATAGTGTTGAGATCTCTATTTTAGAAATTTAGATGAGACATCTATTACTGAGTAACAGAACACCCCAGGGAAACAACCAACCATATATGACACAAATCAAGTAATCCGTTAGAGCATGGGTACGAATATTTGGTTATCCTAAAGGTGACATTAGGTTCTGTCACATGTAACAAAAAGCTCTCACATGATCCATAATGTCTATTAACATAACCGAAGACTAGATTTATTTGTCCTTGCGCTCCACCCAATTCCTTTTACCAATTTCAAATGTTATACAGAATTGGCCACCATTATTTAAGTTTGAGGGATTTGATGACTTTCCGTACTTCTTAATATATATTTGAGAAAGAGAATAGCATGTGAAATTGCACGTGCAGTCTGGCTACCACAAAATGAAAATGAAGCAAGACTTGATACTTCACAAAGTCCTCAAGTATATTAGTAAAAATACATTCTAGCAGATAAATTATTCTATCCATAATTCATTTTACAACTGATCTTATCCCAAACATTTATCCTCTTAAAGCAAAAACAAAAAACTTCCGACTCTAATTTGTTGATCTGAGCAATTTAAAATCAAAGTAATTATGTTGTCTCTAACGCAAATTGTATTTAGATGATTTATCCTCAATTCTCACCAAAATTCCTCTCTCAATTAAATTGTTAGAAGCATCCAAACATTATAAAAGTCTACAAATCAGAAAATGAACAATACCAACTAATGAGAAGAGAAAAAGGCTCACGGAGTCAACACCAGTCGGCGATGATTCTTTACAAGACTCTCCATTTCATTGTAGTTATCCGTCCCCGTTTGCCATATTATAAATCTGTCCTTGTGCTCCAACAACATATTGTAATAGAAATTCAAAACTGCAATGTTAATGGATGCAGCACCTGTAGATCCACCAAGCACAAGCAAAACCTGTGCCTTCTCATGCCCAACCTTTGATCCAGCCCTGGGGAAGAAATGAGACCTAGCTACAGCTTTGGAGATGTATTCCTTTAAAGATGGCCGAACAGGATTTCCGTACACTGAAATTTTCTCTTTTGGGAAATACTTGACACATGCATTGAAGGAAAGGAAAATTTTCAAAGCAAATGGTGCTATAATTCGGCTTGTCAACACTGGATAAGCATTTTGTTCCTATTAACAAATGGGATTAAAAATTCAGAATTCAGAAAACATATAATGTGGGGATCTAGTGATTAGACAATTGCAGTAGTAAACATCTCAACAAGATTGTGCATTATTAATTACTGTTGTATGATATGCGCATAGTTTTGACATATGGGCAAAAACGAAAGTACCCCCTCGATGTTTGACCAACATTTGACCAGACTACTAAATGCCCATATAACGTATTGCACGGGTACATTAAACCCATTCGGCCTTAAATTTTAGAGTTTCTGTTAATTACGATTTGTAAATAGACATTTACATCCTTACCCTTTCATATTATCCCATATCTTCTTCCTCCTCACCCCTTCACTATCTAAACTCCAACCCATCTCCTCCCTCATCCGCCATTAGAAGATGAGTATGAAAAGATTAAGATTGAATGGGGTAGGAACAGGGAGATTCAGAATGTGTGAGGGTTGAAGTGGAGAAATGCTATGAGGGGGCGAGGGTGCTCAATGGATGATATTTATTCTTGTAGTGATTGTAATCCTTCAATTTATTGTAATTTGCCATTGACATTCTAAAAAGATGTAATGAGTTATTTATTCTCACAAGATTGATGTATTTGCTTCCTGAACTTAAATTGTTGTAATTCATTAGCTATCTAAGCTCCAGTTAAAATTTTCAATGGAAAGCTTATTAACTCGTGTACTAATTGCAATTCACATATGAAAAGTATTTCTTCTCACACAGTTGTTGATTTTACTTACATGTCTATTGTTCTTTGGGTAATACATGAATACAATGAAATTAATGCATGAATAATCCTCTTTTTGAAACTATACATACATGAACAATTCTTGAAAACACTCCAAAAAAAATAAAACTAGAATTAGATGAGGAAACAGAGAGGATGGCATTTCTCATATTTTCAAATCAAAAGTAAGAGAGAGAGAGAGAGAGAGAGATGGGTTAGGGTTTAGTGAGTGAAGGGATGAGGAGGAGGAAGATAAGTGGAACATGAAAGGGTAAGGGTATAAACAACATATATCTTTTCAGAATTCACACTTAACAGAATCTCTATAATTAATGGCGGTATGGGTTTAATGTACTAGTGCAAACGTTATATGGGCATTTTGTACTCGCGTCAAACATCAAGGGTACTTTGTTCTTTGCTCTGACATAGGCTAATTCAAACAGTCAATATTCACTGGTTCATCTATGAAGCATAATTCAATTACAAGAAGGATGGAAAGAACTAGATAACAACCTGGTGTCAACTTTAACTAGAAGTATAAACATGGGCAAGAACACAGCTTACTTTGGTGCAAAAAACTATTTAGCAAGTGATCTAGCTTATAATCATGTTTGAGCTGAAGTACGCAAGAACCAGCCTCCCGGTTCTACCAAAAGTATGAATCATCTTATTAATTGATTACAAAAGCTGGGATAATCTTAGTGCATAAGGCGATTTATTTATCTGTTTTTTGGTTCTATTCTCTTCGAGTGTCTGCTGCTCTCAACGCGATAACTAAACTGACCCAAAGAATGTTCTGCCCTACCTCGCATCTGCCGAGGATTAATTCTAAAATCTGAAATTATTTTTCACAAATCCTATATGGAGCTCATGAATTTTAGTACATTAATATTTACCATACTCTACCTTATATGACAATGTAAGACTAAACTTATTCTGATACAACAGTGGTGATTTATCATTCATCTGATCTTTTGAGAAAAAATAACACTATCTAACAATTATTAAATAAAATAATACCAAAATTCCGCACATGAGATGCACGTGCCAAGATCAAGAGGGGTTAGTAAGGACCAAAGAGTAAAAACAAACAAGACCTGGATCACGATCTTGATCCCTGCGATAATGGCGGCGATGCAAACCGGCGCCGCCACCGACCCGCCGGTCCCCACCACGATCCCCGGCCTAAAATCGCGGAGCACCCGCCAGCTGTCCACCACCGACTTCACTAGCCGAAACGGAAGCAACAGATTCATAACCGAAATCAAAGGCCTTGTCAGCTCAGCAGACGGAACCGCGGCGTAGTCGTAGCCGGCGGACTTGACGGCGTTGTACTCCATTCCGTTAGGGCTTCCGATGAAGAGAATCTTGGAGGAGAGGAGGGAGGACTTGATCTCGTCGGCGATGGCGATCGCGGGGTACACGTGGCCGCCGGTTCCGCCACCGGTGAAGACGGCGCGGAGATCGGAAGGGGAAGAGGGGGAGGAGGAGGTGGGGGTGGGGGGTTCGAGGGTTAGGCAGAAAGACACGTGGCGGGATCTGAGAGGGGGAGGAGGGAGGGAGGGGTATTTTGGTAAATGTGGGGAAAAGGAGGGAATCGCGGCCATTGGAAGTTGGGGGGTGAAGAGGAGGAGGTGGTGGAGACATGAGAGAGAGGAGGGTGTACTGTACACGTGGACTATGTACGGATTTCAAAGTATATTTTTTTAAGGGTTGGTTTGATGTAAACTTAACGTGGCGAATTTCCAAAAATATTAAAAATTTATAACTATGTGTTATTAACAAATAAAATATTCAATAGTGATTCGCACGTTATTATACAAAAAAAAAATACACACGTTTAATATTTATAGATGACAGATAATATTATAGAAATGATAAAATATATCAAAAATAATTGAGAAATTTAAAAAAGTTACCGAGATTCGATGGACCTGACAGGTTTGAATTGAAACATTGTGATGATCCCCACTTCACACCTGAACACGAAACACTAGAAGCTATCCAATCGAAAATCATATCTGATCTATTTGTTGTTGTGCGTTCGGAAGGAAGGGGTGGGAGCTCGATGTCGAGGTTGTTGCTCGCGGTGGGATGCGCTGGTGTTGCTCGGTGGCCGAAGAGGTGGAGATGACGGGGATTAAGTGGTGGTTGTCAGTGGTTGGCGAAGCTTGCTGGTGGTGGTGCAGTGGTGGTGTGCGGCAGATATGAAAGAGGTCGGGATGGTGGTGGTGAAGAGGGCATGCGGGTTTGTTGGAGGCGTAGGGTTTCAAGGTGACAGGTGGTCGGGATATGTGGTTGAGGGGTTTGGAGGAGCAGTGAGAGGTTGAAGAGGAGTCGGGGGTGGGTTTCGGGGTGAAGAGGGAAGAATTTGAGAGAGATGTGGCGGTGGATGAGAATGAGAAGGGGATTATGGGGTTGTAGATTAGGGTTTCTAAAAAACCTTAATATTCTCTTAAGGTCTCACACACAAGAGAGGAATGGAGAGCAAAAAAACTCAACACAATAAATTTTAATCAATCAAAACGTAACTTCTCATTAGTCTAAAAGCCTATATATAGGCTCAAAACAAATTTCCAAAAAATCCTAATATGCATAAAGTAAAATGGTGCAAATAACAAAACAACTATATATGTCAAAATAATTAAAAGTGCTGAAATAAAATTAACTAGGGTAATAGAATAGTCATCCTATACGATGTCTACGTAGATAGAAGCGTCCAAATTCCACATGGATAACGAACAAATGTGGGAATTTCATACTGCACTCACAAATTGATATTTCCATAAAATTCGCTCACAGTGTGTGTGTGTGTGTGTGTGTGTGTATATATATAAAATAAAACACAAAGAAAGCTATCAAGTGGCTATCATTCAATATGGTTGAAATCAATGGTCTAGATATAATATTATAAAACATATTTTCCCGCCCAAAAGTTTTCCCCCAAAACTCAAATTCAAATCCCCAAAACAACTCCTTTATTTATTTATTTATTTATTTATTTATTTCTCTCTATCTCTCTTCTCTCTCTTTCATTCTCTCTCTATTTGCTCAAAAATTTATATTTTCATATTTCAGGTTTGTAAATTTTCATGTTTTTGATACATTTTTTATTGCTCGTGTTACATTAAAAATAGCAAACATCTCATCAAAAGTTAAATTTCATCATTTTCCACACTCAAAGTTCTAAGAAGTTGGATTTTACACCCCCATTTATAATTATTTTTCAACATATACTAATGGAAACATGGACTTTTATTTACAACTAATTATTGTTTTACTATTCAAACTTGAGCTACATAATTGTTGTTTTACTGTTTACAATACTTTCATATGCTGTATCATTCCAAATACGTGCCGTAGGTGTATATATATATATATATAGGGGTCGGTTCGGGTGAGAACCAACCCTGGGGTGAGAACCTAAGGGCCTATCCGAGCCATTCATCTGTGTAATCTTAACGGTCAAAATTTTTTAAAATTAAACAATAAGATTAATTAATTTTTGCATTAAGATGTCAATCCCTTTAATTAAGGGATGGGGACCTCGTAATAAAAGGAATAATTATAAATCGCCTTTTTTGTGTGCGACGGTTAAGGCAAATTTGGTCAAACTGGAGAGAGAAATAATTTATTCCCGTAATTTATTCCCATAAAATATTTATTCCCAAATTAATAGCAACTGCAGAATCATTCACCATTTCGTTCCTTACAGTTACTGTTTATTACAGTTGCTATTTATAATTATTACAGTTGCTGTTTAAGTGGTCAGGTATTGCTGTATAATTATTTCAGTTGCTATTTATAGTTATTACAGTTGCTATTTATAGTTATTACAGTTGCTATTTAGAATTATTACAGTTGCTATTCGAGAAGATTTTTGTATCCCAAATTAATTGCAACTACAGAATCATCAACAATTCGTTCCTTCACCAATTCGTTCACCAATTGATAAACAAACAATAAATATGCACCAATTCGTTCACCAATTCGTTCCTTCACCAATTGATAAACAAACAATATATATATATATATGATGCTGTTTATTTCTGAGAAACGTGTGGAAGCACCAGGTGTGAGTTCGGACTCAATTTGTATTGAAGGAGATTGCCGCTCGTCTGCCGACCTTCAGTTGACCTTCTGGGACCTACGATGAGCTCGGAAAGATGTTGAAGGTTGGGCTCGGATCGGAAGGGTCGGATCCGAGGTCTTGTGTACCTGCAGACGGTCCTGAAACACCGGGGTTTGTCCCGGTGGCGGACCCTCCGACGCTCTAGTCAGTCTCTGTGAGAGAGTAGCAATAACTAGGTATATTTAAGTGGCAAAAGATTGATTACCTCAAAAGGTGGGTGTGGGTCTAGTATTTATAGAGAATCCCAACCGGGTTTGGTTCCACTTGGGGGCCGGGTTTGGATCCGAAAGCCCATGGGCCTGACGTGGCAGAAGGCCCAGGGGGTTTAGGGCGGACGTGGCGATACCAGGAGTGGTATAGGGCTGACGTGGCGAAACCCTTGGCGGTATTTGGAGCTGACGTGGCCCATCGTGAGCCTCCTGTGCCTCTGGGGGGAATCGGAGGGCCTAGGTTGCGCCAGGTCATCCTTCTGCCCCGCCAGAGAGGGGGGACGGCCTGTGGGACTGCTCCGGATCGGACACTGAGGGATACTGAGGCTCGTCAGTACGAGGAGGCCGGCACCGTGAGGGCAAACACGAGGTTCGGCGCCGACCCTGAAGTGGTCCGGAGCCGAACCAGGTTGCCATCTTTACCTTTCTGAGTGGGAATTGTATTGGGCCCTGGTTGGGCCTCAGGCCATTTTTACCCTGTCACACAAGCCCCCCACTCCTGCGGGGGGTGCGGGAGCTAGCCGTGGAGGAGTGTTCATGATTGTAAAAAATGGGAGGGCGGATCACAGGGCCTTCCTGGTGGTGCTGCCCTGAGGCTTGGATAGGACCTCGAGCTAGTCGAGGGTCTACGTGTAGGTGAAGGCGATGGCGAACCGTTGTCTCTTCCGGAGAAGAGTACCCTGGTGTTCGACTGAACCTCGAGAGGTCGAGGGATTACGTGTCGACAAGGGTGATGGCGAGCCGTTGCTTCTTCCTGAGAAGAGTACCCGGGTGCCAGACTGAACCTCGAGATGAGGGGGAATTATGGGCTGGTAAGGGTGATGGCCAGCCGATGGATCTTCCGAAGAAGAGTACCCGGGTGCCAGACCGGACCTCGAGCTGGCGAGGGATTATGGGTCGGTAAGGGTGAAGGCGAGCCGTTGTTTCTTCCTGAGAAGGGTACCCCGGTGCCAGGCCGAACCTCGAGACGAGGGGGAATTACGGGCTGGTAAGGGTGATGGCCCGCCGGTGGATCTTCCGAAGAAGAGTACCCCGGTGCCAGATCGGACCTCGAGCTGGCGAGGGATTATGGGTCGGTAAGGGTGAAGGCGAGCCGTTGTTTCTTCCTGAGAAGAGTACCCGGGTGCCAGACCTAACCTCGAAACGAGGGGGAATTACGGGCTGGTAAGGGTGATGGCCAGCCGGTGGATCTTCCGAAGAAGAGTACCCGGGTGCCGGACCGGACCTCGAGCTGGCGAGGGATTATGGGCCGGTGAGGGTGAAGGCGAGCCGTTGTTTCTTCCTGGGAAGAGTACCCCGGTGCCAAGCCGAACCTCGAGACGAGGGGGAATTACGGGCTGGTAAGGGTGATGGCCAGCCGGTGGATCTTCTGAAGAAGAGTACTTTAGTGCCGGCGAAGGCGAGCCGTTATTTTGCCCGAACCGACCCCTGTATCGGGCGGCCAGTCTGGCACTGGGTGACGTCAGCAGCACATGTTTCGAGGACGTGGCGTGATTTCCTAGGCGGCAGTTGCACGTCAATCGGTGAATAGTGACTGCGAAAATCGAGGAGTTGTTCCTATCCCCTGTAAATGTTCCCCCCTCTCCTCCCATCGCCTATTTCTCTCTTGCCTCTTACTTTTCAAAAAAAATCCTTCGACTCTTCAGCGCTCGTCCCTTCAGCTTCCTGCAGCAAGGTCGTTTTTCCGAGGTGATTCCAGGTTAGTTGGTAACCCCGTTTAACTTAGGCACGGATGGATAGGGCTCAGTCCGGCTCGTCGGCGTCGACCTCTGGGGAGGGGCCGGTAGGCAAGGAGGAGGTCGTACACAGTGTGAAGCCCTTGCGATCTCGGAGGCATTTCGTGGTAGAAAGCAGCGACTCTGAGGAGGGGGGCGGTAGCTCAGACGAAGTCCGGACCCTAGGGTCGGCTTCCGGAGAGGAGGGTGGCTCCGAGGGAGATGGCTCCGCAGGGTCTCTGAATCCGCCCGTTCTGGGGCGTTTGTTTACACCTTCGCCAGAACGGACTAAGAGGAGGAGGGCTCCGAAGAAGAAGGGATCGAGGATTGGCGGCCCGAGCGACTTGGTGATAGGGTCGTCTGTACAACCCCGGTCTTTCCGTCGCTACCCCGACGATCTCTCAGATAAGAAGTCCTCGGGGGTCCAGCCGTCGTCGTCAAGCCGGAAGAGGTTGATGGTGGACGCATCCCCGACCGTTCTGGAGGCAAGCGACTTGGGGGCTCTGCAGTTGGCCTACCACATAGGGCCCGGTTATGAGCTTATGCTGCCGAGTTCTACTCTTCGGCCGACCGATCCCCTGCCGGATAGGTATTGTATCTTCCCTGTGGACGCCTTTATCTCCGGCCTGAGGCTGCCCATCCACCCATTCGTTCGGGAGGTGTTAAATTGGTCGTCCCTGGCGCCGATGCAGTTTGGGCCGAACTCCTGGAAGCAGATCATCTGCTTCGTGCTGTTGTGCGAGGAGCAGAGGGTACCCCTGCGGCTGGGCGTGTTCCGAGCGATGTTGTTGATTGGCTCATCGGCAGAAGGAGTATACTACATCTCGCCTCGAGGTAAGGCGAAGGTTGTCCACGGTCATCCAGATTCCATTAAGTTCTGGAAGAAAAAGTATCTGGTGATCCGGAGTGAGGATCCTTGGGCTATCCCTACTCGGTGGAACCATTCTAAGCCGAGCTACGCAGCACCGGGGCCGGGGGACTTGACGGCGGAGGAGTGGAGACTCGTTGAGCGCCTCCGTCTGTCGTATAGCATCAATTGGGGGAAGGTGACGGAGGCCCATCTGGCAAGCGTCGGACTGAGCCCTAGCCCGGCCGTGCCTCGTACGTGGTTGTTTCTTTCCTCACACTCTTCTTGTACTTTCTTGCTCATTTGTTCTTAATGGATCTTTTTACAGAAATGGATGAAGAGTCGATTAAGGCGCTGAGGC
Source organism: Hemerocallis citrina (assembly GCA_017893485.1). NCBI lineage: Eukaryota > Viridiplantae > Streptophyta > Magnoliopsida > Asparagales > Asphodelaceae > Hemerocallis > Hemerocallis citrina. The sequence goes on along the minus strand of CM030368.1, from coordinate 1,400,410 downwards.
TCGCCATGAAGAAGAAGAAGGCCGAGAAGAAGGATGTCGCGGCGAAGACGACCGAGTTGTCCCAGGTGGTCTCCGAGGCCCCCATTCAGCCGAGGATGAAAAGGACTCGGTCGGAGATGGGTGGGGACGCGGTGGTCCAGGGGGGTTCGGATCAGGGTGCGGCCGCCGACCTTGATAAGGGGAAGGGTCCCCTGGTGGATCCCGGACTAGAGGAGAGACTTCGGCGAAGGTGGGTGCCAGATTGGTCGATCCGCGAGGGTGATTGCCTGGTCCGGGGGCGCCAGGCCGTGGAGGTTGCAGATAAGCTGGCGACCCCTCGGGACCGTTCGGATATGAAGTCCCAGACCCTGGACGAGGCGTACGTGCGTCTTGCGCAGGCCACTGTGCTGGTAAGTCAATCGAACCTCCTAGCTTTCGGGTGATGTTGTTTAAGGAAGATTTCTTAGTAGTGTCTGGTTATGGCAGGCGACCGTGCAGGGGGCCCATGTGAGGGGCCTCTACGAGGCGGCGTTGCAGCGAGAGCGAGACCGGGCTGACAAGGCCGAGCAGGAGGTGACGGAATTGAAGGGAGAGCTCGAAGGCTCTCGTAAGAAGGAGGCGGAGACGAAGGCGGCTTTTGACAAGGAGAAGGAGGAATGGGCGAAGGCGAGGGCGGCTCAGGAGGAGAGGTCGGAGAAGGAGAAGAAAGAGGTGACTAAGTCGTGTCAGATCCTGGTGATCAACGCCCAGGATAGCAGTTATGCGAAGGCCCTCAGCCATGTGAGGCACTTTTATCCGACTATCGACCTGTCCAACTTCGAGTATGATATGGAGATTGAGGGGACACCGAAGACCCCTGGCGGACAAGGGTCAGATGATAAATCGGTTGCCGACCCCCCAACGGATCCGGCTGATATAGAGGTGGGAAAACCAGCTGTATAATTTTTGTCCTTCTTTTTCCTTCTCTCGATTGTATTTGCCTTCCGCGGACTGGCCACCGCATTTTTTGTATGGGGAAACTGAATTTATAAAAAGAGGGTTTTTTGGCTGGCTAAGTGTCCCAACTTCAAAAAATTTCTGAACCTCTTTGCTTATATGTCTTGAGTGGGCTGGTTCTCTTGTAGGTCACGGCTCCCCTTCCTGAGGTGGACCCCCTTCGTTCCGACGTGGCGTGGCTTCGGGGCAAGGTCGAGACCTTAGAGGCCACTTTGGTTCGGTATCGAAAGAGGGCTCGCGACACTGATGCGGCCTTCCATTATTACAGGAACAAGTCTGAAGCCCTAAGTGAGGAGGCGAGCCGGCTGAGGAGGGCGATGGTGGATCGGGAGCTAGGGGGCGTTGGTCTTGGATACACCATGTCAAGTTCCTCGGTGCAGAGGCCTTCCTCCGAGAAGCTGCTTCGCGATGTGATAGTGGAGAAGGAGATGGAGATACACCGCTATAGGACTATGTTGGGTGTTTCGACATCTTCCTCGAGGGGTCGGCGAGCAGAGGGGGCTCCCTCGGCGTTGCCACTGATGGAACGCATTCGATCCGTGGATGCCCAGAGCTCCGTGGCCGGGGTGTCGACGGTGGCAGAACCGAAGGACCGTCATGACGAAGAGAGAGTCCCAAGTCGTTTGGTCGGAGTGATCCCGCCCTTCACCGGGTCCGAGGGGCCCTAAGTCGGCGATCCCCTTTAGTTTGAGATGAGTGGAGTGGTCCTGTAACGGTATTTGCTTGTTTTCTCCGCACACAATAAAAGAGTATGAATAAAGCTTTCTTTTCCTTCTTTGCTCTGGCTATCGGGGTGGTGAAGGGCGGTGTAGGCGAGGTCGGGCTCCGCCGATTCGTGAGGGATCGATGCGGGGCGACAGGGAGACCTCCGGTCCGGAGTTGGGTCGAACCTGCCGAGGCGTTTGGGGATGAGACCCGAGGGAGAACCCAGATGCCGCCCCCATTGCCCGGTACCGGGTCGGAGTTGCCGAGGTATTTAACTTTTGACAAAAAAGAGACTTCTTTTATACCAGACCGGGGGGGGGGGGGGGGGGTCGCTGAAGCGGCCCTTTACACACGAATGTTTACAAAAGTTTTAATTTACTTAAGCCACGCTAGAACCTAAGCTTGCTCTCCCCGGAATTTCATGAGGTGCTCAGCGTTCCAGGGTCGGCTGATGGGTCGGTCGTTCATATCCGTCAGTCGGTATGTACCAGGGCGTACAGCCTCGACTACGCGGTATGGGCCTTCCCAGTTGGGAGCCAGTTTCCTCTTCTTGGTTGGATCAGAGACAGATAGCTTTCGCAAAACCAGGTCCCCTGCCTGGATGCTGGTGGGGCGGACTTTCTTGTTGTAAAATCTCTCGATTCGTTGCTGATAAATGCTCCTTCGGACCGCGGACTTCTCTCGTACTTCGGCGACGAGGTCCAGGTTAGCCCTCAGGGCGGACGCATTGTCGTCTTCATCGAAGGCTATGATCCGGGGAGAAGGCAATCCGACTTCGACGGGGATGACTGCCTCGGTCCCATAGGTCAGATTGAATGGCGTCTCCCCCGTGGGGATCTTCTGTGTGGTTCGGTGTGCCCATAGTACGCTGGGCAGCTCCTCCACCCATAGCCCTTTGGGGGAATTGTCAAGGCGCTTTTTGAGGCCGTCGAGGATTTGCCTGTTCGCATTCTCCGCTTGGCCGTTAGACTGAGGGTGGCAAATGGCGGAGAAACGCTGCTGGATGCCGATGTCCTGACAGAAAGATTGGAAGTTCTGCCCTTGGAACTGGGTTCCGTTGTCCGTGACGAGGATTCGGGGGATCCCGAATCGACAAATGATGTTCTTCCAAAAGAACTGTTGCACTTGGCGCTCGGTGATGCTGTATAGTGGTTCGGCTTCGATCCACTTGGTGAAGTAGTCGATGGCGACAATCAGGAATTTCTTTTGCCCTACCGCTGGGGGGAAGGGCCCCACAAGGTCCATACCCCACATGGCGAAGGGCGTAGGGCTCGCCAGGGATCGGAGGTTGGCTTGAGGAAGCCTTTTGATGGGGGAGAATCTTTGGCAGGGGCCGCACCTCTTGACTAAGTCTTGTGAGTCTTGGAGCATGGTGGGCCAATAGTACCCTTGATTCAGGGCCTTTCGGGCAAGTGTCCTACTCCCCATGTGGCATCCGCCGATCCCCTCGTGCAGGTCTTTGAGGGCGTAGCTGGCCTCGTCCCTGGCGAGGCAGCGGAGGTAGGGTTTGCCGTCGGCCAAGGTGTACGAGCGTTTGAAGAGGATGTTATCGATCATGACGAACCTTTCAGCTCGGATTCTGATTCGCCTGGCCTCGGCTTTGTCTTCAGGAAGCTCGGCCCGGTTTAAGAATTTTCGGATGGGAGTGGTCCAGTCGTCCGGGCTGGTCCCCTCTTGCACACACATCGCTTCCGGCTCTGGGCTACTGATGCTTGGCTCCAAGAGGACCTCGACGAGCACCGTACGATCGAGGTCTTCGAAGGAAGAAGAGGCAAGTTTGGATAGCGCGTCGGCTTGGGCGTTCTGTTCCCTGGGGACTCTGACAACCGTAGCGTCGTCGAAGAACGCCAAGAGTCGTCGGACCGCCGCCAAATACCTCATCATTCGGTCGTCGCGGGCTTCGTACTCTCCGTTGATTTGATGGATCACGAGCTGAGAGTCGCTAAACGCCCGGATTCGCTTGGCACCGGCTCGGTGGGCGAGGGTCAATCCGGCGATCATGGCCTCGTATTCTGCCTCGTTGTTGGAGGCTGGAAAGTTGAGGCGCAGGGAGTATTGAAGTAGGAATTGGTCGGGGCCACGAAGGATGACGCCCGCCCCACTCCCCGTTTCGCAGGATGAGCCGTCAACAAAGACCTCCCAGGTCGGATCCGATTCTTCTACATCAGGTTGCTCGGAGACAGTGCATTCAGTTATGAACTCGGCGAGGGCCTGCCCTTTAATGGCTGCCCTGGGGTGATAGCTAATGTCGAACTGGCTCAGCTCGATCGACCATTTGACTAATCGGCCGGAGTTTTCGGGCTTGTGGAGGACGGTCTTCAGTGGTTGGTCGGTCAGTACTTGGACGGAGTGGGCCTGGAAGTAAGGTCGGAGTTTTCGGGCTGCCATAACCAGGGCATAGGCCACCTTTTCTATCTTCGCGTATCTCGTCTCGGCCGGGTGCAGCACTTTGCTTACATAGTACAGTGGTTTCTGAACTCCTTCCTCCTCTCGGACGAGGACGGCGCTGAGGGCGTGGTCCGAGGCGGACAGGTAGAGCCAAAGCGGCTCGCCCGGTTCGGACTTGCTGAGGAGAGGCGGGTTGGCGAGGTACTGTTTCAGCTGTTCGAAGGCTTCTTGTTGATGGGTACCCCACTCGAAGCCCCCTTTCCCGCGCAAGGCTTTGAAGAAGGGGAGAGATTTCTCCCCTGACTTGGAGAGAAAACGGCCGATCGCCGCCAACCGACCCGTGAGCCTCTGAACCTCTTTGACATTCCGGGGCGGGGACATGTTAATGATGGCCTGTATTTTTTCGGGGTTTGCCTCAATGCCGCGCTGGCTGACGATGAATCCTAAGAACTTCCCCGTGGAGACGCCGAAGGCGCATTTAGCCGGGTTGAGCCTCATGTTGTGGCGTCGGAGGACACCGAAGGCTTCCTCGAGGTCGGCGACGTGGTCCGGCCCAGCCCGGCTCTTGACAAGCATGTCGTCGACGTAAACTTCTACGTTGCGGCCGATCAGGTCCTTGAAGACTCTGTTGACGAGTCGCTGGTACGTGGCTCCGGCATTTTTCAGCCCGAAAGGCATGACACGGTAACAATAAAGACCTTGGTCGGTGACGAACGAGGTCTTGGAGATGTCTGGCGGAAACATCCGGATCTGATTGTACCCCGAGAACGCGTCCATGAAGGACAGCAGCTCGTGCCCTGAGGTCGCGTCTATTAAAGCGTCGATGCGCGGGAGGGGGAAAGGATCTTTCGGACACGCTTTGTTAAGGTCCGTGAAGTCAATGCAGATTCGCCAACCCCCTGTCGCTTTCTTCACCATGACGACATTGGCCAACCACTCGGGGTAGGTGACTTCTTGGATGAATCGAGCGGACAAGAGCTTGTCCACTTCTGTTTTTACAATTTGTTGCCTCTCCGGGGCGACTTTGCGCCTCTTTTGGACGATCGGTTTAGAGTCAGGGAGGACGCTCAGTCGGTGCATGATCAAGTCTTCAGAGATTCCGGGCATATCGGAGGGCTTCCAAGCGAAGAGATCAACGTTGCGGCGGACGCAAGCGATGATGCCCGTCTTCAGGTCTTCGGCGAGTGAGCAGCTCACCCGGAACCATTTCGACTCATCCTCGGTGTCGAATAGGACCTCCTCCAATTCGTCCACGGGCTCGGGGGCGGGGCCGTCTTTCTCGGATTCGAGTTCAACGGCGCTGAGGGGGAGCACGCCCCCTCCCCTGGTGGTAACGCAACATGACCGTGCTGCTTCGACGCTGTCTCGGACGATGCTGACCCCTTGGGGGGGGAATTTGAGTTTCAGATGGTGGGCCGAAGGTATCGCCTGGAGGGAGTTTAGCCCGGGTCGGCCGAGGATGGCGTTGTAGGCCGCCTTGACGTGGATGACCATGAAATCCAAGGACTCGGTCCTCTTGTCAGGGTCCGGTCCAGCGGTGACGTTGAGGGTAATAATTCCCTCCACTACGACTGGGATGCCCGAAAGTTTGAGCAACGTGCATCCTGCTGGTTTGAGTTTCCCTCTGGATAATCTGAGGCTTTCGAAGGTTCTGAGGAAGAGAATATTTACCGGGTTGCCGTTGTCAACAAGGATTCGGCGAACCTCACAATTGGCCATGCGGAGGCTAACGACGAGGGCCTCGCAGTGGGGGAGGTGAACTCCTTCGGGGCCCTCTCCTGAGAAGGAGACTGGCCGCGGTTGTAGCTCAGGAGAGGGGCTGTACTGAATAGCGTTCGTCTCCTGGGTGAAGGTTCTTTGGGAAGTATCGGTTTCTCCCCCCACCGGTCCCCCGTGGATGTAGTGTAGGGTGAATGGCGTATCCATGGATACCTCGGATTCGGGATCCTGACCCTGGGTGCGGTTTGGGTTAGGCTTCGGGGTTGGTGATCCCCGGTTCCTATCACCTTGCCGACCCCGTGGGCCGTCATCCCTGTGGGTCTTCCTCGGATGGTTCGGGGCCGAGTTGGAAGCGGCCCTTCCCCAGCTGTGGGTAATCTTGCGGTTGAGGATTACTCTCCGTAGGTCGGGCTGGGCTGTCCAGCCGACGCTCCTTTGGGACTCCCGAGGGGGAGCCTTGTGTTTCGACGTGCGGGGCCTGGCTTCATCAGTGGGTGGGGGCGAGTCCCGTTGGTTGACGGAGGAAGCAGCCCCCTTGCCTTTGGAGGCCATGAGGATTCGGCTGTCGACGGCCTTTGAGGGTCTGGGTCGGATCGGCTTCTGGAGCAGCTGTTTCCCACAGACGGCGCCAACCTGATGCTGTTTATTTCTGAGAAACGTGTTGAAGCACCAGGTGTGAGTTCGGACTCAATTTGTATTGAAGGAGATTGCCGCTCGTCTGCCGACCTTCAGTTGACCTTCTGGGACCTACGATGAGCTCGGAAAGATGTTGAAGGTTGGGCTCGGATCGGAAGGGTCGGATCCGAGGTCTTGTGTACCTGCAGACGGTCCTGAAACACCGGGGTTTGTCCCGGTGGCGGACCCTCCGACGCTCTAGTCAGTCTCTGTGAGAGAGTAGCAATAACTAGGTATATTTAAGTGGCAAAAGATTGATTACCTCAAAAGGTGGGTGTGGGTCTAGTATTTATAGAGAATCCCAACCGGGTTTGGTTCCACTTGGGGGCCGGGTTTGGATCCGAAAGCCCATGGGCCTGACGTGGCAGAAGGCCCAGGGGGTTTAGGGCGGACGTGGCGATACCAGGAGTGGTATAGGGCTGACGTGGCGAAACCCTTGGCGGTATTTGGAGCTGACGTGGCCCATCGTGAGCCTCCTGTGCCTCTGGGGGGAATCGGAGGGCCTAGGTTGCGCCAGGTCATCCTTCTGCCCCGCCAGAGAGGGGGGACGGCCTGTGGGACTGCTCCGGATCGGACTCCGAGGGATATTGAGGCTCGTCAGTACGAGGAGGCCGGCACCGTGAGGGCAAACACGAGGTTCGGCGCCGACCCTGAAGTGGTCCGGAGCCGAACCAGGTTGCCATCTTTACCTTTCTGAGTGGGAATTGTATTGGGTCCTGGTTGGGCCTCAGGCCATTTTTACCCTGTCACAATATATATATATATATATATATATATATATATATATATATATATATATTCCTGCTAAAATATGCACTACTTGTATCTACTTACAATACAGTCAGTTACTATGTAGTGAACGAATTGGTGAAGGAACGAATTGTTGATGATTCTGCAGTTGCTATTAATTTGGGATACAAAATCTTCTCGAATAGCAACTGTAATAATTATAAATAGCAACTGTAATAACTATAAATAGCAAATGTAATAACTATAAATAGCAACGGAAATAATTATACATCAATACCTGACCACTTAAACAGCAACTGTTATAATTATAAATAGCAACTGTAATAAACAGTAACTGTAAGGAACGAAATGGTGAATGATTCTGCAGTTGCTATTAATTTGGGAATAAATATTTTACGGGAATAAATTGCGGGAATAAATTATTTCTCTCTCCAGTTTGACCAAATTTGCCTTAACCGTCGCACACAAAAAAGGCGATTTATAATTATTCCTTTTATTACGAGGTCCCCATCCCTTAATTAAAGGGATTGACATCTTAATGCAAAAATTAATTAATCTTATTGTTTAATTTTAAAAAATCTTGACCGTTAAGATTACACGGATGAATGGCTCGGATAGGCCCTTAGGTTCTCACCCCAAGACATGGTTCTCACCCGAACCTTCTCCTATATATATATATATATATATATATATATATATATATATAGTAAAAGGGATATAAACAACTTGCTCATTTAATAAATGAGCAATTGATAAAGTGGCATACATATGATACATTGACTATCTAACCACGTTTAGGATTTTCCAATCACATGCATGCCACCTCATCACTTGCTCTTTTACTAAATAAGCAAATAGCTCATATCCCTTTTTTCCATATATCTCTAATATTATAATGGGAGAAGGCCTTAGTGTCATTTGTCATTGTGTCATTTTGTCAACACGTGCAGCGCACGTGTTGGTAGTTTTTTTTTGTCCTTTTCATTCCCCTCCCCATTTTTTCCACGTGCAACGCACGTGTATAATACTAGATTTTTTTTGTCCTTTTCATTCCCCTCCCCATTTTCCCCACGTGCAACGCACGTGTATAATACTAGTATACACACACATACACACACACACACACAATACAATGGCATATTGGTAAATAAAGGTGAAAAATGAATAGTATATAGTGGGGGGCCCACACGGTAATGAAACAGGCAGAGGAATGTGCTGTGGCTTTCACGTGGGGTGACGTCATCAATGGATGACGTGGCTTTGCTGCTGTGCATCTCGGTAGAGAAGAGGAGAGGGAGAAAAAGGTATGTGATTAGTATCCCATATCGGTAAGAAACATAAATATAATAATAATAAATAATAATGCCTATGATCAAGAGTCACCAAATCGGTTGACCACCTTTTAAGAGGCAGCCTGTGTATGCCTGAGATGAGCTAGGTACTCTGTGTTTGAAAAATGAATAATTCTCTCTCATTTTAAAATTCAGGATTATGATTATTATCACTCTACTTACATTAAAACTTATACTGTGTTTAAAAAATAACTATTTCGCCCTTCTTTTGAAATATATGGTTAGGATCTATAACCAAACCCTAACCTAGCCTTACCCTAAACCCCTAACCCTAACTTTAAAAGAAGGACAAAATAGTTATTTTCAAACTTAAGAGAATATTTAATATAAGTAGAGTGATAATAGCAAACAAATAAATTTTTTGGTATTTGCCACAATTGTGAGTGAGTTATATGGAAATATGAATTTGTGAGTTATGTATATGGAATTCCCACATTTGTTAGTGATCCATTTCCACCCCTCTTTTTTTCCCTTTTCCATCAAAAGTGATTTTAAAAAATAAAGGTTGTAACCGTACACGCAAACCAACAAAGTTTGGTGCAACTGGGGCTCAAATCTCTGAATTTTTTGCTCACTAGCAAAAAAGTTTACAGTCACTTGCAAAACGGTATTGATATTTTTATTCTACGTTTCGTACAAATCACTATTTTTTATATTGGTTCTTTGGTCCATTTTACAATTTGTTAATTTGAGATTCAAGTGGTGAAAATTCTAACTCATTGGATCAATTTTGATAAGACAATTTGAATTATAACAGTCTATAAGAGAACATGATAGGGCTAATATTAGAATTTTATATTGCTGTAACTGAGGCTAGATCAGATCATTTTTGGAGTTCATCAAGGTTGAAGGACGACTTAATATAGTAGTAGCAATTGTCGGTAACTTATTTGATACTTTAATATTTGTTAGGACCTAACATTTTCTTAAACAAAACTAGTAAATTACACGTGCGATGTATGTTTTAATAAAAATATATATATTTGAAAAGAAAATGCTTCAAAGTATTATGACATCGAACCTAAGATCTTTTTTATCTCTAATATTATAATGGGAGAGTTGGGTTGTCATTTGTAGCCAACCTGTAATTTATAGACGTTCAGTCAACCATCTAATCTCAATCATTCATTTTAAGTGCGGGTTATATTAACCATTCATTTGCTCAACTGTTGTTATTTACCATAATACATTCAAAGTTCAAATTTATTTACGACATAATTATTTACAAAAGTGTCACTCATATAAAATAAAAGTTTGTGGAACTAGGGATAATTTGTAAAGAGTATGTAGTGAGAAAGAGATGTCTCAAGCTCGAGACTAGATTGCTTCTTATCATTTACTATATAAAAAAAATAATTAGAATGTGCTTCGAACGTGCAATTACTGGTATTAGTAATGCATGAGTTTGTTTGTCTATAAATGACAACCTCAACTCTCTTATTAAAATAGTAGATATTATATTAGATAGATGTATACTCAAATAGATGTAGAGTTGTATTTGTTAATTTTTTATATATTATCAGATTTGTTCCCATGAATTTTTTTGTAGCATTGTTATAGCATTATTCAAATTAGACTCTATGCTTGATTATATTTACACCTCCCCATATTTGTGCGAGATTATTGTGCATTTCCCTCCCTTGTATTGCATAGGTGATTCCATTGACATTTGCGTTCCGAACTGACTCCCAGTCCAATGAATCTATATTCTTCTTCCGAACTAATCCTCATTTGCTATTAGAGCCATGAAGGGGGGAAAAGAGGAATTGTTTCCAATGGGATGTTCTCTAACCATTGTAAATCGATCGATGTCATGGTATTCGACCAATCGTTCAAGGAAATCCTTGATTCTTTGTGCTAACTTGTTGTCCCCCCCCCCCCCCCCCCCCCCCCCCCCCCCCCCCCCCCCCCCCCACACACACACACACACACAATAAAAAAAAGAAAGAAAACCCCCTTCATATTACTGAAAATTTTTTAAAATCCTTAAAAATATTATGATTTTCCCATATGAAAAATTAAGTTTTGTGGTTTGGCTCCCCTAAAATTTATGAAAAAATCCTTATATATATCTGTATATAGCCATAAGATTTTTTATTGGCCAACCTGGGCAAAATTGTTTTGGCTTCGCCCCTGGTTGTGCATACCTTGGTTTCCATATAGCGCAGATAATTCCCTGTACCATATGAGAACAGGGGACGCAAAATATCAAGTGAGAATTTCTTTCTTTTTTTCCCCTTTATAGCTTCTCATATGAAGTGAGAATTTGTTCCTTCCTCTATTGCTGCAGGTTGGACTACAAAAATCCATGAGTTTGGTATCTCTGCATGCAATCGAAGTACATAAATTGTTTACTGAAGAGGGGAGTGATGATGAAGAGATAATCTAAAAGCATCTGTAGTCGCTCTGACTTAAATTTTGGGTATTTGGCATATAGAGTAGAAAAAATGGGTTTGAGCTGCAGTCGTTCGAACTCAAATTTTGGATTTTAATTTAAAAAAATGAACGGACGAGGAATATTTCCCGCCCGTTATTTTTTATTTTATTTTTTAAAATAAAAAAAACAACGGACGAGGAATCATTTCTCGTCCGTTGTATTTTTTAAAAACTAAAAAAATTTAAATCATAATTATTTCTTAAATTACTGTTAAACTAATCATAATTAATTCTTATTCAAGCTTAAATAATTCTTAATTTTTAATTAATTCTGATCAAAACATAATTTTTACCCATAGAAATAATTATAGGGTGTATTCTATATTAAAAAAAAAACAAAACAAAGAAATGGCTGGGACGAGGCATCATCTCCCGTCCCCGCTCATTTTACCTTTAAAAAAAAAATTTGAACGGACGGGAAATAAATTTTAAAAAATAAAAAATAAATAGCCACGGACGGAAAATCATTTCTCGTCCAATCAATTTTTTAAAAAATGGGAAATTATTTACCTTCCAGCAAATTAAAAAATAATAATTTAGAAAAGACGAAAGATCATCTTTCGTCTGAGAACTTTTTTTTCTTCAATGGACGAAAGACGATCTTTCGTCAGCTATATTTTGACAATTGCCATTTCTTCTTCCAATCATAGCCAACCACTGTAACTCCCAAATCTATATTTTGAGTATTTGGCTAACGACTGCAACGTTTTTTTCCCTTCTAAATTTTGAAAACTTTGACAACATAGCCAACGACTACAGATGCTCTAAGTGGATGCATTATTTATCCATACCGAAAATTAAGACGGGCAGAGTCTGAAAGAAAGAGGCAGATAATCTGGATATGGACAAAGAGAAGTAGGAAGAAGAAGGGGAAAAAAAATTCGATGAATGTGTGGCATTGTCTTTCAAGCTCACATACTTGAGAGTAGATTCATTTCAAGCTCACATACTTGAGAGTAGATTCATTGGACTAGGGAGGCAGTTCGGGAGCGTGAATGTTGAATGTTGGTGAAAGTCACACATCACATACGAGAATGTACAATGAACTAGGAGAAAGAATCTCGACTCTTTAGCACAATTATACCTGCACATATACGACGATAGATTCATAGTGAAGTTGTTGGTTTAAATTAAAGAAAGTAGTTATTTGAGGTTTAGTTGGCAGCTAAGTAGCATTCGTATAAATACTTGAAACCCGGATCCGATCCGGACCCGACATTGGACCAGAACCGATCCGGCCTATCCGGGTCCGGGTCCTAAAATGGGGGCCGTTGTACTTTCGGGTCGGGTCCAGGTCATCTCAAAAGAGATCCGAGCCGGACACTGATATGGGTTAGAAATGACGTAGCCCACCCTGGGCCACGGGATCCCCTCAGGATGCGCGCACCTCCTGATCCTCCGGATCCACCACGTCAGCATCGGAAAACCGCTCGGGCCGCTGTCACATCAGCCTGGAAATCGCCTGGGCGCCTGCCACGTCAGCCCTATACCGCCCGGGTTTCCACCGCTTCAGCCCCACGGGCAACCGGGTCCAGACCCGGCTCCCAAACGGGTCCAGACCCGGTTGGTATCCTCTATAAATACCAGACCCCTACTCTTTCACCAGGTGATAAAAACTTCTCCACTCAAACCCTAGTTACTGTTACTTTCACTTAGTGACTGACTAGATCGTCGGAGGGTCTGCCACCGAGACCAACCCCGGTGTTTCGAGACCGTCTGCAGGTACACAAGTCCCTCGGATCCGAGCCTCAGAGATCCGAGCCGAGCATCAGCCTCCACTTCAATACCGCCTACCTCGATACCGTTCGTCCAGTCAAGGGTCGTCTGCATAGGTGTCTCCTCCTTCAATACAAATCGAGTAAGAACTCACGACTGGTGCATCCACACGTTCCCCAAAAACAAACCGCATCAGACACGTTAAAAAAACCCCAAAAAATCAACATAAGAATAAATAATATATCTTTATCCCTCCTCTCCTTCCTCCTCAATTCTAAATATTTCTTTTTCAAACTCAAAACTCATGTCTTTTTTTCTCTCTCTCCTCTATGTTAAATCATCCACTCGCCGCTCACATTCCCGCTCCTATCCGAACGGGCAGAAATATTTTAATAGGATCCGGGCCCGGAACCGGATCCGGTCCTCATGGGTTCAGGTTCGTATCCAATTTTTGGACCCGTCCGGATAGTGAAGGACCCGACCCGACCCGATACCAATGCTACAACTAAGCCAAAGTAACGGCTGGGGCATGCGGACTCTTGTTGAAATTGTCAAAACAAGAACATACAAAATTCCATACTGGGTTTTGGTATAGTTGTAACTGGTGTGGGTTTCATCTCTACAAAATTATCCATTTCAGATTGAGGATCCTCAAAGAATTCAGTAAGTACCTGGAGTTGGTTTGCCCAACCCACCCAGTTTTTGTTTTTTTTATTCTGTTTTGGTAACTACACGGTAACCTAACCGACCCACGTCCACGTCAGCTACTTAGTCGAGGCTGGCGAAACAAAATCAATTCAAAAATACAGTTGGGGTCACCGCCGGTAACTCTATCTTAGAAAGCGTCGCAGTTAAATAAAATTAAACAGAGTTGACTGAAATGATCAGATCAAATCAAAGAAAGAGAAAGAGAAAGAGAAAGAGTCTCATCTCATCTCATCTCATCCCAGTATAAATGTTTGATTTTTGAGTCTGTTTCTGATTGATTTTGGGTGTGTGTTTTTTGCTTCAGAAGCGGAAAAGGAGAGTTTCGGTTTCGGTTCGGAGATTAGTGCCGTGCCCTTTTGAATTTGTTAAACCCTCAGGTACCTATTTTTGTTCTAATTGTTTAATCTGAATGTTTATTGTCCATTTTATTGTTGTATATATAATTTTATTTGTTTAGGACGAAATAGCACTTAAAGTTTACCTTAATTCTTAAATAGTACATGAAGTTTTTTTAATATCCAAATAGCATATGAAGTTTTTATAATTGGACCAAATAGCTGTTAGGGAAAAAAGAGAATTTTGTTGAGTCTTCGACACAATCAATGCAAATCATCAAGCAAAACTAAATCACACCAATCATACAATGCACACCAGAATTGTCCTGTTTGGGTCGTTCGCCGTAATTCGGGGGAGAACGAACCTAAGATGATATTTAACTAGAGAAGATACATGAATGTTACAATTCTCACTACGACTCTCTCAACTGGAACTTGCTTGTTCTTTACAATGGAGAAATCTCTCACCCTTTCAGATGAAGTGCTCTCTTATTCTATTCGGCACTTAATAGAATCATATCGTTTTAGGAGCTGTTATAATTGATTATATAGATATAAAGAAACACTAGTTTAGATATCTTGATACGATAACCATCTGATGTATACTGAAGAGATAAACATACAATTAGAGCCGTACGATCTAACCGGAAGATGAAGTGGGTTTCTCACGAATCAGCCAGACCTGACCCAAAAAATTCATTAGTGCCACAGAGTCCCAGTCTCCAACCCGAGTAGGGGATAGTCGACTACACAGTCGATCTGTCACCTCTCTGTCACTGTTGTTGCTGCTAACTGCTTTTCTTCTTCTTCGATCATTCGCTTCGAACCCTCTACTTGTATCACTATCTTCTCTTCAAACCGAATAAATATGCAAGACATAAAACCCAATATTCTCCACCTTGGATTGCATACGCATGAATCCATACCTGTGTGATTTAAAACTCTTCTAGATCTTTTATCTCCGCTTTGTAAACAACCCGTTTCTATAACTTCGTCTGCTAGTTGAACAAATATCCACCTGTTTTCCTCCGGCTATATGTCCTCCTCAAGGGCACACCCAAGTAGATGTAATCATGGAGGTGTCACTCAACACGAACTCCACCTACATCAAGGCTGTCTCCACCTTCCAACGATATTCGAACGTTGCAGTCTTGATTTGGTAATTCTAGTGACGGCTTACTAGATGATGTTTTAGGAACAATGTGCTTCCATACTCTCGGCCAAGTTTTTCAGTTCCCACAAAGCTGGTGGAGGTTGTGCTGACCACAATGTGCTTTCATGCTCTTACCCATGATTGCCTTACGACGACTATCCCTAACTGTCAAAATTCCACATCGAGCTGTGTACTTTCATCCACGAACATCAAGAGTCTTGAAGGATATCAGATTCTGCAGTATCGAAGGAATATTCATGATCTCTTCTAGTGTGAACCCTTTATCATCTGACGTCTCTAATTCAACTGTTCCATCACCCACTACTTCACAAATTTTTCCTCTAGCCATTTTCACACTACGGCCTGTTGACAACATGTAAGTAGAAAACATCTCTCGCTCGCAGTAAATATAAGAAGAACTTTCTAAATCAAGATACCAACTTAAATCCACATATGAAGAACTTGAAACAAGAAGACATAGATCGAAGTTGTCAGATTCATCTAATTTACCTGAATCTGTTACGTTGACTACATTGGCTTGATCACCTCCTTTAGTATCACTCTTATGACTCAACCACTTGTGACGGTCTCTCTTGTAATGCCCAATTCCTCTACAATAGTGACAACGAATCTTACCCTTGTGTGACGCATCCCTTCCAATTGAAGTATCACCATCCACTGCAAAATACCCTGTAAAAAAAGACCCTCCTTTATGAGTTTTCTTTTTTAGTTCATCTTCCTTCTGACCCTTATCACCTCGGCTACTGTAAGTGTCTCCTTGGCTGATTTCTCATGTAGCATGATAGTTATCAAGTGATCATAAGAAGTTGGCAGTAAATAAATCAAATTGAAAGCTTTATCCTCTTCGCTAAGATCATTAGCGTTAGTCACCTTCAGTTTAGATATTACCTTATTGAACTCCACAATATAATCTTGAAGATGAGTACCTTTCCTTCATTGAGAACCTAAACAGCTTTCTCTTTCAATACATCCGATCAAGTAACGACGGCCCCGAGTGGTCAGATCTGAGTATCGCCCACAGACTCGCCACACTTGTCTTTTCCAGAATATTACACTTGACTTTGTTCGCCAATTGCAACCTGATTTAAACTCAATGCCTTCAAATAAATCTCATCTCACTTCTCCTGTTTCATGTCGGTTGGCTTCTTCTCTTCTAAGGTAAGGTGCAAGTCATTATGAACCAATAAATTGTACATGTCCACCTTCTATAGATTGAAGTTGATCTTATCATCAAACCGCTAGATCTTTGTCTTTTGATCTGTCATCTTCTCCAAGAAACTCAACCAAACCCACAGACGTGATTACTCTCATACCACTTGTTAGGAAAAAAAGAGGATCTTGTTGAGTCTTCGACACAATCAATGCAAATCGCCAAGCAAAACTAGATCACACCAATCACATAAAGTACACAAGAATTGTCCCGGTTGGAGCTTTCGCCTTAATCTGGGGGTGGAAGAACCCGAGATGTTATTTCAACTAGAGAAGATACAAGAATGTTACAATTCTCACGACGACCTTCTCTCAAGCCCGACTGGAACTTGCTTGTTGTTTACAATAAAAAAATCTCTCACCCTCTTAGATGAAGTACTATCTTCTTCTATTCTGCATTCAATAGAATCATATCGTTCTAGGAGCCGTTACAATTGATTATATATATCTAGAGAAACCCTAGTTTAGATATCTCGATACAATAGTCATTCGATGTATACTGAAGAGATCAACATATAATTAGAGCCGTACGATCTAACCAGAAGACGAAGTGAGCTTCTCACGAATCAGCCAGACCCGACCCAAAAATTCCATTAGCGCCGTGGCTGTCGACCACACATAGTTGCGGTCGACCGCAACTTCCCAGTCTCCAACCCGAGTAGGGGACAGTCGACCTGTTATTGTTGCTGCTGCTGCTGACTTTTTTCCCTTTTCGATCATTCGCATTGAACCCTCTACTTGTATCACCATCTTCTCTTCACACCGAATAAGTATGCAAGACATAAAATCCAACAATAGCATCCGCTGTTAAGTTAATAAAATATTTCCCGAATATACCTCTTAACGGATTTAAATCCATTAAGAAGCGTGTGAAATGTCGAAATTGCCCTAATTCCTTCTACAAATTACGAAACCCATCTCCAACCACTATCTCCACCATCATCTCCAACCACCATCTCCATCATCATCTCCACCACCATCTTCACCACCGACCACCATCTCAATCATCTTCAAACACCACCAAAATTTAAAAAAAATCAAAACAAGAAAAACTAAATAAGAAACCAAACTTGAAAATGGGGTTGAAGAAGAAGAACTGAAAGGTTTATTTCGGCCTTTTGACCATCCTGCCGTTCAGAAATTAAAGAAATTAACAGATGTGTTATTTGGTCCAATTATAAAAAATTTGGGTATTAGAAAAATTTTGGATACTATTTGAGAATTAAGGTAGACTTTGGGTGCCATTTCGTCCTTAACCTAATATATATAGTGAAAATGTGATGAAAAACAAACAATGTGTTCAATGCAAAAATATTTTATTTTAAAATGAAATTTGACAATATTAAAAGTCAAGGATACAATTGAAAAACAGACATCCGAATCAAAAAGTTAGCCGCAAATTTAGTCACATAAAAATTTACTTTTTAAAGAAAAGTAAATTATGTGTATGCTCACGAGAAAGAGAGAATGACAGTCATAGTTTAGGAACTCCACGTGTGCATCGAGTCCCATGACAATGGAGATTACTCAGGACCAATCTGAGGGTCCATAAAACTTTTTAGCTGTGCTTGCCTTCATTATTTGATTTGGGTTGTAATTTATCAACCAAATTAGCAGTCTATGTTCTTTTTGTTTTTGAGAGATATGGTTACGATCCGATGCAGCAAATCGGAAAAGTTTATTTTATTTTTGGAAGAATGATTGATTTCTTCATAACATAAGTAACATGAAGAAAACTTTATCCCAGGAAATTGGGTTTGATTTGATGGATCCTTTTCTTTGTTCACCTCAACTAACATTTTTCTTTCTTTATTTCGAAAAGACTACACCATTCCATATTTGTGTAGTTACTCCTTTCTCGCTCGATCAGCAATAGTCCTCCTAATCTTTGTTGCACATTTTCCTGCCATTTTTCAAATTCTCTCTGCTTAGTAATTCTATAATTACTTATCTATATTTTCATTTGTAGTAAGTTGGGGGACTACTCCAAATAGAAATGGTAAATTAACTCTAGTTAACACTGACAATAAATAATACATGAAATTGAACTTATATCTTTTTTTTTTTCTTGTTCTCTTTTCTATTTTTTTCACCAGGAGGAGAAGATGCCAGAAATCCAGTTGGGTGGTCATACAGTTAGATCCCATGGAGCCAAAGTAGCGAGGTTCCACATGCATGACTGGATTATACTTGTGCTTCTCGGGGTGACCGATATACTATTGAATGTTATAGATCCTTTCCACCGTTTTGTGGGTAAAGACATGCTGACAGATCTTAGCTACCCATTCAAAGGAAACACAATACCATTTTGGGCTGTTCCTGTATGTGTATTATGTTCTTAAAGTTTTTTGTTTCAGAAAATGCGATGATTGTCACACTCATGTTTTTTTCTGTACAGATAATTGGAATCTTACTGCCTTTTGCGATCATTATCGGCATTTACTTCAAGAGGGGGAATGTGTACGATTTGCATCATGCTATACTGGGTATGTCTTCGTTTCATGTATTAAGTGTATTTTTTGCATTACATGGATGCATCTTATACTATGGATTTTCTGTCAGGCCTTCTGTTCTCTGTGCTTATAACTGCGGTCTTGACTGATGCAATCAAAGATGCTGTTGGTAGACCACGACCAGATTTCTTTTGGCGCTGTTTCCCTAATGGAAAAGGAGTGAGTACAATTTATGCTTCATTTGATTTCTATATTTTGGTAATGCTGTCAGTTTTTTCATTTTGTTCAACGTCACTTAACCTATTTGGGATCTGTTAATTATGTCATATCCAGTTTTTTGATAATATTACCTCAAATGTTATCTGTAATGGGAAAAAGAGTGATATCAAGGAAGGGCACAAGAGTTTTCCTAGCGGGCATTCTTCATGTAAGCATCTCATTGTTCACGTTATTAGCTATTGATTGACACCTACTATTTCAGGTCAAGTAACACTTACTGACTGTATGTGTTAACCATGTTGTTAATCACTTCGTAGACATCTTCACTTTTGTTTTGACTATACTGTTCTCTTTTATGTCTGCATGATCTTTTCCAAGTTAATAAGTTCTCCTATCTTTCAATAATTCAGGCAATTTCCATTTACACAATAGTCAACTCCTGCAAACGGGATTTTGGTGTTGCATGAACTAGTTCAAGTTTGCATAGCTCAAACCACCCCGCTTTTTGGATTTTTACCATAACTACTAATAAGCCCTAATTCACTTTTGCAATATGAAACCCTTTATCTTGTCTTACATGGACAAGTGTAGCAAAGTGAGGAACATTGCTATGACACGAATACGAGAGTTCAACTTCCTTTTTAAACTTGTTACAGAAACACGTATCTTGACCATATTCATCTATATATCATTTTCCCCTAAGTTACTGTGTTTTAATTTTTAGGTAAAGTTCCGTTCCGACTATCAATTTTTCATGGATCACTTAATTAACCTCCAATTATACATTGTTAAAAACATATAACACACTTTCAAGAGTCGAATTTCCCTATAACTCATCTTCCTTATAGCAAATTTATCATCTTTCTCCTTCTTCTAGACAATTTTCCTTAGTCCTGTAAAACGCGGGGGATGCCAAGCGTTTTTTCTCGAACTATGGTAAACCTTCTCTATCATAGTTTTGGACATTTGGCATTATTCATTAAAGAGGGATGATGTCAGGCGGCAGCCAGTGGTAGAACTTTGTCAATCTTCTAAGAACATTGACTCCTTAGTGGAACCCATTTTAATGGGATAAGGCTTAGATGATGATTATGTGCTCTTAACATGTTTTCTAAGCGACATACCTTTTTCTGGGACCTTTTTCAATTTTCACGGGAGAACTACTAGTTCAGTCTGTTTCCCTCTTTCGATTGAGGATCAAAATTGCCATTTCTTCAATATTGACCAAACATACTAGTTACCACCCTCAGTGACCTCTTCATTTCTTTCTTGACAATCTGCTTACTTCGCAACCACTGTTTACTGAAGAAGATATGTTTCCATCACTAATGCTCTATAATAATTGAGTAACGCTCTTTTATTAATGGAGTTATAAATATAAAATTTACTTTTTTACTAATAACTTTATTATACTTTTTTTGGGGGAAAATTACTATACATATGATTAAAAAGATATGATAGCTTGTGGCCTTAGAGAAGATATTGTGCTAAACCGAGCAGAATGGAAAACCAACATTCATGTAGCTTACCTCAACTAGTTGGGAAAAGGCTTTGTTGTTGTTGTTGTACTATATATATGATTAAACAAGTTACAAAAAATATTACGAACATTACAAAAGATCTAACCAAGGCTGTTAAACTCATCTTTAAAAGCAGTCTCTATTCCTGAGAGTTAGTTTCTTGTAGTTATGAATGTTGGAATAAAAGCCTTATGTTGCAGCTCCATTACTTTTTGTCAAAATTCTGGCTGATTATTTTTTGATGATTTAGCCAAGACAGTAATAACAATGCTGTAAAGAGTCAACTA
Organism: Hemerocallis citrina; assembly: GCA_017893485.1. Classification (NCBI taxonomy): domain Eukaryota; kingdom Viridiplantae; phylum Streptophyta; class Magnoliopsida; order Asparagales; family Asphodelaceae; genus Hemerocallis; species Hemerocallis citrina. The sequence goes on along the minus strand of CM030368.1, from coordinate 1,379,789 downwards.
TGAAGCAATTGCTATGCATTATGCTTCCACGGTTGCTGGCTGCATGCATATCTGGCTATCAGTTATCAACTGTCCTTGAGCCACCTTTGTTGAAACTACTGCTAATATTATGTTTTTTCATTTTCTAATGTTTGACGACTACAATGCAAGGATAATCTAGTGATATTTGATAAGCATGGTTGATTCTTGTAACTAAGTGACATGAATGGAAGTTCTGTTCTCTTCGGAATATTCACAAATTTTATGAGATATACAAGCATGCATTTTTGTTGTCCTATATTCTTGGTGAGTATTCTAATAATTAACCATACTGTGCATCTCTGCGCATATCAATATGCAGGGTCCTTTGCTGGTCTAGGATTTCTATCATGGTATCTAGCAGGAAAAGTCAGAGTATTTGACCGCAGGGGTCATGTTTCAAAACTTTGCATTGTTTTTCTTCCTCTACTTTGTGCAGCTCTTGTAGCGGTTTCTCGAGTTGATGATTACTGGCATCACTGGCAAGATGTATTTGCAGGCGGCCTTTTAGGTTTGTGTTTTTGCAGTTGATCGTTGTTTATTGGAATTTTGTTATGTGAGCTGGTAGCTTACAAACTTAATGACCTACCGTCCATGTGAAGTAGTAGGGAGCGTAAAAAGGTAGTGTCATTGTCTACTTTTAAAAGTGCCCCCAATTTGTTACTCCACATGGGCTGTAGCTCACTTTCAGAAATGAGTCAAGAACTCATAAATGATGGTCCCTTATATTTAGACAGTTAATACTTTTTTCTTATTTGACCTCATTTGGCTAATTGACAGGATTGGTAGTTGCTTCCTTTTGCTACCTGCAATTCTTTCCACCACCGTATCATGTGAATGGTATGTATCCTCTCTAAATATTCCTCTCTATCCAATTGGCTTAGTGTGTTATAGATTCACCAGGTTTGCCCGTGGACACGTCTTCGTGAATGATGCAGAGTATGAAAAGCCCTGTAAATACATAAAGAAAATGCAGGCAAAACACGTAAAGAACTAAAGAAGTCAAAGAAAATTCAGCATGTTAGTGTTGCTACTAACCATACTAACCATCCAACTGTTGAAAAAGTAAAAGTCTGATTTTGTAGCTCATCATTTTCTGAAAAGTGAAAATATATGAGAGAGAGAGATTTGAAAAAGTGAAGAGAGGAGAGAGAGATAGTAATAAAGTGAGGATGATTTATGTTTTTGTCGGGCACGGGGGGGGGGGGGGGGGGGGGGGGTGGAGAGTGAATGTCTTTTGGGAGGGTGAATGTGAGCCATTGATTTTGTTTCAATTGAAGGAGAGCTATTTGATAGTTTTTTTTCAAATTGCCTTGTGATTCATTATATAGATACTATGTACTGCTTTAGACTAGGCATATACTTAAAATCTGTCTCCCCTTCTCTCTCTAATTTTTTTAACTCTTGAGAGAGAGGATAGGGTGAATGTTCTTTCTGACGAGTTGTTGGTCTTATGAATCCTGACATATCCAAACTGACTACAGGCTGTTTGTAGCACTGAATTTTCTGGATTTAAAATGTTGCTATATGGAATGGTGCATATTCTTTTGCGCATGGTAATGTTAATAGATTTCTATTAGTTATAGCTGATTCATCCTAATTTAATTTCTTATTTTACTCTTCTGTTATGTCAATTAGACCATGATTAATTATTGAAAATCGGAATTTAACCATTTTTAACTGCACAAGAAAAACTAAGCATGCATCACCTTCACATTGGCGTAAATGGGTAGAATTTCCTAGGAGAAAGAGTGTGGAAAAGCCTGAAGGTTCTGGACTGGTATATAAATTTCATGATAGATCTCGATGTTCCTCCATCTCCATTATTCCTCCCCCCCCCCCAAAAAAAAAAAAAAAAAAAAAATTGTGCAAAATTAAGGGTCGGTGGACATTATTATGCATAATAGATGAATTAGTGAGGCTTTAATGGCTAGATTAATCACCAAGCATGCATTGCCTGGGTGACTTCACATTTGAAGTTAATTGCACGAGGGGTAAGTAGAATAGCTATCTTTATGTTGTTAGTCAAATGACAATCTATTTTAATCAAGTTAAGTTTTAGATCAGTAGAATAACTGGGGGTTAAACTCATAATTCAAAATCCCTGACATGTTCTGTTTTTCTTAAGGATCTTTCTATCTACTTTTCTTAAAAAATTGAATGCTAATACATTAGTTTTTATTATTATTATCAAGCTTTAAGTTTTGGGATCACTAAACAAGGTAGGAGCTGAACTATATCGGAAAATGCTTGGCATGCTTTCGTATACTTATAATGTGACTTGTTTCTCTTTTTCTTAATGATCTTTCTATCTACTTTTCTTAAAAATTGAATGCTAATACATTAGTTATAATTATTATTATCAAGCTTTAAGTTTTGGGATCACTAAACAAGGTAGGAGCTGAACTATATCGGAAAATACTTGGCATGCTTTTGTATTCTTATAATGTGTAGTGGGGATAGGGCTGCAAACGAATCGAGCTATTCGGCTCGAGCTCGGTCAAAGCTCGGCTCGAACCGAGCTCGAGCTCAAAACTGAGCTCGTTTCGTAAACGAGCCGAACTCGAGCTTGTTTTTTTTTTTTTTAAGGCTAAGCTCGCGAGCTATTCGGCTCGAATACGGTCAATGCTCGGTCAAAGCTCGGCTCGAACCGAGCTCGAGCTTGAAGGTATTCGGCTCGGCTCGGCTCTATTGCAGCCCTAATTAGGGACTAAAAAAAGAATCTCTTATAACTTCATTTTTTGATCTTTTCAGAGAGAAAAAGACCCATATATTAATGTCTTAATCAAGTTAATTAAGCTTTAGGATCAGTAAATTGCTAGGTGCTGAACTCATTTAGGAGAAGTCATCTGCATGTTCTCTTCTTAACTTCTTAATTTTCTCTGATCTTTCTATCTTTCTTCTTCTTTTCTCTCCATTTTAACTTATTTGCTTTAGAATTTTTGACTTCTCTTGTTGTGTGTGTATGCGATGCACGTGGGCCCTGTGCCCACTTTGTGAACCCTGTTTACTTTGGTGCTCCTCAGTTTTGAATCATGGAGTTTCCTTGAATAATTCAGGTCTATCGGGAGAGAAAAGATATGTGGGTTAGTTTTGGTAAAAGTAAGGAAAATCTAGAGTGTTTGACCTATTACTAGTGAACAGGAGAGAAAAGGTAAAGCTTGTTTCCATCTCCAAAAAAAACATAAATACTTTAAAAAATGTTGACCTACAACTAGCGAACTGGCTTCTTCAGATGATTTGATTATTCATAAGCAAGGCTGTTAGAAATCATATATGTGTACCAAGTATTTCACCTTTATTAATTTAGAATTTCACACCCACACAAACACACTGGATTACAAATTTACGGCTCATGAAAGACAGTAATCTGTACTTCGATCTTCAAATTACTTTCCTTTTCTCTACCTAAGTTCCTAACCATATGTGCATACTTCCATTAGAAATTTAGAACACCTTTGAATCTATATATTGGGCCTTGGCTCGCTGTGTGTTTCTGAACCTAAAACACCTTCACCATCGTGGGGAGTGGTGTCTCCTGTTATGGGCAACAATCCATGAAGATGATGAGTTGAGTACTGTATTTTGAGACTTGATTAAGTTCCATGCTTGAAGGTGGATGGTTTATGATTTACCTTCAGACAACATAATACATGAAGAGGAATTTTATGAGCTAAATAAATTTCATCTAAATTACTGGGCTTTAGGGGTGAAATGGATATGACTTCTGAGAACTTTTTTATTATCTTACCTTCCTGTTCTGCTTATCTCCTTTGGGTTTCACTTTTCAAAGAAAACAGATAACTGGGGGGATATGACCTTTTTTATATCTGCCTTTTATTGACATGTTAATAATACAAGCTCGTCGATAGTTCTTTCAGTAACAAGATTGGTAGGTAGTCCTAGGGATGGCAACCGGGCCGGGCTGACCTGCGACCCGCCCACTTGAACCCGGCCCGCTATAATCGGGTCCGGGTCAAACCCGTGGGTTGACCTGGGTCGGAAAAATCGTGAACTCAACCCGCCCAACCCGTTGACCAAGTCAAACCCGCCCGTCAACCCGCGGGTTTTTTGTTGTTGTTGTCTTTTTTATATTTTTTTTGTTTTTTTGTTTTTGTATTTCCCCTATAAATACCCCTCCTAATTCAATCTAAAAAAATTCACACCTTACTCTCTTAATCTCTCTCCTACTACTCAATTCAATCTCAATTAAATCAAGTTTTTTCAACAAAGAAGCAAGCAACAAAGAAATGAATAATCAATAATATATGCATTTTTTCACTTTTATACAGTTATACTTATTATATATATATATATATATATATATATATATTTAAGTGAAGTTGTCAACAACAAAAAAAACGAACCGGGCTAAACCGCGACCCGGCCCGACCCTAATGGGTTCGCGGGTTGACCTGGTCAAAATTTCCAATTTTGAACCCGGCCCGATTAACCCACCGACCCGCCCCGAACCCGCCCAAGTCAGCCTTCAACCAGGGCGTATCCCACCCGGCCCGGTTGACCCGAATGCCAACCCTATGTAGTCCTAGTATCTGAGCTCTTTAGATTAAGCTTACATTTGTGAGTAGCTAGGTGAGAAAATGGAAAACTGTTGTCTTTTTGGATTTTGATCTACAAATTTGATAAGTCAGTCAGTTAGTCAGTTTCAAATTGTATGGTTTTTTCCATCTTTGTGGATATGATGATAGTATGTCTCATCTGACTGTTTCTGTATGACAGGTTGGGGCCCACATGCATATTTCGAAGCATTGGCAGATACACTCGGCAACGGCCAGGCCCTTTCGCCCACTGCCAGTAGTCACCTCAATTCTAGGCCGGTGGAGCTGGAGGCCGTCTACATCCCATCCAATCATCAGAATGAATTCTACACGCGAGACTCCAACCCCATTCTGGATTCAATGGAATCCGGTGGGCTACGCTGAACTTCTATCTCCTCCGCCCTTGCAGTATACAAATTTTATCAGAGTTTTGTGTAAATAGGAACTCCGCGAGAATTTTTCAGTCGGTATGATTCTTTCTTCCTTTCAACTCTGCTTGTAACATACGAAGACCCATCAGTAGATTGTGCAGAATGATGTTATTAGCTTGCCTTTTTATTTTCCTTCTATTAGCAGATTGGTTTATAAATAGACTTTTATTATGTGTTTGTTTTCTTTTGGGCAAAAACCAAAGTACCCCAATGTTTGGCCCAAGTCCAATATGTCCATATAACGTTTGAAAAAGTACACGTTAACTTAACTCCATCCTTTAAGTTATAATTATTAGAGCATCCACGGTCGTTGGCTAAAAACTCAAAAATTAGAAATAGGTTTAGAAAAACGCTTCGTAGTCGTTTGCTAAAAACTTAAAAATTAGGATAGAAATGCATAGTACCTTGCTAAACTTAGCAGATGCTTTAGACAATTGCTAAATATAGGAGACGGAAGATGTTCACCCGTTTGACGAAAGGGACGAATGAAGATCATCCGTCTAGGTAAATAAAAAATAAAATAACCGAGAGACGGATGAAGATCCTCCGTCTCCTGTTGAAAACAATTTTTTTTATAAAAAAAATAATCACTGAAAAAAACCCAATATGATGATGTTCATCCGTTTGGTATTTTTATTTTAATTATTTTATTTTATTTTATTTTTTAATGATTTTAAATAAAAAAAAATAAAAAAATTATTTAAAAAAAGTTCAAAACTCGCCAAGCGGGTCAGTTTTTGACTTTTTTTTTATTCTTTTTTTTAATTTTTAATTTTTTGATTTTTTTTAAAAAAAAGCAAAAAAAAAAAAAAGTCAAAACTCACCAAATCGAAGATCTTCGGATGATCTTCATCCGTTTGGTCAATTTTTGACTTTTTTTTTTTAAAAAAAAATTTCCCGTTTAAATTCACCGAATACCAACAAAAAAAAAGACGCATGATGTTCATCCGTCATTTCTGTTTTTAAGATTTGAACGACTGCAGCGTGCTCCTTCTATTGCTATTTCTAAATGTTATCTTTAGCAATGAGAATAGAAAACGATAGTGGATGCTCTTATAAATTACTTTTCCTTATTTTTCTTTCATTTTTGTCTATTCTTTTTTTTCTTCATTCCTTTTTTTTCTCAACAACATGCCATCATTCAAGATTTTGTAAAAGGAAAGGATTCATGGTACTCAAACTACCGACAAAACAAAATTTTCTCTAAAACAAAATTTCCAGAGAAAATTTAACTCAACTTCAGACAGTATGCAGAAATCTCATTCATCTTTAACATGAAAACCAAACATCATAGCAGCTAAATCTCACAAGGCAATGACAAGCAAAGCAAGTTACATAAATTCAAAGTTTCACATAAATTCAAAAGTTAAACCATTCTGGAAATAGGATCAAGCATTATAAAATAAATAAATAAATACTGTGGCTAAGGTAGTGTTCTTTTTCTTCTCTTATAAGAGATTAACCTCTTGTAAGAGGTGGTCCCCCTCTTACAAAAATATTTTTAGTGTTCTTTTTTTACCTCTTATAAGACATTTTTCTCAAAATATCCTATAAGCCTGAAAGACTTCTAGTAGCCTCTTTCAAATTCTTATAAGACTTCTATCACTTAAAAAGTCTATATTATAATTGTTACTAATTAAACTAGTTTATATATTAGTCTATAGTAGCCCGGAATATGTTATCCTAGAAAAAGTGTAATCATATACGTAGTTGACTGTAATATGCTATCCTAGAAAAGGTGTGGGAATTCATTCTTCACAATCTCGAACAATTATGTTAGGGATGCTGTCGAAACACTGATTTATTTAAAGATATATATATTTACGTCCAGTAAGTACATTACTTGAGTTGTGGCTAGTTGATTTGTCCTGTTATGATGCCACCATATCCAAATCCTGCAGCCGGTCAGGTTTTTTTTATTTAAATTATTTATTTATTTATTTATTTGCAGCTAAGGGAGAATTTATATTAGCCCATTCACCTTAAATTTTATTAATCCAACTTCTTTGAAACAAATTATTATTATTTATATTTATACATACTACTTTTCATACTAATTAAAAGTTTATAGTAGCCCGAAATTATAATTGATGATTTACACTAATTTGTGCATTTAACTTGCCATTAAACTAGTTTATATATTAGTAATTTGAACTTATCTTTTATTGTTCGTCATCTCACTATTTTTATACTTTGGGATAATATAGACTTTGGGGTAATATAGGCTCTTATAAGAGGTGAAAAAAGAACAGAAATCTCTTATAAGAGGTTCTTATAAGAATTTTTATTTTTATATAAAAAGAACACCTCAAAAAGAGGCTCTTACAATAGGCTCTTACTGTAAATCTTTTATAAGAGGTAAGAGGGAAAAAAAAGAACAGTATCTAAGATTTTGAGAAAAAAGGAACAAAGGATGAACAGAGAAAAATGAAAAAATAAATAAATAAAGAAAGAAAGAAAAAGGAAAAAGAAGTAGAGATTTGGTTATGAAAAAGTAAGGGTAAAAATATAATTTAATAATTATAATTTAACGGATGAGGTTAAGTTAACGAAGAAATGAGTTTAGTGTATTTTTTCAAACTTTATATGGGTATATTGTACCTAAGCCGAATGTTGAGAATACTTTTGGGTTTTTTTGTTTTTGTTTCTGCATACTGTGTGTGAACTGTGAACTGTGAAATTAAATTAGCGCTTTTCGGCCCAATGGGCGTTTGAGGGTAGGGCCCACCTTCCATTCCTCGCCCTTTTTGGCCGACGGCTCAAGGTCCAACCATAATTACAGCCACTAGCGCTGGTAACGGGTCGGGTCGGGTCGGGTACCTCAATACCCGGATCCGGACCCGGTCAATGACGGGTCCAAATTCTGGACCCGGACTTAGACCCATGAAATTCGGGTCCGGGTCCGGGTCCGGTTCCCCACAAAAATTGTTACCCGTCCCCTTTCGGGTCCGGGTCCGGTTCGGATCTTGTTTCTTGTCACGGGTCCGGTTCGGGTTTTGTTACCAGCTAAGTTCCTAACAAGTATAATCCCAATCTACTCTCTGAGCTAATTACCAATGTTACCAACCACCTTCCAAATTGCTTGTAAGGCCTAGCCCTGATGGTTATAAATCGGAATGGATTGTGAAGCATCCTACGATTGAGTCTTGTAGACTATATGCATTTTGTAGTAAAAACTAACCACCTAACTTTTCCATGCACTAGAAAAGATCTTCATCCTTGATCAGCTGGGATGCTGTAAAAATTTGGTAGAAGTTTTCAACTCTAAAGCATGATATACATTAGGTGGCCAAATTGAAACCCATCTTCACAGGGTCCTTTAATCATTTTTTTCTCTATTTTTTCATTGACTATTTGCTTTGTGCGTGTTTGTGCACTACTAGCCGTCAATATGGTAGCCGCTTATTTTAGATCCGATCTATTATTAACAGAGAATCATTAGTTAGCTTGGTCTGTCTTCTCTATAGTTGCATTATAGTCTTTATATTGTTTCATTCTTTCATTTCCTTAGTCTGACCTTTCTTGTTCAGTTTACTTGTCCTAAGTTGCTAGCATCGGGTCCAGGTGTATTTGTATTACGGGTAACGGGTCGGGTCCGAGTCGGGTCCGCTAATATTTTGTATTAATTCTTTAATGCGGGTCCGGATCCGGGTCCGGGTCGGGTCTAATTTTAGTGGACCCGGACCCGACCCGAAATTTCAACGGGTATGTTTTTTGGACCCGTACTCTACCCAAATTAGATCGGATCGGTTCCGGTCCAACGTCGGGTCGGATCCGGGTTGGATCCGGGTTTCGGGTTATAATACCAGTGCTAACAGCCACGGCTGGAGGTACCAGATTCAAGTAAGGTGGGACCACTGAAATTAAAAGGTGGGGCCCAGCTCGATGACTGGATGGTCGATGAAATTACATCACTGGGTCCCACAAAGTGTGACAAGCTCTCGAGATTTAAATTTAGTAGCGATTTTGATGACGATTCGTACTTCCTCAATTTATCGCTAATATTATAATAGTAATATTATAATAGTAGAAGGTATTAGTGTCTTTTGTAAATCTAACAATACGCGTATAATTATTATAAAGAAGATCTTAAAGTTTCAATCCAAACTACATCTGAATTTTTATTTTAAAAAAAATATATTTATTAAAATGTACATCGCATGTCTAGTTTTGATTTATTTGTTATTTTGTTTTCATTGTAAGCAACACAAGAAGCAATAGAATGTGGCCGATTGATATGTGAAGAAAATGAGATTAAAATAGCTTAATCTCTCCCAACTCTCCAGCATTTTAGTTGAAAACTTTTCATCATTATCAATTAATATCCCAATTAAATTGGATCAGCTAAGGAGTCAAACTTATACTAGTAGATTAGCAAAGTTTGATTATCTATCAACACGACGTCAACCACTGAACTCTCCCTGTCCAAATTAATGATGAGAGAGGATTGATGATAGCTCTAGGAAAACCACTTCCAAGACTAATAAAAATAGTATGGAATAAGGAGAAAATAACAAAATAGTTCAACCAGACTCATTCAAACTGTACTTCTTCAATTCGACCATATGAAATTTGAAAGTCAGGATGACCAGGGCCCGCCCCGACTTTCCGGAAAAAGACGAAAGACTCAAATAATTATTTTTTGACCTCTAATTATAATATGATTTTTTTTACGTGTAAAATATGTGTCTATATTTATAAGGAGAATACAAATTTAGGATCTCTAAAAATATAAAAAATCCGGGACAAAGACAGCTATTTCACCAGCCTCAAGGTGAGGGCCGGCCCTGCCCATATTGCAAGACACTTCTTTGTTAATCACATCATGTAGTATAATAAAAAAGTTTCTAGCAAAACAGCTCACAAACCAAATCACAAAGTTATCTAAAATTAATATTGCTTACATGATCAAATCCATAATCATATTTAGGCATTAAATCTTCAGGTCATGAATAGATCACAGCAATGCCAAATTGTTGAAATGTAGTAAGTACTAATATGTATATTCTGTTTCCTAATCTATAGGAAACAAATTCCTTAAATCTCTCATCCCTCAATCTTTTCTCAATCTCCTTTCTTCTCCTCCAAGAATGTAATCTCATATATAGATGTATATTGTAAGGAATAAAGGATAATAAGAATAACAATTATTTTTTCCCAAATCTGTTTTCAACATGGTATCAGAGCCTAACCAGATTTAGGCTAGTTGAAGTAGAAGAAGAGAAGGAGGTGATCGGATCTGACACCTCCATCCCGATCCGATCCCGACCAAACCCCGACCTCCTCTCTCCTCTTTCTCTCTCCCCGATCAGACCCACCCCCGACCTCCACCTCCGACGTCCACCCCGATCAACCTCCCCAACTCCGGCGACCCAGTTCCCCACCACCCACCTCCCATCGCCCCGTCGAGTGATGCCGCTCGATCTCCAGGCCTCTGCAATCCCCTTAACGCCCCCCTCCCGGCGCTGCCCCGACCTCCGGCGACGCCCCTCGTCGTCAGCCTCATCGTCGCCACCACCAGCACATCCTCCCGACCCCTCCTCCTCTGATCGATCGACAACCCACCAAGAAACACCCAAACCCCAGTGTTGTCACTGTTCCCTTGCTTGGATTCTGTCGACCAGCCCCGCAGGCGCCTCCGTCCCCGTCGCCCCGTTCGTCGACCGCCGTCGACGTCGTGCCCCCGCCAGCAACGCCACCCCCTTGGTTTTTATAGTTGCTGCCATTGCTTTTGCTGTTGATCAAATCTGTGTTACTGTTGTGCTCTTTTGGTGTGTGCTGTTTTGGGAAGTGCTGTTTGCTTTTTTTTTTTATCCCGTCTGCTGTTTGCGGTTTGGATCATTGGTTCTGCTTGCGGTGCTGTTTGTTGTGTTGTTATGGGACAATATCTGTATGAGTCAAGAAAGTGTACTCATTGAGGCAAGATCGGCCATATGAAAGCTCATTGTTATAAGATTATCAGCTATCCGAAGATCTGGGATCATAGTAGGGATGTTCGGGAGAACACTTGCAATCAACCCACTGTCGCAGGTGGAGTTGATGATCGTGCTGCTGCAGGTAATGATGGTAAGGTTTTTAATATTTCTGGCTCTGTTATGAATAATGTATGGATAATTGATTCGGGTGCTACCGACCATATGACTTTTGATTCTAGACAAGTTCAAAATTTTCAACCTTCCACCAAATCAACTGTGTTCACTGCCAATGGTGATCCTTCCACTGTTACTGACGAGGGTAGCATACCTCTCACAAACAACCTAACCTTAGATACTGCCCTAGTTATGCCATCCTTGAATTTTAACCTATTATATGTTGCTCAAATAACTACTGTCTTACATTGTATTGTAGTTTTTTGGCCTTCACATTGTGTGTGGAAGGATATTCGAACTCGCAAGACGATTGGTTATAGGGTTAGACACGGGAAGCTCTATTACCTGGATTTAGAATATGAAAGTTCAAGCAAGTTGGCTCAAGCTCACAGTGTGGAAGATTCCGAATATGAGAAGAAGAAATCATATTTTTAGCTATGGCATCGACGTCTAGGCCATGCTTCTTTTGGTTATTTAAAGAAATTATTGCTCAAATTTATTTTTGAAGTTGGATATTTCTACCTTTCGGTATGATGTGTGCGAACTCGCTAAAAGTTACCGTATCTCTTTTCCTCCAAGTCCAAGTATAAGCACTCTTCCATTTATGATTACCCATTCTGATGTTTGGGGTCCATCCAAAATCACTACATTTGGAAAAGCCAAATGGTTTGTGACATTTATTGATGACTGTACTCGTATGACCTGGATTTGTTTGATAAAGTCGAAAAGTGAAGTTAGTGGCTTGTTTCAAAAATTTCACAAGCATGTTATGATTCAAGTTCTTAGGAGTGATAATGGCGGAGAGTACCTGAGTTCGAATCTGCAACAATATTTGGTGGAACACGACATTGTTCACCAGACTACATGCTCATATACACCTCAACAAAATGAGATTGCAGAAAGGAAAAATAGACCCTTGCTCAAGGTGGTCCGTGCTTCTCACATCCATGGAAATATGCCACTCATTATTAGGGGGAAGCCCTTGCTTCTGCTGCATACGTAATCAATCGAGTTCCCTCTAGTATCTTAAACTTCCTCACACCATTTCAAGCATTAAATGAAGTTGTGAATGCACCAAAAGTCGTCAACTTGCCACATCGTGTGTTTGGGTGTGTTGCATTTGTTCATTTTCATCAATATGAACGCAATAAGTTAACTCTTCGAGCTGTCCGCTTTGTTTTCGTGGGATATGCACAGGCTAAAAAAGGGTACCGGTGTTATCACCCACCAACTCAAAGGATGTTTGTGACTATGAATGTTGTGTTCCATAAAGATGAGATGTATTTTTTTCTTCTACGACTAAACTTCAAGGGGGTACCGAAGTGAAGTTCAGACTCTTGGGTATGATGAAGGGGTTAGTGAAGTTCAGACTATTGAGTATGATGAAGTAATTACCTGTCAGAACGAATAATTAGATACAAATAATGGCGAACACTTGAATAAAGACCTAGTAAGGGATAAAGACCCTCACGAAGAAGTGCAACCAAGGGAAGAAGCCCCTCTTGAAGAATTGCAACCAGTACCAAATCTCAGTGAGAGTGAACTGTCAGAACCTCAAAACTAATCGTCATCATTGTTCGAAGCTCCTAGAAGAGAACCCCCACACCATACTAATAGAGGTATTCCAAAATCCACTTATGAACCTGATCCCACTAGTAACGTCAAATATTCCATGAGTAATTATGTATCCACTCACCGCTTGTTGGAATCAAATAAGTTATTTGTAAATCAATTATCTACTATATCTATTCCTAACAGTGTACAGGAAGCCCTTACTGTTGTGCGGAATACGAATCAAACAACCAATCAAAGAGAGAAATAGCGAAAAACAGCAGAAACAAAACAAACACAAGGACACACAGATTTAATGTGGTTCGGCAAACAAGTGCCTACATCCATGGGGCGGTTGGAGTTTCTTCTTCAAATAATCACCAATGGGTGAAACAAACCCTTATAAGAGATGACGGCTGCAAAATCCGAATTAGAGGTCTATCTTTTACAAAACCCTAACTGGTGTATTTATAGGGAAACTACTGGGCCTTTCGAAATGGGCCTTTTCTAGTTCACGAACCCGTCTCCAGTCGACTGGTCTTCTTACCAGTCGACTGGTCTTTAGTTCTGGACAGTCGACTGAGACACATCTTCAGTCGACTGCTGCTGCTGTATCCTTAGCCTTTGAAACTTCTCTGGACAGTCGACTGGTTCCCATAGTCAGTCGACTGATGTGCTGCAGATACGATGGATATAAACAAACTGAACCAGAATCGAGCTATTATCCTACAATCTCCACCTTGGCGAGATCTTCCAAGTATCCAACAATCTCTGCCTTGGCGAGATCTTCCAAGTAGCCCAAGCAATCTCCAAAAATACTCCAAACAAATGCTCATCACCAAATGTAACAAAAACAAACTCCACCTTAGTATGATATCACATACTAACCAAACAAATAGCGAAGCACCATTCCAACCGCCCATTCCAAATCATCAAGCATGCAAAATATTAGTCAGGTTCATGCAATGCTTGAACTTGGCTGCCCCAACAATTTTGGTCAACATATCAGCAGGATTATCAGCTGTCCCAATCTTCACCAGAAGAATATCACCATCCTTTATCAAATCACGCACAAAGTGATAACGGACATCAATATGTTTGGTCCTCGAATGATGAACTTGGTTCTTCGCTAAATGAATAGCACTCTGACTGTCACAGTGTACTTCCACCTTCTCCCGATGAATTCTCAAGCTCTTCAAAAGTCCATGAATCCAAATAGCTTCCTTCATGGCCTCAGCAACTGCCATGTATTCAGCCTCAGTAGTAGACAACGCTACAGTGGACTGCAAATTGGACCTCCAACTTATAGGTGCTCTAGCCATAGTAAACAAATAGCCTGTAGTAGACCGCCTCTTATCTAGATCACCTGCATAGTCAGAATCAACATAACCCACCAATAACCTGCTAATATTGTCATCCCTCTCAAACTTCAAACCCACATCTGTGGTGCCACTTATGTACCTCAAAATCCATTTAGCTGCTTGCCAATGCTCTCTGCCTGGATCATGCATATATCGACTAACCATACTCACCGCCTGAGAGATGTCTGGTCGAGTACAAACCATGGCATACATCAAACTGCCAACCACACTAGTGTAAGGTACATTAGCCATATACTGTCTCTCTTCATCTGTACTTGGAGACTGAGAAGCACTAATTCTGAAATGAGTGGCTAAGGGTGTACTGACTGGTTTAGTTTTTTCATCTATACCAAACCGTTTCAGCACCTTCAAAAGATATTGCTTCTGTGTTAAACTCACTATGCCCTTTGCTCTGTCTCTAGCTATCTCCATCCCAAGTATTTTCTTGGCTTCACCAAGATCCTTCATCTCGAATTCAGAACTCAGCTGATTCTTCAAATTTTGAATCTCCTTAGCATTTTTAGAGGCAATCAACATGTCATCCACATATAATAACAGATATATGAAAGAGCTATCCTGCAATTTTCTGAAATAGACACAATGATCATACTCACTTCTGGAATATCCCTGCACTTTCATAAACTGATCAAACCTCAAATACCACTGCCTTGGAGATTGCTTCAACCCATAGAGAGACTTTTTCAACCTGCAAACACAATTTTCCTTCCCAGCAATTATAAACCCATCTGGCTGCAACATATAAATTTCTTCATCTAGGTCCCCATGTAAGAATGCAGTCTTCACATCCATCTGTGTCAATTCAAGATCAAACTGTGCTACCAAAGCTAACAAAATCCGAATAGAAGGATGCTTCACAACCGGAGAGAATACTTCATTATAGTCAATTCCTTCCTTTTGAGCATACCCCTTTGCAACTAGTCTAGCCTTGAACCGAACACTGCCTTTTGGACCTTCTTTCTTCGTATACACCCACTTGCAACCGATAGCTTTCTTTCCCTTTGGCAATTGCACTAGATCCCAAGTCTTGTTCTTATGAAGAGAGTTCATCTCTTCATCCATAGCAACTTTCCAATCTGCATTTTCAGAACTTCTAGTAGCTTCTTTGAAGTTGGAGGGAACTTCATCATCAACAATGGGAAGGGCAAATGCAACTGTTTCTGTAAAGCGAGATGGTCGTTTGATATCTCTTCTTTGCCTTCTTGCTGCAATTGATTCTTCCTGCTGGGGAGGGTCTTGGATAGGAACTTCTTCCTCATCCTCAGTATCAACCACATCATCTTCATTTTGGACAGGAGTAGAATTTCCAACTGAACGCTTTTCTAACTCCACCTGTTGGAGAACTCTCGCACCAGTCGACTGTATATGAGGACCAGTCGACTGTCCCGAGCTGATCATGCTGGTCTCATCAAAGGTGACATCCCTGCTGATTACTAACTTTTTCTGTTCTGGACACCACAACCTGTAACCTTTGACACCAGTACTAAAACCAACAAATATAGCCTTTTTGGCTCTTGCATCAAATTTAGTTTCAGTTACATGAAAATAAGCAGGACAACCAAATATATGCAATAAACTATAATCAGATGCAGGTTTACCACTCCATACCTCAATAGGTGTTTTGCCTTCAAGTGCTGCTGATGGTAAACGGTTGACAATGTGGCTTGCATATATAACAGCTTCTGCCCAAAATGTCTTCTTCAATCCAGACTGTGCTAGCATACATCTCACCTTCTCAAGTAAGGTTCTGTTCATCCTTTCTGCAACCCCATTTTGCTGTGGAGTCTTCCTAACTGTGAAGTGCCTCTGAATCCCTTCATCTTTACACAATTTCAGAAACGGATCGTTCTTGTATTCCCCTCCATTATCTGATCTCAGAACCTTAATCTTCCTTCCAGTCTGGTTTTCAACTTTCTTCTTCCAACTTGTGAACAATGTCAAAACTTCATCTTTGTGTTTCATGGTGTATACCCAAACTCGTCTGGAGTAGTCATCAACAAATGTAACAAACTAGTGTCTACCACTCATAGAAGGTGTCTGAGTAGGGCCCCAAACATCTGTGTGCACATAATCGAGGATACCCTTTGTCTGATGTACAGCTGTACCAAATTTCACCCTAGTTTGCTTACCCAAAACACAATGTTCACAAAATTCTAACTTGCACCCTTTAGCATCTTTAAGCAACCCTTGCTTCACAAGCCCCTGCAAGGCCTTTTCTCCTGCATGCCCGAGTCGCATATGCCACAACCTAGTAGAGTCGGGAACAACCTGTTTAGGCCTTTCAGTTACACTGGTAGCCTGACCCAAATATGTTTTTCCCTGCAAGAAAAACAAGTTTCTTTTCCTTTGCCCTTTCATCACCACAAGTGCTCCGTTAGTCACCTTCAGAATGCCACCTTCACTAGCAAATTTCATTCCACTGGCCTCCAAAACACCAAGTGAAATCAAATTCTTTTTCAAATCTGGAACATACCATACATCTGAAAGCTCCCTAATAAGACCATCGTGCATTAGCAATTCAATCTTCCGGATTCCTACCTTCTTACAAGGCGCATCATTTTCCATCAAAACTACCCCACCATCCATATACTCCAAAGAAGTAAACCACTCCTTTTTCCAAGACATATGATAGGAGGCTGCTGTATCAAGAAACCATACTTCTTGATAAAGTAAGGGACTAGTAGCAAGTGCATAAGAAAAATTATCGTCACTATCTACATTATCAACAATCACATTTGTAGTCGAATTTTCCTTATTTCGTAGCTTAGGACAATCCTTTTTCCAATGCCCCCTTTCATGAAAGAAAGCACATTCATCTCTGGCTGGTATCTTTCTGTCCTTTGAAACTCCTCTCGATTTGGAACGAGATTTGTTTCCTTTATTCCCAGATTTGGTCTCAGATCTGGTCTCAGTTCTGCCCCTTACAATCAATGCCTCAGAAGTTTCTCTATCAACCATTTTATCCCTTCTCCTAGTTTCATTATTCAACAGAGCATTTGCAACATCTTCATATTTAACAGTGTCTTTTCCATATATTAAAGTAGTTGCTAAATGATCATAACTTTCGGGTAATGAATTCAACAGAATTAGGGCTTTATCTTCATCTTTAATTTGCTCATCCAAATTTAACAAATCAGCCAACAATTTATTAAATGACTCAACATGAGCGTTCATAGACATACCTTCAGTATAGGTGAAGCGAAAAAGTCTCTTCCTCAAATACAGCCGATTCTCCAAACTTTTTCTCATGTATTTGTCTTCGAGTTTCTTCCACAACACCACAGCAATGGTATCCCTCATCAAATCATACTTCCGAGCCTTCGCGATAAAGAGCCGAATAGTCCCACACGCAACTCGATTCAACTTCTTCCAATCTACATCGGACATATTCTTTGGTTTTTCTTCCTCCAAAGCAACATCTTGTTCTTGTTGAACAAGAACATCCAACACCTCACACTGCCACATCCCGAAATTATTTGTTCCATCAAAATTTTCAACTTCAAATTTTGCATTGTGAATCGTTGTTCTGGACGAACTTGATCCCACAACATCCTTGGTTACATCCGCATCACTCGCCATCTCCCTCTAGGTCGAACCGAAAGCTCTGATACCACTTGTTGTGCGGAATACGAATCAAACAACCAATCAAAGTGAGAAATAGCGAAAAACAGCAGAAACAAAACAAACACAAGGACACACAGATTTAATGTGGTTCGGCAAACAAGTGCCTACATCCACGGGGCGGTTGGGGTTTCTTCTTCAAATAATCACCAATGGGTGAAACAAACCCTTACAAGAGATGACGGCTGCAAAATCCGAATTAGAGGTCTATCTTTTACAAAACCCTAACTGGTGTATTTATAGGGAAACTACTGGGCCTTTCGAAATGAGCATTTTCTAGTTCACAAACCCGTCTCCAGTCGACTGGTCTTCTTACCAGTCGACTGGTCTTTAGTTCTGGACAGTCGATTGAGACACATCTTCAGTCGACTGCTGCTGCTGTATCCTTAGCCTTTGAAACTTCTCTGGACAGTCGACTGGTTCCCATAGTCAGTCGACTGATGTGCTGCAGATACGATGGATATAAACAAACTGAACCAGAATCGAGCCATTATCCTACACTTACTGGTCCAAGGTAGAAAGCAGCTATGGATGAGGAGATGGAGTCCTTGAAAAAGAATGGGATTTGGGAGATAGTCGAGCAACCTCCAAGGTAGAAGCCAGTAGGATGCAGATAGATTTATACGGTGAAGTATAAGTCTGATGGTTCAATAGAGCGATACAAAGTAAGGCTGGTTGCCAAAGGATACACCCAAACGTATGTAATTGATTATGAAGATACATTCGCACCTGTGGCAAAATTCAATACTGTCTGAGTCCGACTGTCACTTGCTGTAAATCTTGACTGGCCATTGGAGCAATTTGATGTGAAGAATGCTTTTTTTGCATGGGGAATTGACAGAAGATGTTTATATGATTCTTCCACCAGGGTCGAACAGACCAGTCCAACACAGCAATTAAAGTATGTCGTTTGAAGAAAGCATTGTTTGGACTTAAGCAGTCGCCAAAAGCTTGGTTCGGGAGGTTTACAAAATCAATAAGGACATTCGGATTTTGTTAGAGTAATTCATATCATACCTTATTCCTGAAAAGGAAAGAAGGTAAGATTACTGCTCTCATTATATATGTGGATGGCATGATAGTAACTGAGAATGATCCTGAGGAGAGAATGTCATTGAAGAGCTATTTGTCACAAGAGTTCGAAATGAAAGATCTTGGCTCTTTGAGATATTTTCTTGGTATTGAAGTTTCTCGCTCGAGAAATGGTATATTTCTGTCTCAAAAAAAGTATGCTCTCGATTTATTGAAGTAAACTGAAATGTTTGCTTGTCAGCCGATTAGTACACCATTAGAATAAGGACTGAAACTTTACAACGAATCTGATCATGTGCCTTGCGATAAGAAAAGATATCAGAGATTGGTTGGACGACTGATGTATCTTGCGCATATACGGCCAGATTTATCATATGCTTTAAGTGTGGTAAGTCAGTTTATGCATGCACCTCAGGATTATCACATGGATACAGTGATGAGAATTCTGAGATATATTAAGTCTGCTCCAGAAAAAATGGGTCATATTTGCGAAACATGGTCACTGAAGGTTGAGGCATATACTGATGCTGATTGGGCAGGATCTATAATTGATAGGCGCTCCACTTCAGGATACTTCACCTTTGTTGGAAGAAATATAGTTACATGGAGAAGCAAGAAGCAGAATGTTGTTGCACGCTCTAGTGCAGAGGCTGAGTATCGCGGAGTAGCTCTATGTATAGCGGAAGCTTTATGACTGAAACTCTTGTTGTAGGACTTAGGCTGTGGTCCGAATGAACCTATGAAGGTGTACTGTGACAGTCAAACAGCATGTGATATTGCCGTCAATCCAGTTCAACATGATAGGACAAAACATGTAGAGGTGGATAGATTCTTCATCAAGGAAAAATTGGATGAGAAAGTTATTGAGATATCTAAAGTGAAGTCAGAAGATCAGCTCGCAGATATTCTGACTAAGGCAATTTCGAGTCGGCTCTTCTTGAAATTTGTTGACAAGTTGGGCATGTTCAATATCTATGCACCAACTTGAGGAGGAGTGTTGAAATGTAATAAGTACTAGTATGTATATTTTGTTTTCTAATCTATAGAAAACAAATTTTCCAAATCTCTCACTCCTCAATCTTCTCTCAATTTCTTTTCTTCTCATTCAATAATGTAATTCCTATATACAGATGTATACGGTAAGGAATAAAGGATAATAAAAATAACAATTATTTTTTTTCCAAATCTGTTTTCTACACAAATTGCCAACAGACCTCAGAATCACAAAACTATAAACAGAAATCTATTGCATCGAATATTTTAAAGCAAGCTTTAGAATGAAGAGTTAAGTTACTTGCAACTCTCTTTCTCTCTGTACTTGTTAATAATTAAAATTAGGGTTAGGTTTGAAAATATTTTTGGAGTCAGTTTAAAACCACTTGCATGCAAGTTGCATGCAGTATGAGCTGGACGTGTGCCCAACTTTGAGCGTCCTGTCAGGCTATAATTTTATACCTGTTCTGTAGTATGTGGAAAGTCCATCTTTTGACGAAGCATAGGCCCATTTAAAAATATTTTTATATTAAAAAAATTTCTTCTCTTGTTATGTTATTTCTTAATATTGTTGGCAAAATGGGTTCCAGGAATTTGAAAGTATCTGAGAGTTGAAGTTATGAGTTTGGTCAACCTTTTGTAATATCTTCTAAAGTGATATTTGTCACTTTTGGAATATATATGATTATTATTGTTATCAAGTATCAAACCTATCTATACATGTGTTCACACGTGGGTTCACTTCTCAAATTTTACATGGTTATTCTCAAATTTTACATGGCAAAAGATAGGATTATCCACCTCACAGAATATATATATAAATATGTAAGGAAAGTTTTAAAACTATTACAAAAAAGGCTGGAGAAGGTCCAATCGAGCATAGGTTGAATCTGAGACCGAGATGGTATGCCGTTGGGTCGTAGAGAGGGCATTGGACTGTTGTCGTGCACCTCTACTAGTCCCAAAGACATGATCTCATCCCCCTTCTTCACCCGAAGCATAGCCCGTAACAAAAAGGAACCACCTTCAGTCGGAAGAAAAGCATACAATACTAAAAGTAAGAGTTTGAACAAAATATCGGACTACAACGAAGTCCCAAAAAAATACAACCAAAAACAGAGAAGCCATGTCGGTGATTAACTTGGGGTAATGTCTGCACTACCGCCCCTAGCAGGTCTCATAAGATCGTTGTCGCCTGTGCCACTGAGCTCCTCCAATATCCTTGCTTTATTCTTGAACTCCCCGCTTGAATCTAGCCAATATGAAAACCAAAATTTTGTATCAGAGAGTAGTTTATCCACAGTTGTATGCTTGCTGTAAAAAACCCTATCATTTCTAATATTCCATAAACTCCAACAAACAGCTAGTGTAACCAAATGCCATGAGTGAGTGAATTTGTGCTTGTTGTGATCAAAACACCAATATGAGAAGCATTCAGTAATAAATCCAGGCATGTTTGTGATTCGGAAAGATTGTGTGAAGTGCAGCCAGGTTTGAGCAGCCACATGGCACTCGAAGAAAATATGGTAAGTGGTTTCAATCTGACATGCACAGGAGGTGCATGTTAGATAACCATCCCAACCTCTAGAATGCAACATTTTCTTGGAGTTTAGTTTTTCCCCACTCAGCATCCAAATAAAAATTTTGTATTTTAGTGGTGCGCAATTCTGCCAACATGCTCGATAGAAAGGAGAGATGAGGCCAGAAATGCTATAGAAGCTATAGGTTGGTTTGACGGTGTAGCTCCCAGTGCAAGAGTGATTCCAGCGAGCGATATCAGGGTGCGGAGAAGGCTGAATGTTTGAAATAGACTGTAAAAGATTTCTCTTTTCAATAAGGATGATGTTAGAAGAAGAAGTATGAAGGCAAGGTCTCCAAATCCAGCTGCCTTGGTCTAATGTGCTTTAAGAGTGCAGAGATGCTTCTTTGTTCCATGCAGCTTCAAAAATGGAAGGAAAGAGGGTAGCAATATTGTTACCCTCTATCCATTTAGAAGTTCAGAACTTAACCATAGTCCCATCGCCAATACATGGTTATTCTGTTAATTACTCTTGAGTGAAACATGGTCGCAATATTCCACATTCTCTTCAAACGAATCAATATCATGGTAGAGTTTTATGTACTTATTATTTACAACGGGTAATTGTTTTAAAGAAGTGCCATTATAAGTTCTCATTTTTTATATTTTCATGAAAATATTTCCACAGAATGAAAATAGCCTCAGATGATATTTTGAATATTATTTTCTCAAATGGTAGCTATTCATGTGTTCCTTTCCTTAAGTGATGCACTTTTATTATCCATGGGAAAAAATTATTTGAAATATATTATTTTTTAGATGTCGAACCTAAAATTTCTCCATCTTAATTGTTTACCATGAGCTACTGTGGAATATCACATGACAAAGAATTGTAATCGTTTGGTAATAAAACAAAAAACCCTTGACATATGTTGGATGTATATATGTTGGATGTATAAGTATATATTCTCAATATAATAGAATAATATTGTATATATTGTTCTATGGGATAACACTTGTTTACACGTGTTATGTATTGATTATTGGAACGGATTGAATGGATATAAAACCCAGTACCCTAAACCCAGTCTAATCTTTTTAAAAGCTGGTCTAGAGATAGTGTTCTATGATATTTCAATTACTGATAAACAGAATATAATATCTTAAGCGGCTATGAGATAAACTCTAACCTTAATTACTCCTCATTAGAGCATCTGTAGTCGTTTGCTATATATCGATAATATCGATATTTGGTTAAAAAAGCAACTGCACTCGTTTGCTATATATCGATATTATCGATAAATCGCTACAGTCGATTGCTATAAATGAGAATCGATATACCACATTAAAAAATAATTTTTTATTCGTCGGACGGCACTTGAAGTGCCGTCCGTTTGAAAAAAATGAATTGGCCATTCGAAATCCTCAGACGGCACTTGAAGTGCCGTCCGGAGGTTTTTGTATTTTAAAATTTTTTTTTACAATTTTTTATTTTTTATGGTAATTTCCGAAATGTTTTCGTAATTTTTTAAAATTTTTTTGCAATTAATGAATTGTTTTTTGTAATTAATGAATTGTTTTAAAAAAGCTTTCAACCCACATGCGCTTGGACGGCACATCGTCCACATGATGTGCCGTCCGTCCCAGTGGTTGTGAATTTTTTTTTTTTTTCCTCGGCTGACAGCTTCGTCCTCTCCGACGGCACTTCAAGTACCGTCGCTTAATATTATATTATTGATTGCTATAAAATAGCTTTCGACGAGTGCAGCGAAATTAAAATTTCTATTTCTATTTATCTATATATGAATAATTTTAACATAAATGACTACAGATGCTCTTAGATCTAACACTATATGTAGACTATCACCATCATGAGCTCTCACAGGATAACTATGGAATGAGAAGGATAAAGCCTTTTGACTCAGCAACAAATGGTTGGTTGATAACTTGTGTACTCTGTTGCACTCCTCCTTCTTCAAGTTCAACAATCATACAAAAGAAGGAAAAAAAAAATCAAAAAAAAAAAATTGAAAAATGAAAAAGGAAATACGCCAAACTATATCATGCCTTATCCATTCCTTATGTAAATAAATAAATAGGAAAAGGAATAATAGTAGTACATCATCAGCATTCAGCAAGTTGATATATCTAGATATACCATATGCGATGTAATATCTTCATAATTAAGAAACACCTTTTAATAATTAGCAAGTTGATCATCACATATATCAAATATATGGAGTATCTTAGTAGATTTGTACAGGTGCATGCAAAATTGGGAAGTGGCCTAGTGGGTGGTCTTATTTAATTAATTAATTGTTTACTTAATCAAAAAAATTCTGCAACAAAAGATATAGAGGTGATGCCAGCAGAGTGGAGAGTACCTCCACTTTGCTCTAACAAAGTAACTCCACGTTCATTAAAAAAACAAAGTAACTCCACTAATTAGTTATTTGGGTTGCAATCTAAGAGCATCCACAGTCATTGAAGATCAAAATATACATAAATGAATAAATGAATATAGCAAAGTTATATTTTGCTGCAATTATTGAATGCTATTTTTATAAAAGGTGCGACGGTACTTCAAATGCCGTTCGAGGGAAAAATTTGTCCTCGAAGTGCAGATAAAAATTTGTAAAAAACTGCAAAAACATTTCAAAAATTACGAAACAATTACAAAAAAATTACAAAATAATTACAAAAATTGCAAATAACCCCCTACAGGGTGGGACGGCACTTTAAGTGCCGTCCGAGGGAGAGAGAGGTGGGGTTTTTTGTTTTTTTTTATTAGGAAATTAACTTTTTTTTTTGGTGGGAAGTGCCGTCCGACCATTAAAAAAATAATTTTTTTTTGCAATGGCACTTGAAGTGGCGTCCGACAATTAAAAAATAATTTTTTTTTGTACGATGGAACTTGAAGTGCCGTCTCTCATATATGCATATTTCTTATTTTCTCTCTTATTTATAGCAATCTCCTGTAGTAAATTATACATATTTGGCCAATGACTGCAATACTGTTTTTGACCAAATATGCATATTATACATATTATGTATATTTAGCAAACACTACAGATGCTCTATAAATGGCAAAATCTCTCACACCAACCTTTAATTTGTATTGCAAAAAATGAGAAATGTGAGTAGGAAAGCTTACAAAAACGATCATCCCTTTAAAGACTCCAATCAAACAGCAAATGTTAATTAAAAATTTTAATTGGACTTTGATGACATGAAACACATGCTAGATCTCATGCTATAAACAATAATAATGCTAACTAGTGTAATGCAATAGGTAAGTTCGACTCATTAAGAATTCAAACATGAACATAAAGCAAACCATATATAAGCACGCGAAAGGCTTAAAAAAAGGAACTCACTCTATTAGACATTGCACACAACTCTATGCCTAATAGGACAGTTTCCTTCAACTTTTACCTAAACCTTCTGATAAGTCAAGACTTGCAAGGCTAGCTTTCGTACTAGAAATCTTGAGTGCATGAGACAAGATTTAATGAGGTAATCTTTTTTGGAATAATGCCAACTCGAAAAAGAAATAAAAACTGTTTTTTTTCCAGGGAAAAAATGGAATACAGTCGTTCTGAATATAACTAACATTAGTAGTTTACACGTGCGATGCACGTATTAATAAATATAATTTTTTTAAAAGTAAAAATTCAGACGTAGTCTGAATTTGATCTAAAATCTCATTTACAATAGTTATGCACGTGTGTTGCACAGTTTGGTAGATGGACAAATTACACTAAAATCTTCTCTCATTATAGTAGTAGAGATTAATAAATATAATTTTTTTAAAAGTTAAAATTCAGACGTAGTCTGGATTTGATCTAAAATTCCATTTACAATAGTTATGCACGTGCGTTGTACAAATTGGTAGATGGATAAATTACACTAAGGCCTTCTCCCACATTATAGTAGACATTATAGTAGTAGAGATTAAAGGAAAGTATATATAATTTAGTATATGATATATGGGTAGAAGATATACTTCAAACTTTGAGGGGTTTAAATTATAATATTTTCCAACCAATATTGAAAGTCTAAATATTTTTTATTGATGGTGGGATAAATCATTAGCTAATTGAAACAAAATAATTAAAAATTAAAAAAATATAAAGAGATTTTGAACAATGACTATTTAAAGCATGCATGAGATTAATTATAGGATGCACTATAAATTTTGAAAGATGGGACCAAATCACACATGTTTTTTTCCCTCAAGCTCCAGCGAATTACGCGCACCTCCAGTATTTATGTATGTTTTTGGACTTTGATGGTAGAACACATGTAAGAAAACTTAATAAAAAATAGCAAATTCTCATTTTTTGGTTTACTCCTTACAATAATTGTTCTAAATGTAGTTTTTTTTGTGTCTGGATAATTTACCAATTTTCTGATAATTTTATTTTAAAAAATAGTAATATACACGTGCGGTGCACATATTAATTTTTTTTAAAATTTAAAATCAGAACTCTGATTTACACGTGCGATGCATGTCTTAATAAATATGATTATATATATATTTTTAAAAGTTAATGTGAAGGCTATAATGATAGAGTTGGAGTTGCACGTGTGTTGCAGGTAAGTATGTGGATTTACAACTCCAACTCTTCCATTATAATTGTTATTATATATTATATTATAGATAGATAGGTAAATAAATAGATAGTAATTTACACGTGTGATGCCCATTTAATATATATTAATAAAATAAAGTAATAAATCTGATGTAGTGAGGACTCGAACAGTCGAACCTGAAACCTTCATATTAGTTGTGCACGTGCAATACACGTATTGGTAGATTTACAAATTTACAAATGATACTAAGGCCTTCTTCCAGTATAATATCAGAGATTAGAGATTAGAGATCAGAGATTTTATGCAGTTTGTCAAAAAAGAAACTAAATATCGTAGATCTAATTTTTCATTTTTTAAAGCATCCACTATCGTCCGTGTTATATTTTAACTATATGCAAATTTGCTTTTAGAAATGAAGCGCTTCCGCCACTATCGTGAGAGCTATAATTTGCAAAAAAATAAAATAAATAATATATATATATATATATAGACGGAAGAAGATCCTCCGTCTGAGGTATTTTTAAATTTTGTTGTTTAAAAAAAAAACAACTAGAAGATCTTCTTCCGTCTCGATTTTTATTTTAAATTTTTTTTTTTTAAAACCTCAGCCGGAAGAAGTACTTTCGTATGGTTTTTTGTTTTGTTTTGTTTAGTTTAGTTTAGTTTTTTTTTGTAAGACAAAAAAAAAGGGAAATGAAAGGGATGGAAATTGCTCTTCCGTCTCTTTCAATTTATTTAAAAAAAAATTTGACGAAGACGAAGGAACATCTTCCATTTGGGATTTTTTTTGTTATTTTAATAAAACAATTTGTTAGATGGAAGATCTTTTTCCGTCTATAAAATTTTAACCGGTCAAATTCTATAGACGGATCCGTCTATTAGAATTTTTTATTCTAAAGAATTCGATATTTTGAATAGACGGAGGATCATTTATCGTCTTTTATAATTTTTAAATGCTATTTCACTCTGCTTTATATGGCTGAGTACTGTTTACGAGTCTGTTATAAACTAGATTTATAGCAGACGATAGTTGCGTGAAATTTCTCATATTTCTTAGGTAAACAGCAGACCACAATGGATGCTCTCAGTACTAGTATTTTAGGTATTTACTATTTGTTGGATTTATCATGAAAAATGGATGGTGATGCGACTGATGTCTTCTGTTTTCTATCTTAAATGCCCTTTGCTGTTGTAGTTAATCTTCCAGCAAATACCCAAAAAAGAAACTTACAAATTAATTTTCAAATCCACAAAAATTAAATCAAACATT
This sequence comes from Hemerocallis citrina, assembly GCA_017893485.1. Taxonomy (NCBI): domain Eukaryota; kingdom Viridiplantae; phylum Streptophyta; class Magnoliopsida; order Asparagales; family Asphodelaceae; genus Hemerocallis; species Hemerocallis citrina. The sequence goes on along the minus strand of CM030368.1, from coordinate 1,352,731 downwards.
GCAATTAGCTACGCTTTTCTATAAAATTCCCCGGATAAAATAATTAACTTAATGAAAATATTTTTGCATGTGCCAGACAAAAGTGCAGGTCTATATATAAATATGTAGCTAGCCTGTTGCTTAATTAGAGCACTCATAGTCGTCTGCTATTTTGCCATTTTATGCATCTTAAGACACGGTAGCCGACACACTCGTCAGCTATTTTGTCATTTTTTTACCAATTCCGCTATAGTAGAAAGGTATTAATAGCAATGGATATAGCAAAATGCATATTATAGACGACGAAACATCATGTTTCGTCTGGATTATTTAAATATATTTTTAAATAATCGGACGAAATATGATGTTTCGTCTGAATTAAAAAAAAAAAAAATCCAGAAATATGCATATAATGGCTGGACGAAAGGCCATTAGATCCCATTTCCTTTAATTTTGTTTTGTAAATTACCATCATTAATTACTGTGTGCAATTATTTAAATTTTTTTTGCAAATATATAAATTGTTTTTGCAATTTTGTAAATTTTTTTTGCAATTTTGTTAGCTAAAAAACCTCCTTAAAATCCGGACGAAACATTCGTCTATTTTATTAATATTTTATTAATAAAATATTTTGTCCCGTATATTTTATTAATATTTTTTCAGTTTCTGAGTATATAAATAATTTTTTAATCACATACGAAACATCTATTTTATTTTTAACGAAAATTTGCATTTTATTTGTCTTTTGACGACTGCAGCATTTCGTCAAAATGAAAGGTAAAATATGCATTTTGCGGTTTTTTATCTACAACTGTGGATATGCTCTTATATCCACATAAATTATTTTCAAACATGAAGAAACTTCAAGCAAAAATGTATAGTATATAGTACATATTTTGGGACCCATGATTTAGATTCTGTCTACAAAACTCTTAATTAGCCAACTAGATCGACCACATGAATATTCAAATCTCAAATTGCTTTAACCTGCGTGCACCAACGACTTGACTTAAGTTTATGTACATCATGTATAAGTCGTATTTATATTATCAAAAATTCTATATATGATTCTTCCAGTTACTTTCACTTGTTGAAAGCAACGTACGTTTTTAGCCCTGGACAACTGTAAGAGATCTGTCGTGAAAAAATAATGTTTCTTAAGCGACTTTAGTTAGAGTCTTTGCGTATAAACTTGATCTTTTAATCTAGTTCATTAACTATGTATAAAAGATAATAAATTATGTTTAATTAAAGCCCTAGCTGACAATTAGGGTATTCAATAATTCAACCATCAGGTAATAAAAGACAGCTGGAAGATTATGTCCGTATCATGCTAGTTTGTATGAAAAGTTTGACAATTACTAAGAAAGAAATTCTCATTTTTTTTGATGAAACGGATAGAGCCAAACGGCTCCAGCCATACAAACAAATATATTAATCAGAATAATGTACAGACAATACAAGAGCAATTATATACAAATTTACAAGATGTAAACAATATATACAACAAGAAATTCTCATTGAATCTGAAGTGTTGCAAATTGATATTATTTGTACAAGGATAAATTTTAATTAACCCTACTCAAGTTTGATAGTTCGGCAAATAACCATGCATAGTGATTTTTTTATTTATTATTTATTATTTTTTTGCAATTAACTCTACTAAAATCAGTTTTTTGTCATTTTAGTATACCCCGCACTTAGAAAATCTTACAAATAGTAACAAAAAATTAGGAAACTTTGTAAGTAAGCCGGATTCACCAAACACAAGGTAACCCAACTTGTATAAGTGAGTTTCGATTCATGGTTTACGAGATACTGCCTTGTATTACTTTATTTTGTTTTGCATGTATCTTGTAAATCGTCAGTCGAAACTCACTTCTACAAGTTGGGTTAACTTGTGTTTGATGAATCGACTTACATGCAACGTTTCGTAATTTTTTTGTTTCCGTTTGTGCATTTTTTTATGTGCGGAGTATGCTGGAGAAAAAAAAATTTCATTATAGCTATTTGTCAAAAACTGCCAAACTATAAACTACAATAAACTACAAAATATGGTTAATTAGAATTTACCCTTTGTACGGAACTAAGTATAATTAAGTTAGGTAAAAGTAGTACTCCCAAGAAACATAAAACATTTAATTTAATACAGGGTACTGTATGCATATGAGCAATGACAAGAAGACTTGGACTTAGCTAAGCCTTGAGTTATAATCTTCATTTAAGAGCTTATGGTACGAAGTCAGCAATCTCTAACCACCAAATGTCAATGGTCTTTTAAAGCAGGCAGCTCATCAATGTTAATGCAGTGAAATATATATATACCCACACACACAACGTAGAGTAATGGAGGAGGCATAATACTCCTGCAAATTGGCTTTCCATGTGGTAGCTAGCTCATCACATAGTTGTATATATATTTGAATTACTAATTATTTTAATTCAAACCAAAGAGTATACGTAACCTAATCACTGTAATTGCATGTACTTTTTGATATATCGGATAGAGCCTAAAGGCTCCCACCATCAAAAAATATATAAATCAATAATAATGCAAATTATAGACACATCATCATCAGAGGTTTTACAAAAAGTAAAATAGACTAAATAAACAACAACAAGGGAAAAAGAAAAAGAAAACTACAAACTAATTAACTCAAAGAAGGCTGAACAGCTCACCTATAAGAAAACTACGATACAACAGATAAAAACCACCGAACAGGAAGACGAAGCGCTCAGCCCGAAAAACGACGCACCAACAGGAGCCAACATACCCTCCCACACCCACAAGTGAATAAGAATAAAGAGACAGCGCCGGGCCAATACGAGGGCTAAAAAATCGTCCCCCCTTGGAAAAAATAGCCTCTCAAGCAGCCCAAGAGAAGCATAAGCGGCACCCAAAAGAAACAGCCAGACTGCCAACGCGAAATCTCAACTTTGCACAAGCTGAGGAGCTGACACAGAATAAGCTTTCCTAGCCAGAAGACGCGCACTCACACGAATCAGCACATTATTACCAACATGCCTATTGAATTAAACTTGAATCCTTAAACTAATTGAATTAAACTAATTGCATGTACTTGAATCCTTAAATCTCAAGGGTGATTTGATATCCAGTAGTTTAAATTAAACTGTACACTATTACGCAATTTTCACCGGGCAACTGTTCATACGACAGAACATAGATGCATACCGTCAAGATCTAGATGTAGGCATCATACGCAATCTCTATATATTATTGATATATTTAGTTATCTTGGCTTTTGATTGGTCTTAGCACTGATCTTTTGATATATAATTCTGTTCTGTTATAGCTTTAATTAAATATTTTTTACCCATCAAAATTAAGAGAAAAATCTTACATCAACTAGTCCACCAATCTATTAATTAATATGCTCAATAGACCTTTTTGATACTATTAAGCATCTCATCTGTATGTATCATTGAACACAGAAAGCAGACTTGCCTACAGTCTTTGTATTGGAAAATTCAACAAATATATAGCTTGTGTTTGGAATTTCTGCCTTAAGAGCATCTGTAGCCGTTCAATTTCAAATTTTGGGTAGCATATAGGAAAGAAAATTTTTGGTTTGAGTTGTAGTTGTTCAAACTCAAATTTTGGATTTTCATAATTTAAAATCAACAGACAAAAGATAATGTCTCGTCCAAAAAAAATTATTTTTTAAAAAAAATTACAAATTGAACAGATGATGTATGATTTATCGTCTCTTGAAATTAAAGAAAATAAATAAAACAAACCAACCGACGGAAAATCGTTTTTTTTTTTTGGGTTTAAATTTGTGGGACTGGTAATCATTTCCCGTACCAAATAAAACTAAAAAAAGAAATTCGATCGGACAGAAAATAATTTCCAATCAGATCGATTTAAAAAAAAATATTTGGGATGGGAAATGATTCCCCGTCCAATATTTGTATATAAAAAAAAGTGACCAAATATGATATTTGGTTTGATCGAACGAACGAAAGATGATCGTCGGCTATTTTTTAAAATTAAATTTCTATATCTTCTTCCAAATATGCGGTTCCCCTAAAATTCAAAATTTGAGTATATAATCATCAACTATAGCAGAATTTTTCCTATTTTTAAAAGAAAAATTTTGACATTTATGCCAACGGACTAATGCTCTAATAAAGCCATATCATTTCTTTTTCTTTGACAAGTCATGTGGTATAAAATTAATCGTTTGGAATTTCTGCCTTAAGAGCATTTGTAGTCGTTCATTTTCAATTTTTGGGTACTTAGCATATAGGAAAGAAAGTTTTGAGTTTGAGTTGGAGTCGTTCAAACTCAAATTTTCGGTTTTCATAATTTAAAATTGACAGACGAAAGATAATGTTTCGTCCAAATATATATATATATATATATTTAAAATATTACAAATTGAACGGGCGATGTATGATTTCTCTTGAAATTAAAGAAAATAAATAAAATAAACCAACGGAAGGGAAATTGTTTCTTTTTTGTTTTTTTGGTTTAAATTTGTGGGATGGGTAATCATTTCCCGTACCAAATTAAAAAAAAAACACTCGATCGGATGGAAAATAATTTCCAATCAGATCGATTTAAAAAATATATTTGGGATGGAAAGTGATTCCTCGTCCAATATTTATATATATAAAAAATCAGTGACCAAATATGATATTTGGTTTGATTGAACGAATGAAATATCATCTTTCTTCGACTATTTTAAAAAAAATGTCTATATCTTCTTCCAAATATAGCAGAGTACGGTTTCCCTAAAATTCAAAATTTGGTTATATAATCATCAACTATAGCAGAATTTTTCCTATTTTTTTAAAAAAAAATTTGACATTTATGCCAACGACTAATGCTCTAATAAAGCCATATCATTTCTTTTTCTTTGACAAGTCATGTGGTATAGTATAGAACATATGTGGTCTAAAATATCTGCATAAAAGCTTCAAAGAAACTCATTGTCCTTTTTTTCTATGGACTCTAGAAGGACTTTTAAAAAGTTAGAATTGAACACCGTGTTCTCATACAAACCAAGGAAAATTTAATTTATTAGTCATTTGCATTATTTTGTGATTAATAGTAAACTCCTAGAATTTCATCTCTAAGTACAATTTTAGCTCGCATTTTTTTTGTATCTAAGCAACAACTTAATCAGAGCTGATCCTCATAATTTTCTCAAACTCATGTTTTATTTCTATTCCACTAAATCTATCACTTCAAAACAAATCATGTTGTACTAAAAAAAAAAAATTAAAATAAAATAAAAATTCAATATTACAAACAAACACCAAGATTAATACTACTATTACATTGCTTCTTGTAAGAAAATGGTGAACTTTCCAACTGTACCAAATCCCCACTATTCCTCCTCTTCCCCGTCTGATATTCACACTCCTCTTTTCCCGCCGGCGGCTTCAGAATATCCACCCCGAACAACCTCACCACCTTCTCCTGCACGTGACTCCCACTCCCCTCCCCACGTGCCGCCCAGTCAATGTACAATTGCCTCTCCCCCCCTCCCTTTGACCGACGGAACCTCACCGCATCCCCCGCCTTCAACCCCTTCTCCTTCACAAACCTGCTCCACCCTTTGGTCAACACGTAGCTCTGACTGCTATTCCAATACGAATACGAAAACCTCCATACTTTCCCCAGCGAGTCCTCAAAATTTAAAAGAACCCCCTTATAATCATTACTATTATTATTATTATTATCTCTTAACGGCAAATGCTTCTCCGCATGCTGCTTCGGTATCACTAGCCTATTCAGCTTGCCGACGTCGCTGGCAGTGAGTGTCTTTTCAAACATTAGCTCCCGTGCTGAACATGTAGTTTGCTTGGTTAGTTTGAGATTCGACCGCTGGTCCCCGTAGTCGTGGAATGCGCGTTGGCTCCGGCCGAGCTCGTCGCTGTAGGTGTGCTTGCGCAGCATGTCGACGATCTCGGCCTTGGAGTGGGACGTCAGGAAGACCAGCTCTGCGAGCTCGTTGTCCACGGATTCGGACAAGGGTTTGAAGTTGGTGACAGCGTCGCGGCCGCGGAAGCGCTGTGCGGCCACGTCGTAGGCACGCGCGGCATCCGCCTCGTCGTTGAAGGTGCCGAGCCAGACGCGCTGGTGCTTCTCGTAGATCTGGGCACCCCACCGGCCGTTGGGCTGGGGGACGACTCCTTTGTATTGGGAGGAAGGCAGCTTGTTGATGTTGTTGTTGTTGTTACGAGATTCGACTTCGATGGAGGTGGTGATGGTGGGATCTGGTGGGTCAAGGATGGTGCTGGCATCGCTGCCGATGCGTTGGAGGGGGAGAGGAGGAGGTGGGTGTTTGTGGTGCTGGTTGTCGGGTTCTTCAATACAGCAGCTACTGCTGTTGTCCATGTGGGGGTGTGAATGTAAATAGTTGGGGGGTTATGTGTAAAATGTGGGATTGTTTAGACTTTAGATTGGGGGGATAATAAGTGATGATTGGGAAGGGATATTTATAGTATAGGGATCATGGAAAAGAGTAGGGGGTGGTGGCAAACCTGTGATTTGTTGGGGTTGGGATATTTTTAGGGTTGGTGGATACTTGTTGAAATTTTTGGTATACATTTTGTTTTGTTTGCTTCGTACTTACCCACAGTGTGTGTGCTTCATTTAGTATATTTAAGATAAATAATAACATAAAAAAAAACCTAGTTGTGATAGACAAGTGGTACTCAACAACGGTGGTGTTTGTATTACCGAATATCATTACTTTTTATAATTGATGGATAAATGAATTTTGAATAATTTAATTTTATATATTTAGACTAATTTAGACGTATAAATTAATATGAACGGTTCGAATTATCGATACGAAAATCCAGAAGCTGATTACACAGAGAGGTTAGTACACAATGAAAGATGACTATATATATATATATGTATACACACCGACGAACACACCTAATCACGTGCGATCACTGTAATCGAGTAGAACCATAAGATGTGTGTTCCAAATTCTTTTTATTTGGAGACAATTAAGTTGTGAAAAATGAGAGGAAGATTCAATGAAGGGAGAGTCCTTCTAAATTGGATTAGGGCTGTGGTGGGGGTGTGGAACTGTGGAAGTGAGTTGGTTGAGTATGGACTATTAGGATGCAGTGGGTCCCAAAAGGGAGGAGGAGCATGTTGACCAATAGCAGGAGAGGCAATCACACAGAAAATAGAGTTTTTTTTTACAATAGTCCCCAAACAGAGATTGATTTGCATATCAGTCCCCTATAAATTTTTATTTTCATATTAGTCCCCGGCCCGATCACCTTGAAAAGTGTTCAAAGTTTGAGATCAAAGTGCAACGTCATAATTATGATATGTTTAACCAATTCAAGAGATAATTTTAAAAGTAAAGTGGTCCATAACGGCATCCACAGTGGTGATTGCAAAAAAAAAAATGACAAAATATATATTTACATATAACATCTCTACTATTATAATGGGAGAAGGGGTTAGTGTCATTTGTCACCTTTTTTTTTTTTTTGTCATTTTGTCATTTTGTCAACACGTGCAGCGCACGTGTTGGCAGTTTTAGTGTTTTTTTTCTTCTCCTTTTCATTCCCCTCCACGTGCATCGTGCGTGCATTATATTTTTTTTTGCCCTTTTCATTCCCCTCCACGTGCACCGCACGTGTTGGTATTTTTTTTCCCTTTTCGTTCCCCTCCGCGTGCAGCGCACGTGCGTTATAGTTTTTTTTAGTCCTTTTCATTCCTCTCCACATGCATCGCACGTGCATGATACTAGTATATATAGTGTTTACTGCAGTTATCGAATGACCGGACTTCCGAGATTAGCGAACTGATATGAGAAAGACCCTACAAGTACAACAGAAGAGAGGTGAAGGTGGGGCCCAGTAAAGTGATGGGTTTGAAGTGCATGCATCTAGCTAGTGCTAACCATGCTCATATATCGCCTGCTCTGTTGTTTAACTGTTTCTTCAATAACCCTTTTCTTAATTAATTAATTAATTAATTAATTATTATTTTCCTATTTATATACTACAGGATATGGTGATATATAGATACACCCCGTAAGATCTTAATATAATTACAATTTTTTTTTCCCTTTTCTTTCCCCATGTACACCTGCATGCAATTGGGATCTCTGTGTGTGATTCCAGCGGTTTTGTTTCGATTGTTTAAACATGGTGAGTTCAGAAAATTTATTTTCTTCTCAACCCCTTTCAATTATTTATTTGCATATTTTTCAACAAATATATATGTACTAGATTTTTTCATGGTCACGTGATTACGACACGTCTTCAGAACGACACAGTATATGAAAAGTCTTGTAAACAGTAAATCAATATTTATGTAGATGCAGTTTGAATAATATGGCAATAATTAGTTGTAAATAAAAATCCATGCTTCTATTAATATATGGTGAAAAACGGTGTGGATATGAAAATACTGAATTTTTTTTAAGGAAAATTATGCAAACTATTTAGAGCTATGTACAAATAGTGATGATAACAAGGATGGATCTCTACAATTGTCCCACACCACCAGATAGAAAAGCATGGGACAACATCCTATCTTTATAACCCTATGTCGACCTTCAAACCTTATCCCTAGAGATCAATCTGATTAATTAATTAGTGTATGCATAGTGACATGAATATTTTATGGATCAGTGATGGCATGCGAATGTGATGGCCAGGTATCTAACTATGCTTTGCCCTGTGCCCTATACTATGCTATGCTATTTGCATTTAATTTCAACAATAATAGTATTTGGCATGCCGCCGCATGCTGACGTGGCAAATAGTTGTTTGTTGCAATTAAACTCTACTAGCAAGTGACCCCGCGCATGAACGGGCATGGACATTGAACCATGATCAGAACAATTGGTTTACCAAACGAAGAAAGAAGAAAAAATAATTGTATAAGTTGAAATGCATTTATAATCGGAGTCCATGAACAACGGGGATAACTCGAAATGTGTTTGTATGTTGATTGTGTTTGTGTGTTTGAGCTTAAGTTAAACTTGGAAGCTTAATTAGAATTATGCAAGAATACTGAGGTAAGTAAGCATTACAGTAAGTTGAGTATCCCAAAAAGATATGGCCAAACCTAAATCCAATGCAATTATTGTGTAATAAGTTTTAATAACTATGGGCCAGCAAAAAGGCCACAAAGGCCGGTGTAAAGAAAAATTTAGGACATCAGATTCCAAATATCATATGCAATAACAATTGATGAGAAAGTGTCATAAATATAGTAAATTTGTTTATGAACGAAACTTTGCACACAATATATAATAGATGGAAATCCCTAAATAAAGGCATATGTTCTAAGATACAGATAACTGGAAACCATGGTAATAAAAAAAATGGTAGAATTTAGTATAGAATCTTACAATTATTGGTCCAAAAAGTGTTGCAACCACCAATGTGCCTGCAATAGAGAATGCCAATTATTAATCAGTAAGCATGTAAAATGATCACATACCATTGACACAAAATTTTACAACTATTCAGTGCAAAAACTCGATCTATACAGCCCTATATGCACATGCAACGAACATGGACCAAAAGATTGATTTATTCTTTCAAATACATTTGCCATCTTTGATACATAATTAAGCACGAATTGTATCAATTGATGCTTATGAAATAACTATTATATTTTTGAATGCTCTCAAATGCTGATAAGCCGAAATATATTAGAATGGTTAGCATCCACTATGTAGAGGTTGTATGGCATCCATTATGCACCAAGAGGAATGAACATTTAAAGAATAGTTAAGCCTGCAAATTATCCCAAGAAATGTGTCGTAATATTGACAATAAACATTTTAGAAAATGGATTTTTTTTGGTAAGTGAAATCATGTAAACATCAAAGTCAAAATTGTTGAGTAAATATATATTTAAGGTATGCAAAAAAGATGAGTATGTTTAATAGTGATATGGACACAATTTGTGCATGCATGTTCAGTAAGTTATTCTCGAGTCACTCGAAAACATAAATGTACAGTTTATAGTAAATGTACACAATTATGCATGTAATTAAGCAAAGACTGCATGCAATTAGACTGCAATTAAAAAATATGCATAGCTTGAATGATTAGAAACTTAGTCCCCTAAAGTTGGCAAAGTCGAAAACTTGACTATTGCATACCATATGGATGTTAGAAATAAAGAAGTTTGAGTTTGTCTGCAAAGATATCAATGTGCATTGAATTAAGGCTAACATTCTTTGTGAATGCAGGTTGTAGAGCATGCAAAGCAAAGATGAGGGTTCAGGTTTGTGCATCATAGGCTTTAAGGTTTTAAAATGAGCAGGTTCCCTTAATTCCATGCTTTTATATCTAAAACTAAAGTCACACTATTTTAAGAGTTGATATGGCAAATAAAACTATATAAGGAGGATTAAGTACCTGCGGGATGATGATTTTCTAGTGAGGAAACAGACAGCTAGCAGTGTACAATAGAAGATGAGGGGAATTGAAGTAAGCGGGGAGATGGTGGTGTTAATGTAGGCAAACTTCTTTAAGAATTTAAGCCATCCACCATAGCCATACCATATGGGACATTAATGACGAATCAAGAGAATCTCAATAGACCCCAGCGCCCATCGAAGCACTTTGTTAAGCCGATCTGAGAGATTGATAGGGGCAGATCCTTTGAAAGCAGGGAGATGGGGCATGGCATGCAACAGATTGGATGCCAACCACGAGTGTGCATTTTGAACCTAGTAAGAATATTTTTTCCGTAACTGAACCATAAATCCAACCAATCTACAACAAGGTATGAAAGATTAATTGGTTTATTAAAAAAATAAACATAAGTTCCTTTCGACCGCCACGTACATTTGTATGCTATTTGCGCTGGTAACATACCTCATTATCACATTCTAATGTATCTTCAACTTTTTGCAAATGAATACCAATCAAAAGCAAGGAACCAATTACCTCATTTCTCTAATCTCATGTTCTTCAAGGATATCCATCTAGACATTAGAATGATAAAATAAAAATAGAAAATTGCATTAGAAACCGCCTTCTTGGTTTTAGTAAATAAATAAAAGGGATTAACGATAAAGTAAAAATAAAAAAAATTTACGCCAGAAATCACCTTTCTTTTAGCCCTTAATTCTGTAAATAGGACTGGTGAACCCTCAAGTTTGCAAAGTACCTTCTTGGCTCTTGCGAACTCAAACATCATGGCAACTCATTACTTTAGAGAATCATTTTATTGTTAACAATTATAATTTATTAATTTAATTAGAAGAGAAAAATACAAAAAGATTGCAGGAAAAGCACAACCGAAATTGGAAAAATAAAGCCTCAAGCCAAAATAATTTTTATAAGGTAAATGAACAAATTCATCAAGCCGTACTAATCTGTACTACATTAATGAACTATAATTTATACTTCGACACAAGTGCAAAACCAAAGCTAGTCCATCAAAATAAATCTCCAGAAGGATTTAATTTTGGACATTGATAAAAGAAAAAGAATATAATTGGTGATTAGATTGAAGTATCTACTAAACAGGGGCAAGAAATATATAAGGAATATGATATAATATCAATAATAGAGTGAAAAAATCCATTATTGGCATCTAAGGTGAATCATAGTGACATAGTCCAACTAATGGCCATATCGCAATCCCACATAAAATCACAAATAACATATTTGTATACTAATCAAAATCGTGCATATATGATCTAAGGCTACCTATCAAAACCTTAGATTCATAAGGTAACTCTCGCTAATCTCTAATTTGTACCAGATGCAATAAGACTGGAGAAAAAGAAAATAAGAGAATTGTATGCAGGTTGGTCATGGAGATCTCCAGAAACTCATCACCTTGCCCTTCCCGCACTTAAGCACACTCACCTCAAGGCTCTCTGAAGCTTGAGAGATACTATTTTCGCCTCTCTCGATTGCTCAGGAGAAATCATTGTGGGAAATCAATGGTGATCACCATGTTTTAATATAGAGAAATACATAGTTACACGTAAGAGTTGAGAAAAGTTTACAAAAGAAGATCAGAAAATTCGCATATAAAGTTTTGTTCTAAAGTAAATATAAGTATTTTTTGTCTTTTAAAGATACATTTATTTAATCATAAGGGAAAAGAGCACCCAACCATTTTTCTGCTCAAGATGACTACACCCATAATTTATTACCAGTATCACTCTCCTTGTCCTTCCCCAAATAGTCAATAAACAGTCAAATAACTACAGCTCGCAACATAAATGCAAACAAAAAACCATTTAAGCATAGCCACATATAAACAATAAAAGCAAACACTCAGACAAAAAGCACATTTGGTCTATTCCATTAAATCTAAACCACCAGGGAAAGAAATTTCTCGTCAAGAACTAAGAAACTCATGTTCCAAACAACGTAGTGTCTGAAAAGTTTAGGGAAAATCCTAACCGGTTAATGTAGAATTTTGTAAGCCCCCAAACTGAAATTAATTAATTAATTATCACATTCAACAAATTATTTATATACCTCACATTATATATCAATTATCACCTTTATTTACTTCCAAAAGCAGCCTGATTATATTCACTATTATGGAACCTCCCTGAAAAATCTCAGCCTGATTATATTCACTATTATGGAACCTCCCTGAAATCTCTCTCTCTCTCTCTCTCTCTCTCTCTCTCTCTCTCTCTCTCTCTCTATATATATATATATATATATATATATATATGAAAAGCTTCTAATTTGAGCTTAATACCTATTATGCTAATCAAACAAATGTCGGATCCTTAATTTGGGATTTTGTCCAACTAATTAATTCTCATCTCTTATTAAAGTATTGTATAATCTAATCCTAAAAAAATCACTATTCACTAAAAATGAATATCTTTACAAAAATGTCATAATTTTCAACTAACCTAATCCCGGTCTGATTATTAATAAAGTATCAAAATCATCCCTATTTATTGCCAACAATTACATCCTATACATTAACTACTTTAAAAATTCTTTAACAAAAAATAAAAGTTTGCTTAGGACACACACACACACACACAAAACCCTTAGAAAATTTAAACTTCATTAGTAAAAGTAGTGAGTCAATCGATGAAAGAAGCTCAACATAATTTAAAATGGTTTCCATGAAAGCACTAGAAGGCAGAGAACCACTAATATTCAACGAGTTTTTTTTCTCTTGATTTTAACTAAATTAAAAGAGTATTTTCGATGATATATTTGCACCATAACATCTATATCTTCCATTTGACAACAGTTGAAATTGGACATTTCAAAAAGCAAGGCAAACATTTTTTCTAAAGCACTGGAATTATGAAATACATCTAGAAAGCTTCAAAGACAGGGTAAGACAAATATATCTTTATATGTGGAGTTTAAAAAACCAACTGCTTAGCAAAGTAGAGTATATGTATATGTGTGTGTGTGTGTGTGTGTGTGTGTGTGTGTGTGTGTGTGGAGTTTAGAGAAACCTACTGCTTTTTTGCTTTGCTTTCGCGAGAGCTGATTCAATTTCCTTCTCAAGTTGATTTGCAGCCTCGTCAAACAACTTCTTCTAGCCATCTTCTATTTCCAAAAGCATATCATTATGTTCCCTCATCTATATAAACCATAAACGAGTTTAGAGAAACCTACTGCTTTTTTGCTTTGCTTTCGCGAGAGCTGATTCAATTTCCTTCTCAAGTTGATTTGCAGCCTCGTCAAACAACTTCTTCTAGCCATCTTCTATTTCCAAAAGCATATCATTATGTTCCCTCATCTATATAAACCATAAACAAATTAATAAGAAAAATTAAAAAACAAAGCCACACATGATAAAAGATTTACCCTAAATTAGATGGAGAAATTAACAGATTCTGAAAAGAGGGAGGGGGATTATTATTAACATAGATAAATAAAAATGGAGTATGTTAAGTGAACGCAGATATTCCTTGTAATCGAGTATGTTTAGTCCCCAATCCATCATTAATTCACTAAAAAAAAAAACTTACTATAATAAGTGACCAAAAACAAAAAAATGTTACAGTACCAAATTCCTTACTATAATGCAGTAAATCATCTAGAAGAATGTTCAACTAAATTAAACATGTGAACAATATTAATTCTCACCTGCCAACCAAGGAACCTGCAGTTGTAAAATGCACAACGATCCGCTGTCACTCTCATAGCCACAGCTTGCTCTGAACCCTGCAAAATCATCATAATAAACCATACTGAATGGATTTTTTATTTTATTTTTTTAATTGAAATTAAAAAAGTTCAAAAAAAAAGTGTACATACAGACATACATACCTTAGGTGAAGAGTTCTCAAAAGTAACATTCTCAGCAATGAAATCCTCCCCTTCCACAATCACACTCCCACATCGAAACATGCCGGTCCCGATCAACCGAGACTCCTGTTCACAATAAATTTCAATTAATTTTCTCAACTTCAATTCACAATTTTAACAATAATAAGTTGGGACCTGATGGTGTTGGATTTGGGTAGCGGTGTTGTCCCAAGAGATGACGGTGGATTCGGGATGGAGGGCGGCGAAAGTGATGAAGTTCTTGGTTTTAGGAATGTAAACGGGTTCGCGGTAGAGACCCGGTGAGATCTGGATGATGGTCCGGACCCGGTTGGAGAAAGGGACGGAGTCAATTGCAACATGGACTTTGCGGAACTCGCAGGAGTAGTCCCTCGATACGCGAAGAACGCGAGCTGACATTTCTCGTCTTTCTTGGCGTGTGCAATGACTTGTTTCTCTTTTGCTTGCCCGTGAACCATTGCTTTTTCTTGTTTTTAATGTTCTCAGTGTACTCTTTCTCCTTCCTTTCTAGTACTTCCTGCTGACATAGTTATGAGCTTAGGATGTGCAGATTTAGTTAACTAATTATATTATATTATAATACACACCCTGTTATTTCTTTAAAAGAGTAGACACGAAAGAAAAACTAAAAGCTTCATCTGATTTAGTTGAAACTAATATTGAATTCATATTTGTTTGGCACTAATAACTCACGTGCTCTTAATAGCTGTATTTGATATAATCAGTAAGCCAAATTGTAACTTAGAAATTGATTACACAAATGCACAAAAGATCCGAGAAGAAAAATATAGGTAGATGGAAACTCAATAACTATTTAATATTAAAAAAAACAATCTATATAAATTTGGATAAGTATTGCCATAGTAGTAAACATCAATTTCCAAAATACCATGACATTATAATTAAATGCCTATCTATAAATCTCTACACTTTTAAGAACCAACTATTCAAATACCATGACATTATAATTTATTGTAAGTAGTAATACAAAGACCTTTGCCCAAGATCTATGCTCAAGTATAGTCAACACCGACATCAATTTCCAACAACATGTTTTTAATTTTAAAAAACGACAACTGCAAGAATCAATTTTAGCTGCATCCAGTCATATTTCCCAATGCACCTACTACTTTCACT
Source organism: Hemerocallis citrina (assembly GCA_017893485.1). NCBI lineage: Eukaryota > Viridiplantae > Streptophyta > Magnoliopsida > Asparagales > Asphodelaceae > Hemerocallis > Hemerocallis citrina. The sequence continues at coordinate 1,337,340 of CM030368.1, read as the reverse complement.
GCTTTAATCTAGTAAGAAATTTTCAACATTTAGTCAATTCGATCTAATCATAAATTCATTCAACATGATAACATAGTTACACAAAGCAGTAAACATGATTAACTAATTACTTAGATGCTCTTAATTTTTAGGAAAGGACATGGAGCATAGATACTTACAAAACAAATTTTACTCATAACTGATGCCTTCACTCCGCAATCTTCCAAGCTTCACTGACCAAATATTAGAAAACTTTCATCACCTCCTCCACTTACTCATCAAAACTTGGCTCCGAACCATCTACTTCCTCAAACAGAAGATCAGTTTCCGCACTACAATTCGACGACAATGAACTGAGCCAATTAATTCTCATTAGCAACGAAGCTACCTCCATTACACCTACAAAGATATCCCAAAATACACATGAACATCTCATTCTTAACACCGTTTATCGCTAACCACTCAAGATATAAAAAAAGAAAAATATTCAGCAATTTTGTTATGGGTTGGTTGCAATCTTCAACTCACCTTGTACCTTAAATTGAATCACCCAAACCCTAACCCCAAACCTTTCCTTCATGATAAGAAGGTTCGACGAAAGACTTAATGGTGGGAAATGCGTAATCGCAGATATTACTATGAAGCGAAGAACAATTGTATAAATTGTTTAGATGGTTACCTGAAATCGCCGTCGCTATGGTTTTGATGGCGAGGGCTGTGGAGAAAGGGTTGGGTTTTGGGTTCTTTTGGAAGGTGCTTATAGATGCAACGAAACGCTCAATTTAGAACACATTGATCTCCAAATCCGAGCACCCAATCCCTAACAATAAACCTGGAAGAGGAAAAAAAAGGAAAAAAAAGGATTACAAACCAAAATAAATTATTACAGGCTCAAAAGAGATGTCTCACAAAAGATTTTATCCAAATCCCAAATTCGAGAACCGAAACCCTAACCCTAAACGAAATTGAAAAAGAGGGAAATAATAACCTTGCTATTTTAGGGGATGGTTTAGGATAGGGGAGGACGCACGACAGTTCGAGTGTCGTCGGAGCTTATGGCGAAGGCTAACCAGTGGCCGTCGGAGGTTCTGCCGAAGTCGGATGTAGGTGGGGGATGGACGCCGCATCGAGTGGGTTTAGTGCTGCTGCCGGAGGCTAACCCAGTGGACATCGAAGTTGCTGCCGAACTTGAGTGATGTGGTCGAAAAGAGAAGAGATGAGAAAGAGGGACTGTTGTTTTGGAAAAGGGTAGGGTTTTTTTGGGTTCGGAGAGAGGGTGAGAAACAATGAGAAAGATAGAGAAGGATCAAGCAATCTGAGTAAGTATTCATGCTACAACCACCCCATTTTATTCCATCCAGGTCAATCAAAGTGTACACCGAGTCAAAACTTTCAAAGTGTACACTTTTAATAAAACAGAGTGCAAATAATACTCCTTAATCTACACCAATCTCAACCTTACGATTTCAATCAGAGGGTACGGAACTGATGGCAATTCCGTAATATTTAGAAAATTCCAGGGTTAAAGTGGGAACCGAAAGAGGGCCGAATCCCTTTTTCCTATGGCCTTTAAGTAGTAGTATAGAAGGTCTCAATTATATAATAATAATCGAATATGGATGAATATAAAATTGGTAATTGATATACTAGTTCAGATGTATAATCGAAAAACTGTTGCACATAATGCACGAATGGCAACTCTAGAGTTATTACAGTTAACCATACTAGTAATTTACCCATGCGATGCAAATCTTAATAAATATAGTTTTTTAATTAAGATATCATTTATAATAGTTATGTACGTGTGTTGCACGGATTGGTAGATTTACAAATGACACTAAGGCTTTCTCCCATTATAATTAGTATCATACACGTGCTGTGCACGCGGGAAAAAATTGGAGGAATGAAAAGGGCAAAAAAAAAAAAAATTTACCTGCACGTGCGCTGCACGGGTTGGGTTACGAACAAAGGCATTCTCCCATTATAGTAGTAGAGATAATAATAATATTATTATATTATATTATATATATATATTAGAGTTTTTCATGTGCGATGCACGTTTTGATAAGAGTTAGAGGATTTTCACGTGCGATATACGTGTTAAGAAATAGTTTTGGAGTTGAACGTGCGGTGCACGTAATTGGAAAAAATATATTTTGAAGGAAAATCTGCAATTTGTACGTGCAATACACGTGTTTATAAATAGAATTTGAGTTGTACGTGCAACATATGTGTATGTTTAGTATTAAAAAATATTATAAAATTGTTTTGCACGTGTGGCGAACATTTTAAATAGGTGAAATTTTTATTTATATATTTATTTTTGTTGTAATAAATAAAAGAAGTTGCACGTGCAACACACGGATTTGTATGTTGACAAATTATAACTCCAACTCTTCCAATTATATATAGAGATTGATTAGAGATTTATTTAGATATACATGGCATGCTAGTGATAAATTTTAAATATTTGCAAGAAACGTAGCTGCTCTTAAAAGTAATACATATTTATACTGGTTTATCAATACTTCCCTCTTGTTGGGAGTTAGGCTTCATGTTGGTGTGCTTTTGTCCATGGCTTAGAGGTTTATACTCTTTCGTTTCTAATTGCCTGCTCTGTTGGACGTTAGACTGGGAGCTGTTTCGCTTCATTGAACTGTGTTTGGTGGCGGGTTTTGTGTTCTGCGGGTCCGTTTTTGGATTCCGGCTGTCCCCCTCCTCTGTCGTCACCCTCCTCTGTCATCACCCGTCTAGTCTGGTGGCCTATCGTCTCCTCGCCTCCAGCATCGGCATCCGACGGCGCTTTGGATGATCCTTCGTTGTGCTGCTCTCCGCCCAAGTCTGCCCTGTGATCACAGCTTTCGATCGCTCTTCTCGATTCATTGCTTGTGTTGTTTTTTGATGGTTTGGCTGCATTGTTGTAGTTCAGCGCGATTGTTCATCTTGTATATTTGGTTTCAGCTGTAATTTGTTTTACATCTTGTAAAACCTTCCTTTCTGCATTGTACAGTATTAATTTCTATTATCAATATATTTTTTGATCTGGCTGGAGCCTTCAGGCTCTATCCGCTTACATCAAAAAAAAGTAATACATATTTTCAGTTTTCCAACATACAAGGGTCTTGTAAAATAATCATTTTATTACTCCAAAATTCAAAGTGGTGGTGTGTTTTTATCCAACAGAATGTAGACTCTAACATGAAAATCCTAATAAGTTAATAACAGTCATATGAGATGCCAAACTTCAGACCTAATAATTTAATTGACCATGACAATGGTACCTGGTCCATGGTCAATTAAATTTGGTTTTATACCTGCCAAATGCTGAAATCCCATCCAAGCCTTTTGTCTCTTGTACCGACTAACATCTTATATTAACCTTTTATTTTTCTACAAAAGTTCAAAGTAACTATAAATTAGCATATGGCAGTATTGATAAATACGTTAATATCATATATATACAATACGTTTTAAGTATATCCATTTTCACATTTGTCCCTAAAAAGTTAGGTTTAACAATGCGGATTTTAAGAACGAGCTGAGCGTTTGTCCTTCTCCGACCCTTACTGCTCAACTAGAAAGAAAACAACTAAAATGTTGTCTTTATTGATTATTGAACAGGGTCTATGACAGGTCTGCAACTCCTAGCTAGATGCTTAAGGAGCTCATGATATTGTAGTTCTCACAGGCAGGGCCGGCTCTCACCCTGAGGCCGATGAGGCGGCTGCCTCAGGCCTCCGAACTTTTTGCAATTTTATGAGCTCCTGTACTTGTAAATATCGGCATGTATTTTGAGCGTAAAAAATTATATTGTTATTAGGGGCTCCAAAAATAATTATTCAGGCCTTTCGCCTTGGGACCCCGGAACTCAGGGCTGACCCTGCTTACAGGGTGGAGACTATGGGGTGGGTCCATAGATTTTTCTCTTTTTTGCCGCATTTAGTTCAAAGCAAAGAATTGAAAGGAAATAGTGCAACAAGCTATCCTATCATTTTGGCTCAATATCTTAAGATCTCAATCTTGGGCTCCTAATAGGCCCATTTAGTTTGTAATATCTTGTTTGAGAGCAAGCATATTCCGGCCCATAAAACAAGAGCCCAACCCGAAGAACTTATGTCCAATAAGAAACAGACACGTGTACATTCTCTAACTGTAGTAACTTTCAGTATTCGCTAACCGCGGATTAAAATCCCCTTCTTCCCTCGCTCGCCCGCCACTCACATTTTTTTGGGAGGAAGACGAAGACGGAGACGAAGAAGAAGAAGAGCGTTAATGGAAGTAGCAGCGTTGACTTCGACCTCACTGTTTATGTTCTCGAGGTACGGTCACCGGCGTGCAGTGATCTCACCTGTAGGTCACCGGACCGCCGCCGCGGCAGCGATCGAATCTCGGAAGCTCGTTCGTCGCGGCCGCCGCCGATTCGCCGCAGAACGCCGCCTTATCAACCGCCGGGAAGGTCATCGTCGACGATAACGAATTCTCCTTAGCCAAGGTATTCAAGATTCACTCTAATTAGATGAATTGAATTAGCATTCATATGTGAGCACGTGTGATGCACGTGTACAAATTGGAAATGGAAACAGTTGTAGCTTGGTGAATGAAGAAGAAACTACATGAGGAGTTTATAGGTTTAAATTGATGGATAAGATTTAGTTATGTAAAAGTTATACATAAATGTTTGACTATGAGTCTATGATTTAGATTGATGGCTAGCTACATGTCTACTTGACCAGCAATTGTAGCTATAATGGAGTAGTAAAGATAAGGAAATTAGAGACTAGGAATAGTTAGCATGCACACTACATTTTTTACTGGCCTCATTTGTTACGCTAATGATTACCATGCTCGATATCACAAAAAACTCGGGGAAATGAATAAAGACACAAAGAACATATGATCTCGTGCAAGGCACATGCTTTTTTTTTTTTTTGAAGGAAAAGGTGGAGTTTGGCCACCCTGTTTCATTAATAAGAAAAATGATACAAACCCAGCGAACTGGGCCAGATTACAACCTACAGACAGGAAATAAAACATACATGAAGCAACATTGCCCGTACAAATAATAAATCCCTCCAACAACCCTAAAGGGTGGGCCGATAAACAAGCTCGGTTCAGCAAAATTGTATGTACGTCAGGCACATGTGCACAAAAAACTCGTGCAAGGCACATGTTCATGCTTCACCTGCATCTTTCTGAAGTTAAACATAGAGAGTTAGAGACATAGTCCAAAATATATAGAGCAAGTTATAGCCTTTAGGAACTTCGTTTGCTACCTTAATGCATGACAATGTTAATTATTGATATATTCCCTATATTCCATCCGGATTGATGTGAAAAGAGAGATAGAAAGGTACATGTACACATCCCCATCCTTTTATAGAGAGAAAGTTATATGATGTTTACCATTATAAATTCTGGAAATTAAGAACCTCATTTATCACCTCAGTCCACAATCAGGATTATCAATTCCAACATAAATTTGCTATAAAGGCACAGGCAATATACGTGCTAGTCTCTAGACCACTTGTCCACCCAACTGGTTTCTAGAATCATTGACAATAGAGGGTCAATCACGAGTAGATCAAATCACCTTAACTCGGGTGCATGTGCATCATCTCAAGGTGATAGGCCGAGCAGCAATGCTAGGTGTCTTGTGGATAGACCAGAGAAGTGCGAGAAAGTATGTCAATTGCTCCAATGCAACATTTCAAAAGGAAAGATTCTTAGTTTCACACCTGTCCTTGCTGCATCAGGTCTTATGCTCTGTATTTGCTTATAGAGTCATATGCAAAGACTTGTATACTCCCTATATATTTGGAGGAAGAGTGTTTCTTGGAGGCCTCTCTTTCAAATCACTCTTTTATAAATTTATTAGTAAAGAAAAAGCAATTGGAAATTTCTGGATAGTTGATACTATCATTCGTGGTTTGGGCACATCATATAATGATGCATCAATTGAAATTTTGAAAGTTTGAGGGGATCTTTGACTCCTAACTAATTACTATTAATGAATAGAATTAAGTAAATATATTTATGTGAGTGCAATATTCTAAATCTCAATTAACTCCCTACTCAACCCATTTGGTTATGTACTCATTGGTCATGCATCACATATGAAGATTATCTAGTAGTGGTAATAATAAAAGCTACAGAGAACATAGATCTGAAAGTTTTTCTGTATCTTCTATCCTTATTAGCAGGTGTACTTTGATTGAAGTTGATTCTTGAGACAATATCTAGCTGAGCTTTGTGCTCATTGAATCTCTTATTAACTAGAGAGACCTAATCTTGATTTCAACAGTCTAGAGAAACATGTACACATATCAAAATGAAACTACTTACGATTTAGGGTAGGATACCTGCCTGTACTGCATCTCTATGAGAGATATAAACCAGGTCTAACGGCTTAATTTGGGCACAAAAATTAGACACCTCCAATAGTTACTCAGTATATTATTGTATGTGTTTCTATATGATAGTTCAGCTGCGGTTCGAATGTTCATATAAATGATTTATATATACCTTTTTAAATATATGATCGTTACTAAAATGTAGGTCTCCTTCGGCGTTATTGGACTAGCATTCGGTGGTACGCTTCTATCGTAAGTAAATTGACAATCTACTTTTGTTACAAAAAATGGTCAATTTATCACCATCAGAATACATTATTCTTTTCAGATATGGCTTTGGTGCATATTTCACTGTTCTCCCTGGTTCTGAGTGGTCTGCCCTAATGCTGACATATGGGTTTCCTCTTACAATTATCGGTATGGCTTTGAAGGTATATATAATAATTTGACCTCTTTCTGAGCTTAAAATGGTTGGGGTCAGTTTTATCTTGATCTTGATCTTCATTTTCTAAAACTTTCAGTATGTATTTTACCTGGTTATATTTAGGGGTGCATAATTTGTAACTGTTGTTGCTTATTGGTAATTTTGTTTTGTACTTCTGCAGTATGCAGAACTCAAACCTGTTCCATGCACAACCTACTCGGATGCAGAAAAATTGAGGGAAACATGTGCTACTCCTATACTTAAACAGGTAAATATCTGAGCTAAAATTTAATTAGCATTTTGACTAATGTATGTAGCGTGGGAAGCACGAACAGCGGATACAGCTATCAGGGAAAAAAAGAGTACAAGTACTGGGAATGACAAATTTGTATAGTAGTAGGTCACGAGTGTAATAAATTACTATCATAATTATACATAAATTTAATCAAAATAACATCCAACAATATTAATCTGTGCTACATAATCTAAATAAGAGATCCTTAGTTTCTTGAAAAGTAGTAATAGTTTAGCATACATTATTACAGAAAATTAGTGGATTATTAGTCATGACAAAAATGATAAAGGTCTTACTAGCATATAAAATGTGAGCAAGTTTTTGAAAATTGTTGATTTTGTGTTCAATAAAGTATCTAAGAAGTGTCCAAAATATATGACATGCATTAAAATTGAAGACACATGTCAGAAGTGTCAGATATGTGGTTGAAGGAGTGTCCATAATAAAGTCTGAAACGGGTATAACATGGGGTCAGCTCAATGGCAGAAGTGTCCATGTAATCTACACAGTATGTAACCTTGTGAAACATGTTGATCGATACTTGGTGTCAAACTAAAACTGAACACGACTATAATGTCTACAATATGTCAATATCATAAATTTTAGCTCCATATCAAAGTGAAACATATTTAAATAATTACCTAAACTAAAGTCATCTGAAACCACCAAAATTAAAACACTAGAGAGACTGAAATCAAACCGATCAAGTATTTAAACATATTGAAGCAGGATGCGACTTCCCTGCTTTTTCAGAATATTAATCTAATTGCAAATCAAACTAGGAGAACTTTATATTTACATCTTGTGTCCATATTCTTCGTGAGTGTTTAGTCTAGGGATGATGTTTGTTGGTGATTAAACATGATTGCTTCAGCAGCTATGCTGTGTATTTCACCATAGCTTGTGTATCTTAAAATCCACATTTGTTTGGAACCTATTATCATAGATTTTTATTGTTGAATTATGATTTTAGAACTGTTATATAGTATTGGGATAGGTTGCATAAGCTTCAAATCCATGCCATGTTCATAACAGGCACATACCTGACACGGCCAAATCCATGTCCAAGTCAAAACTTGACTCAGTGTGCAAGCCATGTGGGCATTGTGTTCTTGCAACCTTCAGCATAGTTGCATCCTTGTTGGGAGGGCGAGAATGCGGGAGACAAGAAGAGTGGCATGTTAAGTGGTTGAGAATGAGAAGGGTAGCTTTGAGTTTAAGGTTAAAAATGACTGTAATCCAAGCACCAAATTGGTATATGACATTATATTGTATTTTAGTGGGTTACTAATACTCTATCCGCAGATCTCATCGACATTTTGTGGTGTATAAAGATTTTGTGCTCAAAATATATTGTTCGAGATGACTAAGCACGAATCACAGGTACTGTGTCTGTGTGCTGTCGTTTTCTTGTCCATAGCTTTGAAACGTTGGTATTGGGTCACATCAGTGAGCATCAAATTTTAGTATACTGCTAATTGTTCTATATTAAATCTAACCTTTAGATACAGAAATTATAGTTTTTAAGGAAATATGCTTGTGTGTGCATGTGCTTCTCTGCTTTATGAATGATAGTTAAATATTGATACAACTTCAATCATTTTATATGCAAGTGTTGTTTTTTTCTTTTTCATCTGTGTTTGGCATGCTGTACATTTAGGTGAGAAATGATGTTATAAGATATCGCTATGGAGATGAACAACATTTGGATGAGGCCTTAAAAATGAATTTTCCAGTATGGCCAGGTATTTTCCATACCTCTGTTCTGAGCTTAGTATATGCGTTTGATACCAACTGCTGTTGCTAGGAACTGCATATTTCCTTTGAACTTAAAATTGTATAGTACAAAAGCTAGTTTTGGAAAAGGATAACCTGTCTCTTTTCAACATGTAATTTAAGGTAAGAGTAACTGGCATATATGGTTATATATAGATATGTTTTCTACTTGTAGCCATCATAACGAAGGTGGTATGACTGCAGTAATTATCCTTATATACAGTTCAGAGCTTAATAAACAATTGCTTTATCAATCTTGTTTATGGTGTAGATTTTATATTGTAGTTACCAACAATGAATATTGTGGTATAATAAACAGTTCTTGTAATATTACTTTGTGAGGGGACTAATTTATTAAAATAATTTTTATATATTTTGGTACTAAATACCTTTGATGTGGAGTTCCTCTTATAGAAAGTACATTGCAGTTTATACATTTTAGTAAATGATAAACCCTTTCATTTGTTCTCCGTTAATCCAGTGTGATATTCCTATATAATGACCCTCTAGCTAAAATCTCCATATAATGACCCTCTTCCTATATAATGACCCTCTTGCCTTTGGACATTTTTTCCTCCAGCTAAAATCTAATGACCCTCTATCCCTGTCATTATTTGCTCACTTTCTTTCTCCACCATTATCTCCATATCCTCCTCTGCCATTACTATAATCTTTAGAGCTTCTCATCTTTACCATTATCCATTCACCAACACAATACCAGTACCCTCAAACCTTCAAAGTCCCCTCGTCATCACTCATCGCCACTATTATTCCTATATAGCTTGCATTCATTCTTTTTCAGATCATATAATTTTTATATTATTTTTAAGGGGAAATAGTTACTATCAAAATGATAAATGTACTTGTGCGATAAGTTCTATCCCTCAGGGCTTCTTATCAACATAGACCTCGACTTCTTGACATCAAGTGATTCAAGCTGACACTGAAGACAAGGTCAATTGCATTTGTATTATTAATACTAAATATTGTATTTAATCTTGATCTACGAATAGGTTATATGCTAGTTTTTATTTTGGTGTACATTGATAGTCAATAAATTGAGGAAAGAGAAAGGGAATTTTTCGTCATCTCGCAATTACTTTTTGTGCGAGTTTCACATTTTGTTTAAATACATTGTTTTACTCCAGAATGAATTTATGTAACTTTTTTACTGGTATGTTTTTGTAACAAGAGTTGCATCTCCCGTCATGTGATCGGACGCACCCGAATCAACAATCCATGGACCTGTTTTTTCTCAATTTACAGTAAGTGCACTTAAGTAATTACCTTTGTGTGCTAAGGCACTTGTTACGATGGTACTGTGGGGGCAGAATTTTGTTGTAAGAACATTTTTGGCAAGATCTCAAGTTGTTCCTTGCTAAATGGATTGGATTCGGGGGGAGCAGGTTCTTCATGGTTTTCTCGGCTTTCTTTGTCGGGGGCTGGTCTCGAGGGCTTCCAATCTGCGGGTTTACCGTGTATTGTTCAGCAAGTCTCACGGGTATTACCTGATTTTCAGCAATGATCGCACCTCTGTCTCCCCTTTCTTTGCCAATTGTCATTGTTGAGTTGTTGTTGGATTCCTTGAACAACTAGAGTCGAGTTTTTGGCGATCAGAACAGCAGGCGATTCCCCTATCCTGATTTTCTTTCTGCTCTCTTCCCGGCGGACCTCGGGAAAAACTTCTTGAATGCTTGGCAAAGGTTTCGTTCCTAGTACCCATCCTCGAACCTCATCTAAATTTTTGTTGAGTCCCATCAAGAATTTAAATATTCTTTTCTTTTTGACGATTTCTATGAATTTCTTTGCATCATCAGTGCCACTCCATTGATGTTCTTCGAACACGTCCACCTGTTGTCAATAGCGAGAGAGGAGGTTGTAGTATTGGGTGACGGAAAAATCTTTCTGACGGAGATCGTGAATAGTGATTTCAATTTCGAAAATCTCAGAAGTATTTTATTTGCTCGAGTACAACTTTTTTGTTGCTTCCAAGATATCATGAGCTGTGTCATAGAGCAAGAAATTCTCGCCAATTTCGTTAGTCATTGAATTGACTAACCAAGACATGACCATATTATTTTTGATCTTCCAGTTTTTGAATTTCGGATCTTTAGCTAGTGGAGGAATGACTTCGCTTGTGAGGTACTCATCTTTTACCTTTCCGCAGATGTATATCTTGACGGACTGCGACCACTGGAGATAGTTGTTCCCATTCAGCTTAAGACTTGTAATGGGAAGAGTGATGTTGTCTGATTCACCATGGTTGCTGAGAACGGGAGCTTCGGGTGCAAAAGTCACTTCAGACGAAGATGAGATTTGTTTTTCTGTGGCCATGCCATATTTGGTCATCGGAAAGAAAGTTTTCAAAAGGTTCGGACTTGGCTCTAATACCATGTGGATTTTGAGAATGAGATTCACTTATTTTGATTACTTTCTGAATAAAACATACATATATATAGCAAGGAATGAGGCAATTACTTCCTTTAATCAAGGAGCAATCACTTCCTCTAATCAAGGAGCAAAGCACTCAAAGCAAAAGAAAATCAAACTAAAATCATGCTAGCTTCTAAAGGTCAACAATTGCGGCTCTTGGAATCATGCTAGGATTTTCACAATTGTATTGAATCTTGATCAACGAATAGGTTATAAGCTATTTTTTATTTTGGTGTACATTGATATTCAATAAATTGAGGAAAGGGAAAGGGAATTTTTCTTCATCTCACAATAACTTTTTGTGCGAGTTTCACATTTTGTTAAATACGTTATTTTGCTTTAGAATGAGTTTATGTAACCTTTTTATTGGTATGTTTTTGTAACAAGAGTTTTTAATTTAAATTGTAGGGTGGCGGTATTCCTCGGCGCAGTGCACCAATTTTACAAATGATCCGTGAAGAAGTATGTTTTTTCTGTTCATTATTATCCTCTTCAAATATCAGTTATATTTCTTAAGCCTTTGTTTGTGTGGTTGTGACATCATCAACAGAATGACAAAAACCTGCTATTACTGAATAGTTATCTGTAGAAAGTAAGGATGCTTCTAGAAGTTTAGCTGGCAAAAACAATAATAATATAGGAAGAGATTTGTGGCATTACGCAAAGCAAATTTTTGTTGGTCTAAAATGAGGGGCCAATAATTTAAGGAAGTAGGATCAAAACTAGAAGAGAACAATAAAGAAGATTTCTTTTTTAATATATTCTTTTAATTATTTACTTATTGTGGGAAGCAACAAAAAACTAAAGCAGACAATCATGTAAGAAGCTGAAAAAGAATTTGCAAATTTGTGTTTTGGCCAATCTAGGCCTACATTCATATGAGAGCTGCTGGAAAAAGTATTTTTCAACAAAGGTTTTAAGAGATCAGTCGTCTGCCATCAAGTCCCCTAATGCATCTCCTGATTTTTCTGTATCTATTTTCATCTTGAAACTTTCCTTGGGCTTTTCCTCTCTTTTCTTACAGCCGTGTGTTGAATGAGTATTGAGTCTATTGACGCAATCCTCCAGAAAACATACGTACTTTACTTAAACATTGTAGGTACCCACTACCCACAGAACCAGGTTGCAGGACTTACCTGGGCATATTATTTCTTCAATCAACCTGTGCAAATTTGGCTTTCCAAAATTTAATATGTAGCAGTAGGAATATAACATTGGATTCTGTGTGGAGTTTGCCAATAGTCTGCTAGATAAGTTCAAATAATTTTCGATAACTTTGGGAATTTTGTTTCAGAATATGTTAATGGAAATTTTTTTCTAATTTTTTACTATTCTATATCTATTGCTATATTTCATTCATATTTAATCCTAGTGCTCTAGCTGACTATCATGGTTATTCTCTAGTCAATCATTAATTTGTTCCCTTATCTGTTTCCAAATATTGATGGTATAAATGTTTTATCAGTCATTTTATTCTCTGTTTATCTTCGTTCTGTTTCTGGGTAAGCCTGCAAGAGATAATCCCTTAGATACGTTGAAGTCTTCAAGAATTTATTCAGAACTAGCTATGTTAATCTATTAATACATAGGCAATTCAAAATTTTACTCTTCCTCTGGCAGGTGTGTTCTTTTTCTGTATTGTCTCACTTAAACCAAATGGTTTAAGGAAAAAAGAAGTTATGAACCACTAAGGATACCTGTTCATATTGATACCAAAATGGATAACTAAATTTTAAGTAAACTCCTTTCCCAAATTAGGAATTTAACATTTAATTTTTGTAGCATTTGTTTTCACTTTTGTCATTGGATGGTGATTAATTTTGGATTGAAAACTAGTGTGCTTTCTGTTCTACTACTGTCCCTTCGTTTACACCATGTAAATTGTATGCTACTATCCTTTTATTAATATATTTTTGTTGGCTGGAGTCGTAAGGCTCTATCCTTATTATCGGAAAAAAAAAAAGAAAAGAAAGAAAACTAGCGTGCTTGAACTCTAGAATAAAGATACCTATTAAGATGGTAACAGAAATAGTATTCAATTTATGTTAAAATACACATAATTTATCTCCTGTTGTTTTGTTGCCTATTAAATTCTTGGCTTTATAGGTCACAGAGGAGGGAAAATACTCTTTAGTCCTTGTGTTTGAAGCGAAAGCTTTGCAGTTGTTTGATTTTGAGAAGAGACAGGTGAAGTAATCTTCAACCAAAATCTACTAGCTTATTATTATTAGTTTATTAATATCTAACTGGGGAAACTATCCTCATGAAATACTCTGTTTTGCTCTTCGTAGCCAAATGAGGTTGCAAGTGCATCTCATTATGCTCATAACTAGCGTAATCATATAAGTATGGCACTATCACCATAACAGTGATATATAAAAGTTTCTCCTTCTGGACTTGCAGTCTAAATTTACGTCATTCTTTGGCCCTGGAATCACTGCAGAAGTTGGTAAGCTCGTAATTGAAGTCCTTTTGTTTTTCAATAGTAATTTTAATTCTTTAACATATTAACCTTAGCAAGTGCTGAAGCTTTGCCATTTGATGCAGGAAAGGGAGAGAGCACAGACCTTTATGAAGTCCGACTTATTTCTGAAACAAGTGTCTAATAAACTTAACAACACAAGGTTTTCTTCCATGCAGCTTCCATACTCTGTATCCTTAATTTTACTCTATATCTGGTGGCTCTTTTGTTAAATTTTATATTTGTCAAATATACTGATTTTTGTATGTATATTCATCTGTATCTATCTCACATTACAAATTTATTCTCAATGCAATTTCTCTCTGTAAAATTGTATAGTAAACTACTCTAAACATCATTTACTTAACGTTGCTTGGTTATTAACCTGGGTTCACAGTATCCTCGTTGCATATGCGTGCTATGTTTTTTAGCAGCTTAGATGGGTTCAACCACATTAAATTTCTGAATTAATCGTGCAAATGTAGACCACATTGTGATACAGATTCTTACATGTATGTTCCACTGCAGTACATCAGTTGCAGCTATTGCAGTTGCTTCTAACCGCTACTACTTGAAAATTTCACTATATGCATTTCAGGTCGCAAAGTGCAACTAATGTAGCTTGATTGAACTCTACAAATATCTCCTGATATATAGGTCATGAATATTGATTGCATGATATCTTCTTCCTATTGAGCATGGTAAATTTTTTCATGGTTTATTGCAGACAATGACCAGTCGATGCGGCCCATTAAGTCAAATGGTGGCTGACGCAGAACCGCATGCATGCATGGACTAATTTGCGAGGTCGGTTCTTCTCTTTACATGCGCGTGACTGTATAATTAATGTGCACATATTAAACAATAGCAACATATAACCTTTATTCATCTTTTCTACAAATGCCTACCATATCTATGTCCATAGATTTAGAGCGGATCTATGGAGCTTTCCTATGTATTGAAAATCTTATCATCTCTCTGGCACACAAGCGCACACTAACTCTGCGACGCACACACTATGCAAATACGAAAAAGAAGATAGCAGCTAGAGGTACAAAACTGTACTAAACTTAGTTTGTCCTATATCAGATTGATTTTATATGGTTCAGTTACTGTGACCTAAGTAAAAGAGAATATTCACATCCAACAATTTGAAAAACCCAACAAAAGATTTAAGGATCAGCAATCTTTGTGTATGGGTTGAGGGCTCTAGCTCTGTACTTTTGTAACCGTAACAGTTTGTCTTCCTGCGTCTAAGCTTTGAGGAACAAGAAAACACTTCCAGAGTTTCCTTTAGATGTTCTTTCTTTCTTTTCTTGCTTGATCTTTCTCTATCTTCCCAACAGACCCTTATCTCCTCTAGAAAGCATCTGAATAGTAATAGTATTTTAAAGGATGTGAGCTTGACTGGAGTGGGACTTTACGCCTTACTATGTTATGATCGATCTGATTAGAATCGTGCAGTTTTACTGAGCTTATGCTCTACTGCTTAAAAAACACTCGACTTGGTAGCATCCTTAAGTCGATTCTTTGCTTTCTTTCTGTGTTTAACCCACACGAAGTATGGAAAGTGCCAAACATTGGGAACTACACGGGAAGGGGTTAGGAACAGGAACAAGGCGAAGCGAGAACCACTTAAATTGAGGAATCGATTGTATTTCCTTGTAACCTTGAGTGTTTTTCCTCATAAAATCTATTTGCCTCCTTTTGCCTTTAACAGAAATATCACAATTGATATACATATACCAGTCAAAATATACTAGAGTGCAGTTTTAAATAGCTTCACATTGAGATCATGTTCCATTATGAGTATCCAACATATACAACCCGGCCCGCCCATTAGTCATGACTACTTATAGATTGGTTTCTACCCAAACATACATTGAGCTTGTCTGTAATCATTAGGATACATGAAAAATGTCCAATAATCACTAAAAGACAAGCTCAGTGTATACTTGGGATATAAATCAATGTACGTGTAATATTTCTCGTGGAGACAAATGCACGAGAAAAGAAGAGCCTAGGGGCATGACACCTGAAAGAGGGACAATTATACATATGCCATGTCAAGTGACGTATATCATTCTTAATTTGCGTTCAACCTGCAATCATAACGTAGGCTGAAGCTGAAGGCAACAAACATGAACACCAGCATGCATATGAATGAGTATGTGGTATCTAAGTTTTAGAGTATTTGGCATGTTCTGGCGTGGCTTAGCACCAACGGGTAGCATGCTTCATTAATTTTGAATAAGAAGATGAAGATGCATGGTGGGGCCCTGCACTTCGAATTGTGTCAGTGACTGAAAAGTGTTCTTTCTACCTTTGTAAACAGTGCTTGTCTTTGTCTTCTCTGATTATAATTACAAATTTTAATATTCAAACTGCTATGAAAATGATTGCACTGTAGTGTTATGTTATGTGCATGTGGCAGGCAGTACTCACATTTTAATGATACTGTTGACATGTACATACAATATACTTTAAAAAAATTCAAAGAACAATAATGATTAATCATTGGGGACATTACTTTTCCCCTAAAGAATATTTGAATAATTCGTTAATTTGAAATGGAGTATGAGCTAAATATTAATTATATATTTCTGAAAATCAAATAAAAGTTATTATTATTTTGTTGTAAATAATTATGTCCGTATATAAATTTGAACGGATATTATGGTAACTAACAATAGTTGAGTAAATAAATGGTTAATGTAACTCTCACTTTCAAATAAACAGGTGAGATCAGATGGTGGTTGTCTACAAATGACAACCCCAACTTTCTCATTATAATATTAGACATAAGTTTGTTTTTCATTTTGCATCTATGTGTATAAACAATATTGTCAAACGTTTGGCTTTTTCTTCTTTTGTATGTCTGACTGTTCTCATGTCGTTATCAATATGTTTGTTCGTGTTTGGCCTATGAACTGATGAATGTATCTCAAATATTATAATGGGAGAAGAGTTGTCTATCAACGCGTGTAACACGCGTGTATAACTATTATAAAGGAGGTCTTAGGTTCAAGCTCAAACAACTTCTGAATTTATACTTTAAAAAATCTATATTTATTAAGACGCGCATCACACGTGTGAATTACTGATCTTAATTTGATGCATTAACAGTACATCATATGAACATACATAATTGGCTAGTTGCAAATGGTCCCCAAATAATCTGTCACCCCAAAAGAAAATAAAAATTAGAAAAACAAGAAGAAAAAAAATCTGTAAATAGACATGAAAATAGAAACATGCAAGGGAGTGTTGGGGAAACTTTATTTTGTCAAGATTCGGTTAAAACCCTACTGATAAAGGATGATAAAGTGTGTCTCAAAGTAGCCAATAAGACAAGAAGGTGAAGAAAAAGATATTTGTTTGTAGCAAATGGAAGCATGACTCAATCAGTGAATATGAGCATATCTAAGATCACTCTGTGTGTGTGTATATATATAAGGTCTATAAATTAAATAATGGGTTAAGTAATACATTGTTGTCTTCTTCCTTCAATTTTTTGGAAGTCCTCACTTTACTGTACATTCCGAGTTATAGAAAGGCAAAGAACTCAATCTGGTTCCACTTTCTATGTTTTGTAGTGGAATGCACAATTACGTGATTTTCAAAGCATCTTGCACCTTTATTTTGATTGATTTAGTTTGTTTCCTTTTTTGTGATATTTTTCATTCCTTTCTTTGATGACTGTAATTTTTTTAATAAAGAGGAGACAACCTTGATCATGTTTCATGCATAAATCCTATTACAAAAAACAAAACAAAAATGTTTCATGCATAAATAAGGAATCGAACTTATTTAAGAAATGCAACAAATTTTAGAGAAAATAGAAGAATGATATTTATGAGTTCCTTAGAAATAACTTTTAACATAAGAATGTACATGGATCAGGGGTATATAATTTTGTGACTGAATTTTTCAGTCCCATTAGAGCATCTGTAGTCGTTATCTATATATCGATAATATCGATATTTAGCTTAAAAAGTAGCTGCAGTCGTTTGCTATATATCGATATTATCGATAAATCGCTACAGTGGATTGCTATATATGAGAGACGAAATAGCTTTTATCGATATCTGAGGGACGGCGTTCGAAGAGCCGTCCCACTAAAAAAATTATTATTATAAGCGTCGGACGGCACTTCAAGTGCCGTCCGTTTGAAAAAATTATAATTTAAGCGATGAAAGCCTTTTTTTCCGGACGGCGCCGTCCGTCGACTGCTGCTAATAAGTAAAGATAATTAGCTATTAGATAGTCAGCACTTACTAATTGCTATTAGCTAGTATAGATAAGAGTAGATAGTATAGATATGTAATTATTAGCTATTAAGTATAGCTATTAAGTATCCATTCCTTCTGCTAAGTAGCTATTATATTAAGTATAGGTGCTTAGTGTCGGACGGCACTTCATGTGCCGTCCTAGACATGCGGGTGCCTTTTTTTTTTTTTTTTTTCAAAACATTTTTTTTTTAAGTGTGAGTTTTTTCAACACGGGTTGCGATTTTTTTTTATTATTATTTTTATTTTAAACGGACGGCACTTCGTGTGCCGTCCGACGATTCTGCATGCATTTTTCACTTTACGAAATGCCATCGCTTAATATTAAATAATTGTTTGCTATAATATAGCTTACGACGAGTGCAGCGAAATCCTAATATCTATTTCTATTTATCGATATATGGATAAATTTAACATTAACGACTACAGATGCTCTTACAAATTATGTACATTTACGATAATTTTAGGATTAGAAAAAATGAATATGTAATTCGCTTGTAAACAGTTAATTTGAATATTGATAGAATTTTGGAATTAGTTGTACCTACACTATAATTGGAAGAAAAGGAATGATATAAAAAGAATACAACAACAATTAAGTGTTTTTTTCCAAATAATTAAGATTCAATACATGAATTCTGGTTTTCCATTCTACTTAATGTTCTATAATATATTCTGTACGATCACGAGTTCACATGGAAAGGTACACAACCAAATAAAAAACAAAGTAAATATGCGCTACCTTAGAGCATCCACAGTCGTGATTTGCTAAAAATAGCTAAATGCATATTATACATATAGCAAAGCGAGTTTGCTGCAGTGGTAAAATGCTATAATATAGCCACAACAAAAAATAATGATCGGACGGATCTTCAGGATCTGTCCCACGAACTTTAAAAAATTTCTGCGGTTTTTTTAGGAAGGGGGGAAAAAAAAAATTGGAAATGGTTCCTCCCCCCCCCCCTCTTTCAGATCTTCAAGATCCATCCAAGGCCCAAAAGAAAATCCCACTGAAATATTCTTTTAAAAAAAAATTGTTACCATAAGAATTGAAAATTTTCATGACGGAACTTCGGGTTCCGTCCCTTTTAAAAAAAATTAATTTTAAAAGAGGGGGGAACCATCTATATAATGGTTCACATATTCACTCTTATATATAGCAATGTATTATAGCGATATCGTTAAAATATGAATAAATAGCAAAAACGACTGCATGGATCAAAATGCTATAAAATAGAGATAAAATGAAAAAATAGTATAAACGACTGTGGATGCTCTTAATCAATATATCTAATTACAAACAAAGACTAGACGTCAAAAGTTGGTACGGAAAGACAAGACAATTAATCAAAAAGTTGAGAAGATTAACGTGGAATGACATGCACGGAATGTTAAAAAGCACGTAGATTAGTCTGCAAATTTTGCTGAATCCGTGCTGGTCACAGAGGCAGTCATCGAGGTGTGTTCTTTATCTTGCTGTGTTTTAGCCCCAAAAACGGAAGAGAAGGCACCATTTCTTTGCCTGCTCCCCAAACCCTAAAACCCTAAACAGTAAATCTCTCTAATCTTCTTCAGTTTGTGGAGGGCCATGCAAATCATACTGACACCCTCTGAATAAAGCTTGGAGCTCTCTGCTAGTCACTGTAGTCTTTGTGGTAGAAGATGAAGGAGAGACCGAGAGTGAAAGAAATCTAGCGAGAGAAAAACTATGAAGGAGTTTTAATTGAGAGAGAGGGAAGAACAGTGACTGGTAAAGAGAGTATCAATAAATGACTCTGTAGCAGACAGAGTCCCAGACTTGGTTTCAGATTCTGTCCACTACTCGATTGTAGCCTAGCATTAGCATTGGCTAGCAATAGAAACTGTAATTGATAGATGCATGGTACAGCATCTATATCTATATCTATATAATACTAGTATCATGCACGTGCGATGCACGTGAGGAAGAAGGAAAAAGACAAAAAAAGAAAAATAATTTCCAAACTGATCCACTGTCGAAATTATTTACCAAACTGGTCCACTTTCGCACGTGCACGCGGAGAAAGAAGGAAGAAAAGACAAAAAAAGGAAAATAATTTCCAAAATAATCCACTTTCGAAAATATTTACAAAACTGGTCCACTCTCGAAAATATTTACCAAAGTGGGTCATTTTGTCAACACGTGCGCTGCACGTGTTGGCTTCAAAATGACAACAATGACAGATATAATAGTAGAGATGTAGGTGGATATTATACACACATCACAATCTCTCACTACTTTTTTTCCTTGAAAATTGGTTTAGTAGATCAAAATTTTCTTGATATTATAAATGATCTTATGACGGAAACTTTTAGAGTTGGCCGAAGAAGTAATAGAGAAAGAGTGAGTGATGTGAGTGTTAAGAACATGCATAGTCGTGAAAAAATAGCAAAATGTATATTATATATATAGCAATTGGATGTTTACTGCACTGGTAAAATGTTATAATATAGCAACAACAAAAATATAGGACGGCCCGAAAAAAAAAATTTCTGGACATTTTTTAATAAATAATTTTAATATTTTAAAAAATTTAAAAATTAAAAGAAGTAATGAAAAAAACTTGGGACGGATCTTTGATCCGTCCAAGGCTAGAAGTGAAAAAAAAAAAGAAAAAAATTATTAGTTGAGTTCCGAAGTTCCGTCCCATATAAAAAATATTTATTTATTATTTGGGACGGAACCTGAAGATCCGTCCGGTATAATAAAAAAATAATTTTTTTATTTGTTACGAATCTTGAAGATCCGTCCGCTATAAAATGCATATTCTCATTTCGCCTCTCAAACATAGCATTGTTTTGCAGCGATTTTGTCAAAATATAAATAAATAGCAAAAGACTGTAGAATCGCAATTGCTATAATATTGATAAAATGAAAATTTAGCAAATTCGGCTGTGGATGCTTCTATATTCTATATGGAATTAAAATATTTGTTAGTAACTAAGGAAAATACCTATTAAATAAATTAAGTTGTACAAAGGCCAACCCTAGTTTTAAATAGTAGGGTCCCTTTTTGTCTTCTGTTCCGATTGCTTCCATGCTTAATGCTTCCAAATTGAATGCATGGCATGATTAGAGTAAACAAGCAGTACAAGAGCGTTAATCAAAGTAAAGATATCTGTTCATATAGAAAGGTATACATACTGTATGTCATCTACTCATTCAACAGTTAACCTTTTATTCTTGTCTTTAGCACAAGACACTATATGAGACTATATGTATTGGTCGATCGAGTTAAAGAAACTGGTCACCTTAAGATAATGACAGTACTGATATTGGTGCATAAAGCATGAGGGAACATCTCCTTCTCTCTCTATCTCTCATATCAAAATTTCTTCCTCCATAAATTTTTCTCATTATACTTCAAAATGATATTATTTTAAGGTTAATTAGAAAGTGTTAACTATGTAACCTAGAAGAAGAAAAAAAATACTACTATGTATTTTTGTCCAGTATGTATTTTTGTCCAGAGTTTCTACGTCAACAATCATTTGCATGGGTTTGATTAGAGTAATATATTTGGTCAACGCTGTGAGAACTCGGTCAAATGATTAACTAATCAGTTCATTAAGTTTGGCTGTACCAAAAATATTGAACTGATGATCAGTTCATTAAGTTTGACTGTACCAAAAATATTGAACTGATGAAATTAACTTATAATAATTAGGGTTACGAATAAAGAGTGAGTTGTATAACCCATAGTATGTATGACTACTGACTAGATTTAAAAATGATTCCCTGTCACTCATACGAAGTGAACATGATAAAACACAAACACAAGGACACAGTACACAGTGAAAGAAAAAGTTCAAGAAAAAGAATTTAAATATCTATAAAATAAATTACAAAGAAAGCTATCAAGTGGTTCTCATTCAATTTCTTCTAAAATCAATGGCCTAGATTGATTCTCACAAAACATATTTTTCGCCCAAAATTTCAAACCCTAAAATTAAAATTTCCCTCCCAAAACTAAATAATTCATTACTTTATTACTCTCTCTCTCTCTTCTCTGTGCACTTTTTCATATTTCTCTCTTTTTCTCTCTTCCATTTTTTCTTTATTTACTTAGAAATTTATATTTTAAAATTTCAGGTTTGTAAAATTTTCAGAATTTTTATATTTTTTTTATTACACATGTTATATTGAAAATATCAAATATCTCTTGAACAGTTAAATTTCACCACTTTCCACACTTAAAGTTCTAAGAAGTTGGATTTTACACCCTTATTTATAAGAGCATCTCCAACCATACTAGCTAAAATGGCTAGCCAAATTGTTCTAATAGTGTTTTTGCCTAGCGAATTTGGTTAGCCATTTTGCTTCATCTCCAACCATGCTTCGTTCTCTATATTTTGCCTCTTGCTCTCCATTTTGCCTCTTCATGTTCATGGCTAGGCAAAATACCTAGCCATTATGCCTAACCGTTGGAGATGCAAAATGAGTGTGACTCTCCAAATATGGCTATGCCTCTTTATTTTGGCTAGCCGTTGGAGATGCTCTAACTATTTTTCGACATATATTAATAGAAACATGGACTTTTACTTATAACTAATTATTATCATACTATTCAAACTTGAACTACATAATTATTGTTTTATTGTTTACAGGGCTTTCCGTGTGTTGTATCGTTCACGTGCCCACGGGCAAATCTAGTAGATATATATATGATAAACAACAGAAATGGATGCACCTCCCAAGTATACAGTCACTTCATACCAACATTATTGGCTTATACTATAAGCTTGTTAATGAGTAACATGCACTAATTATTATAGTAATTACTAACATCATCATTGTTGAAAACTTAAGATACAACTAACTATTATCAAGTAGCTAAATATTCTAGTTAAAAATTTTGCTTCCCTGCTCCCTAAACCCTACTCAAAATCCTACTTCTTTTACATCCAAATATTTTACAAATCAAATACTGAAAGGAAAACCTCATAGCTATATGAAATATTTTTCTCATACAGGGTATTTAATATTTTTTATTGAGCTACCACCTATAGTAAAGACATATATATATCCACATTCCATGGGTTAACATGGTTGAGTATGATAAGGAATTTATTATTTGAGAACATCTTTTCTTGTAAAAAAAAATTAAAGGAAAAAAAAAGGGAGAACTTCTCACTCATCCAATTTTAAGGTATTTTATGAATAATATAAAGATCACACCAACCACTTAATTTTTTGTACGCAATAATTAACAACTATTATGAACAATGTAGATAATTTTATATCAATTTTTTTAAAAAATATATGAAAAATACAATCTAGATCATTTATGTAGTGACCTACTGGCTGCAGGCAATTGTGTTTTTTTATAGAACTAGATTTGCTCGTGAGCACGTGCCTACGGCACGTCTTCGGAATGATACAAAATACAAAAAGTCATGTAAACAGTAAAACAATAATTATGTACCTCAAGTTTGAATAGTATGACAATAATTAGTTATAAATAAAAGTCTATGTTGAAAAAATAATTATAAATAGGGATATAAAATCTAACTTCTTAGAACTTTAAGTATGGAAAATAATGAAATTTAATTGTTGAAACATTTGTTATTAAAAATTCTGAAATTTTACAAAATCGAAATCTTAAAATCAAAATTTCTAAGTAAATAAAAAAAGAATGGCAGAGAGATATAGAGAGAGAGAGATAAATATGAAAAAAGTAAAGAGAGAAGAGAGAGATAGTAATAAAGTAATGAGTTTTTTAGGGGGGGAAATTTGGTTTTGGGGTTTGAAATTTTGGAGGGAAAATGTGTTTTGTGAGGTTTGATATGGGCCTTTGATTTTGGGGGGGATTGATTGTGAGCCACCTGATAGCTTTCTTTGTAATTTATTATATAGATTTCTAGTTACTCATGTCAACATTCTCTCTTCTAATATCTCTAAGTGTTATAACTTATAGGCACTCACATATCAAGCATTCATCTTTCCACTTGCACCAAATGTTACAAACCAACGGATCAATGTGATCCGAACGGTTCGCATTGATCTACACGTATAAATTAGTCTATGTAAAATCAAGTCATTTGAAATTTATTTATCCATTCATTGAAGTGTTACAAAATTATATGAATGAATATTGTTTGTTTTAATAATAATTTGATGAATGGGCAAATGAATTTCAAATAACTTGATTTTACATATTTAGACTAATTTAGACGTGTAGATCAATGTGAACGATTCGGGTCATCTCACACGGAATACACATGGAGGATAGTGCACAGCGAAAGGACCCATATATATATATATATATATATATATATATATATATATATATATATATATAATTGTAAACTAGGAACATGGCACCAAATTTGCAAAGTTAGTTTCCACATAAAAAGTGCTTAATTAACTAATAAACCATGTCAACATCAATCATCTCCTCATCACCCTCCTCCCCTTCCTCCTCCTCCTCCTCCTCCTCCTCCTCCACAATGTGCAGCGCATGTCCACCGCCAAACGACCTAACATGATCCTTCAAACTCCTCTTATGCTTAAAATCCGACCCGCAAATGCAAAACCACAGCTTCCCACAGTTCTTCTCATGGGTCCTCCAATCGCCTCGAACCGCAAAGGTCATCCCACAGCGACGACATCCATACGGTCGAGCCCCGTGCTTTCGCTTGTAGTGAGTTTGGAGAGTACGGAAGTCTTTGAGGGGCCGGGAACGAGGGTGGCTGATGTTGTTCTTGCAGCCGTCGGTGCAGCAGTAGCATGGGAGGCGCATGAGGGCGGATGACGTCATCTTGGTGGCGTTGAGCACGGAGTCGGAGCTTTTACGATACTGCAAGCCGTGGCCCCACATGTGCATCTAAGTAAAGGAAGATAATATTTAAGTAGGGTTCTTTTGTAGTAGGAATAAGATGGAAAATAAAGAAGAGGGTTTTTTTTAGTAGTTCATAGAGGGCAGATGTTTGCTACCTGATTGGCACAGTAATTTTTCTATTAAAAATAAAGTTTAATTTAAAATTTGAAATAAGAAAAATCAAGATAGATTTTTTTTTTTTTTGAAAATAATGGTGTAGCCGCACACACCCACACTTTAGACTGAACTAGTAATTTATCATACCGTATTTATAAATATATATTTTTTAAAGTAAAAATTTTGATATTGTCTGACATTGAATCGAAGACCTCCTTTATATTAATATGCATGTGCATTACACGTATTTATTTGATTACAATACACGTTTATTTTATTTGGTTACACAACCCCAACTCTCATTAAATATTAGATTAGATTAGATATTTATTCTCTTAATGTTTCTAAGATCAGATGATCCAAATCCTGACAACATAATAAAATTTTGCATTCCAACTCTACCTTGATATATCTTACCAAATTTTTAATATGTAGTCAGGATTTGGATCCTCTGATCTTAAAAAAGTTAAGAGAATAGACAAAATTCGCCTGTTGTATATAAATGCTCATTAAGATTTCATAAGTTGAAGTTATATATGTACTTACCTTCAAAAGCCTTAAATGTTGGCTTCAAATAGAAACTAGCAGGTAAGTAAAGAAATAGGGTTTGAAAATAAATGATTAAAAGAACTGAGATTCTCTTTTGTATATATATAGACTCTATATTTAAGTGACATAGGATAACTGTACATAAACTACCTTTACCTCCATCACAAAAATAAGTAAATAGTTCTGTATTTGGATCCCAAACAACCAAAGTTAATTACTACTAGTATCGATCAGGTTATTTTACTTTACCTTTGTAATTAACAAACCCTAATTTTAAACAAAATTCAGAAAAGAAAAAAAAATCACCTGCATATTGTTGAATCGGTTGAAAGTCTTGTTACAAACAGCGGAAGAGAACTGAGTCGCTCCAACGAGTATCTCAGCTGCCGAAGGAATCCAGTACTGGCTCGGTATTGCGTACTTTGAGTAATTAGCAGGTGGGTTCCTATCCGGAGGGCCTATAGAGAGTGCAATCGTCACATCCGAATCATCGATATTATCCTCCATCGTCAGTTGTTTCAATGCAGTAGAAGCTGAAGAACTCGATGCAGCAATTGATGAAGCAGAAGGTGGTGGTGGTGGTGGTGGTGGTGGTGGAGGAAGAGGAGGAGGATTAGGGTTAGGGTTAGGGATTTGTTGGCCAGGTGGCCAAAGAGTGAGCAAGAGTATGGAATGATCCTCATCTTCTTGTCTTTGTTGCTCTCCATGGTTAGCAAAGAAGTACATGATTGCTATGTAGGGTTTCTTGTTCTACTTCGTACATCTGTGAGCAAAGCTAAGGGGTTTAACCTCCTATTTATATTGAGTGAATGATTGAGAGAGAGAGAGAGAGAGAGAGAGAGAGAGAGAGAGCACAGTTGAGTTGAGTTGGGGATGAGACAGTGGATGCCTCCAGAAAAGGCAACTGAGCAAGACAGATCGAAGTCATCGAAGAGAGAAAAAAGAAAAAAAGAAAAGAAAAAAGAACGAAAGAAAGAAAGAAGCAGCAGCAGTGCTTTGAAACTCGAGCATCCAAGTTAGGAGGGGGGCCCACTCCTCTCTTAACACTCTCAAAAGTGGGACCCACACACCATCCTTCCCTTTCCGGTCTCCTCTCTTCTATACACGCCAAAATACACATCCACTCTCATGCACTCCACGTGCACTGCATGTATGTTCTCTCTCTCTCTCTCTCTCTCTCTCTCTCTCTCTCTCGTGCAGGCTCAGAGGTTTCGGATCCAATGTGCTCTCTCTCTCTCTCTCTCTCTCTCTCTCTCGTGCAGGCTCAGAGGTTTCGGATCCAATGTGGAGAAGGAAGTAGGTTTCAGATGTAATTTGAGGGTGTTAACATTTTCATGTGACCTTGTCACCTGGGTTACATGCATGTGATTATGAAGTTACCTGCAAAAAGAAATTACAACAATGATTATGTACCAAAATGCCTGATTCGAGTTGCAAATGGAGTAGTGGTCCTAGGATTAATCTCACGATAATCTTTTTTACTCTTGAGTTTTTGCCATGTAGACATGTGATAAAGTATTAGGAAGAAATAGTGAAATCTAGCAATTTTAAAAATTGATAGTAGATGATGGACCTACAAATTTATGTCAAAATTGTAAAATTCAAAACTTCTCAAAATCCACAGAAAACGATGAATAATATCACATATGTGGCAAAAAACTTTGGACTATATATAATCCACAAAAAAGTTTAAAATAGTGAAGAATGAAATTTTTCGAAAATGACCGAAAACAGTGCACTATAGATCAGAAAATAAGGTCGAAAACACGAAATTTTACGAAAATAGCAAAAAACTGTGGACTATAGCCCACAAAATACGACAAACACAGGAAAATACGAAATTTCAAGAAAGTGACCGAAAACTGTGTACTATACAGCGAACAAAATAAGGCCAAAACAGATAAATACGAAATTTCACGAAACCGGCCGGAAACTCTGGACTATAGGGCAAAACAGTGTGATACAAAATTTCACAAAAGTGGTCATAATTTGTGGACTATCGCATACAAAATATGGTCGATATATATATATATATATATATATATATATATATATATATATATATATATATATATATATATATTGTTGCCGCTAAATTCGGTGTGGGGGCAAACAGACAGTATTTGTGAGTTCGTGAAAAACCTGAATAGCAAACCTAACCTGTTCCGCCGGAGCTTGACCGTTGACTCCCGCCGTTCACATGCAAGGAAGTGCGACACACCGGGGTTGATCCCGGCGACGCACCCTCCGACGCTCAAGTCAGTAACCAGAAATGATTATGAAAGAGCGTTTAACTAGAAAAAGATTGATTACCTCTTAATGGAGATGGGTGAGGGGTATTTATAGGCGTCTTAGGGACTGGTTTTAGGAATGTAATCCCCGTGATTAGATAAGGAATATTCCTCGTAATCAGATAAGGCATGTAATCTGATAAGGTATATTCCCTATAATCAGTTAAGGAATTTAATCCCTAATCCCCAGTGAAAAGATAGATGTGAATCATGGCCGTTGATTTAGATCTAATCAGGGACCTTGATTGTATCTTGTCGGATCGGGTTGGTAGCGGGTTGAAACCCGTACCCAGCTGAGGTGGATCTGTTTGCGGGTTATTGGATCTGTGAGAAGGAGACCCAGTACCCGCTTCGGACCCATTTGCATGTGAAATTACCGTTTTACCCCTGAGCTTTAAGATTCGCGTCCGATGTGAACGGTCCCGATTTAATCCTATTTTTAGCCATATCACGAGCCCCCCACTCCCGAAGACTGAGTTTGATCAGCCTTTGAGGAGTAATTTTACTGTTTCAATGGCGTACGGGATTTTATCGGTGTTCTCAAGGGAGTTTGGAATCTTGCTCGGGGTGTAACAGTGTTATTATGGGCTTGTAAAATGCCCAAAAATATTTTCAGAATTTTCTGGATTTTTGGTGATTTTTCCAGATTTTTCTGAATTTTTTCTCATTTTTTTGAATTTTTTATTCATTTTCCGAATTAAATAATTAATTATCTAAAATATTAATTAATTATTCTAATTTAATAATTATTTTTTCAGAATTTAAAAATAATTTTTTCTGAATTAATAATTATTTTTAGAATTTTTAATTAATTTTTTCGATTTTTAAATGTTTTTTTCGGATTTTTTAAATAAAAAAACAATTAAACAAATAAATAAATAATTTAAATATTATCTGGACACGTGGCAGATTTCTGGCCGTCCATCATGACCAGATGAGCACGCATCGTGAGGCAGATCGCGATCTTGACACGTGGCACATTTCTGGCCGTTCATCACGATCAGATCTGCGCGCATCGTGATGCAGATCACGATCGGGACACGTGACGCGTTCCTGAGCGTCGATCGTGTCGCGACGCGAATTTTGGAACGATCGGACGGATCGTGTGGCCCGGCCTCTTTTTTTCTCCAATTACGAGTTCGGCACTTCGGCGCTTCGGCGAAGTCACCCCGGCTCGGTGAGATGTCGCCACATGGACCGCCACGTGGCAAATTTTTTTTTTTTTTTTCTTTCTTTCTTTCTTTCTCCGCTGCTTCTCTTCTTTCTTCTCCTTCGCGTGCTCTCGCCCCTTCTTCTTCTTCGATGTCTGTGAAGAGTAAAGCTCGCGGAGCTCGTGGAGGGAAGCTCGACGTCGGCGCTCATTGAAGGGCTCGACGTCGGTGCGCTTTGCAGTCGAGGAGGAGCTCGAGCTTCGGCGAGGAGAAGAGCTCAATGAGCGGAGCTCGACGATGGGTTCGACGAGAGGAGGTTGATGGCGACCGCGAGTGGGCTCGACGAAGGGGACTTCGGCTGTCGTGGGGAGCTCCGATGGTGAGCTCGGCATGGTAGAGGAGCTCGGCGAAGTGGGGAGGCGCTTCGACGGAGGTGAGTTCGGCAGCGAACTTTTGATGAAGAGGAGCTCGTTTGCCGCGGAGTTGTGGGCTCGGTGATGGAGCTCGGAGCGGCGGAGAGCTCGGCACTTGGAGTTGGAGCTTGGAGGTGAGAGCTCGGCAGTTGAAGACGGTGAGCTCGTCGAACGAGGGTGAGGTCGAGCGCGGCGAGCAAAGACGAGGTCGAGCTCGGCAAATGAGCAGCACTACGGGGAGACAATGGTTGGCGAGCGGTTTGGGTTCGGAGCCTCGCTCGAGGGGGAGCTCGATGCTTTGGAGTTCGGCAGCGAGGCTTTGAAGAAGATGATGTTTCGGTGTCGATGGAAGGGCTCGACGTTAGCAGCATGGGGTGATGGCGAGGTGTCGGAGGTGGAGCTCGGCCATGGAGGTGATGCTCGGAGCTTGAAGATGTTCTTTGTTTGGTTTTGGCGGGAGATTGGAGAAGGAGCTGGATTGGGGTTCGGGTCGGATCCCCTTGATGGGTCCGAACCCGGCCCCGTGAGCCTTTTTTTTTTTTTTTTTTTCTCTCTCTCTCTCTCTTTCTCCTTCCTTGTTCGGAAAATCCGAGCTCGTCGGATCTGCTTCTTGTTCGGCCAATCCGAGCACGGATTATGAGGAGATTTTTTGCCGCTTAGCGGTTCGGTAGTTCGGTAGCTCGGATTTGAGATCCGAGCTACGTGGCTCAATCTGGACGGTTGATCACGATCGTGGCGCGAATCACGAGACAAGAGGCACGAGTTTCGAGAAAACGTTATCTTGTCGTTTTGCGGTGACGTGGTGCGATCTGATCCGTCCATCACGCTTGAGTGTGAATTCTGAGATGATCCAACGGTTAGATGGGGGTCGGCCGAATTTTTCTCCAATTACGAGTTCGGCACTTCGGCGCTTCGGCGAAGTCACCCCGGCTCGGTGAGATGTCGCCACGTGGACCGCCACGTGGCAATTTTTTTTTTTTTTTTTCCTTTTCTTTTTCTCTCTCTCTCTCTCTCTCTCTCTCTCTCTCTCCTTCCTTGTTCGGAAAATCCGAGCTCGTCGGATCTGCTTCTTGTTCGGCCAATCCGAGCACGGATTATGAGGAGATTTTTTGCCGCTTAGCGGTTCGGTAGTTCGGTAGCTCGGATTTGAGATCCGAGCTACGTGGCTCAATCTGGACGGTTGATCACGATCGTGGCGCGAATCACGAGACAAGAGGCACGAGTTTCGAGAAAACGTTATCTTGTCGTTTTGCGGTGACGTGGTGCGATCTGATCCGTCCATCACGCTTGAGTGTGAATTCTGAGATGATCCAACGGTTAGATGGGGTCAGCCGAATTTTTCTCCATAAACGAGGGTCGGTACGGCAGCACTTCGGATCGGCAGCACTTCTGAGGAGAAAGAGGAAGGGGAGGAGAGGCATTTGGGTTCTCTCCTCTGCCTTGTTCTTCCGCGCGGTGAAGAAGAGGAGAAGAGGAAGGGGAGGAGAGGCAGTTGGGTTCTCTCCTCTGCCTTGTTCTTCCGCACGGTGGAGAAGAGGAGAAGAGGAAGGGGAGGAGAGGCAATTGGGTTCTCTCCTCTGCCTTGTTCTTCCGCACAGTGGAGAAGAGGAGATGTGTTGGGGAAGAAGGAGAAGAAGGGAGGAGCTAAGATGGGTATGGGTCGGACCGTGGGTATCGGATCCGACCCCGACCGTTAGCCTCTTTTTCTTTCTTCCTCTTCATCTGCTTGCTTTGTTCGGCGATTCCGAGCACGGATTTTGAGGCACATTTTCGCCGCTCCGCATGTTGGTAGATTGGCAGATCCCGGCTACGCAGCTCGATCTGGACGGTTGATCACGATCGTAGCGCGAATCACGAGACAAGAGGCACGAGTTTCGAGAAAACGTTATCTTGTCGTTTTGTGGTGACATGGCGCGATCTGATCCGTCCATCACGCTTGAGTGCGAATTTGGAGATGATCTAACGGTGAGATCGCCTCGGGGCGATTTTTTGCCATATACGAGGGTCGGTACCCGGGCACCTCGGCTCGGATGGTCAGTACCGTTGGCCGAGGTGCTGAGTTGTCTGTTTTGAAGGAAGTGTTCCTTGAAGACTCGGTTGAGCTGTTCGGTAGCTCGGCTGTTCGGATGGCTCGAGCGTGAGGAGAAGCTTATTGAGTTGATGAAGGGGATAGGTCGATGAAGCTCTGCTCCTCGGCTCGGGAGGATGGGTCAGCATATGGGAGAGGTGAGGAGCTCTGAAGTTGTCTCTATTCTGTTTGGTTTTGGAGATTTTTGAAGAGGAGCTCCATTCCTAGGAGAAGAGGTGCTGGGGAGACCCATTCTCTGAAGTGAGTGCAAGGAGCAACTCCAGGGGAGGGTTGTGAGCTCCGAACTCGTCGGGAAGAGCTCCGCTTTGGAGGCGAGCGGAGTGAAGAGCTTGGCCTTGAGAAGAAAGAGGAAGGGGAGGAGAGGCATTCGGGTTCTCTCCCCTGCCTCGTTCCTTCGCACAGTGAAGAAGAGCGGAAGTGTTGGGTACCTTTGGCGGGGAGACTGAAGAAGGAGAAGAATGAAGGAGCTAAGAAGGGTATGGGTCGGACCGAGGGTATTGGATCCGACCCTGACCCGTTAGCCTCTTTTTCTTCTTGCTCTTCATCTGCTTAGCTGCTCGGTAGATGGGTAACTCAGCTCGGATGGTCGTGGGGGCAGTTCGGAATGGCTATCTTCCTCCGGCCCGTTTAAGGACGAGCCGGTGAAGTAAAGTCGAGCCATAGGACCCCGACCATCGTGAGGTTAGTTTGAGGGATGCAGGAGCAGTTTCGAATGGCGAGCTACTTCTAGTCTGCTTAGGAGCGAACTTGCGAAGTAGAATCGAGCCAAGTGTTGGACTCCGATCCATTCAACGGCTGCAGGAGCAATTTCGAACGGCGATCCACTCCTGGCTCGTCTGAGGACGAGCCGAGGAAGAAGAGTCGAGCCGAGTGCTGGACTCCGAACCATTGTGAGGTTATTCAACGGCTGTGGGAGCAATTTCGAATGGCGAACCACTTCTAACCCGCTTAAGAGCGAGTTATCCGAAGCAGAATCGAACCAAGTGTTGGACTCCGGAACCATCGTTTAAGTTGTTCAACGGCTGTGGGAGCAATTTCGAATGGCGAACCACTTCTAACCCGCTTAAGAGCGAGTTATTCGAAGCAGAATCGAACCAAGTGTTGGACTCCGGAACCATCGTTTAAGTTGTTCAACGGCTGTGGGAGCAATTTCGAATGGCGAACCACTTCTAACCCGCTTAAGAGCGAGTTATTCGAAGCAGAATCGAACCAAGTGTTGGACTCCGGAGCCGTCGTTAGAGTTTAGCGAGTTGCGGGAGGAGCCATGTAGAAGAAGCTGGACTCCGAACCCAGAGAGATAGAGGAGCAAGAGCAATAATCTTCAATGAAAAGATAAGTTTTATTGAAATAAACTAAGTGGCTGCTCCAATAGGGCGAGCCATTATTACATGCTGTTGGCCGAGTTACAAGCATCGGCCTTATTGAAAATCAAAATCCTACTTCTACAATAAGGTGAGGACCTCTTAGGAGGAGCTGAGTCTTGAAGCTCGGCGGGCCTTTCTGTTCGTTTGGAAGAGGTGGTGATCAGGTGAGGAGCTCGGCCCCCTCTTTTTGGACGAACTGGATCAGGTGCCCCCGCTGTATGAGTTCTTCGATCTCCTCCTTGAGAGCCCGACAATCATCCGTGTCGTGGCCGTGGTCCCTGTGAAAGCAGCACCACTTATCCTTATTCCTCTTCTTGCCAGGTGTATTCATTCTCGGGGGAGCGCGGAGTAGCCCTTCGTTGTCCACCTCCATAAGGACTTCTGATATGTTGGCAATGAGGGGGGTGAACTTCTCAAACCGAGGAGTCGGGCGACGCTGTCCATTGCTGTCCTTCTGGGATTTTTGGGAGCCCTCATCTTCTTCGGTCAGCTTTCGTTTCGTCCCTGAGACAGACCCTCCGAAGCTTGGAGGGTAGGCGGCCTCTTCGGCACGAATGTACTTGTCACACCTGAGAAGGAGGTCGGCAAAGTTCTGTGGAGGCTTCTTAGCAAGAGAGGAGCGGAGGCTGGAATTGAAGACGTTGGATTGGAAGGCGGCTGTTGCGACGGATTGGTCGAGGGAGGCTATAGTCCTAGCTTCAGCTGTGAACCTCTTCACATAGTCTCTTAACTTCTCACCTTTCTCTTGCCTAAGCTGGAGGAGTGAAATGCTGGTCTTCTCCGTGTGCCTGCTACTCACGAAGTGGGTGATGAAGAGTGTCTCGAACTGCTCGAAGGAGAATATGGAAGACGGTGCGAGGCGGGAGTACCACTCTCGAGCTGGGCCCTTCAGTGTCGCGGGGAAGGTTTTGCAGAAGAGGGCATCAGAAGCTTGATGGAGGAGCATCAAAGTCTTAAAGCTTTCGATGTGATCAACTGGATCGGTCTCCCCGGTGTAAGTCTCAAATTGGGGAGGTTTGAAGCCGAACGGGACAGGTGCATCCACTATGGTTCGGGAGAAAGGGGGTTGGCTAGGACGTAAGGTCCTCCCCCTAAGCTCCTCTTCTCGGTTTATCCGACCCAGGCACCTTTCTACTTCATGAAGACGGCGGTACATGGCGTCATCCCTCCGACGGTGATCTGCCGAGCCTCGAGACTCATCTTCATACGAAGGAGAACGAGGGCTGCGGCGATGGTAGCTTCGGAAGCGACGAGGACTTGGGGTACGCCGGGAGTTAGTAGGAGCAGGACGAGGAGAGGGGAACCGTCGGCGAGGGCTTCGGACCGGGGGAGGGGATGGAGCCTTGGGTGCGTTGGTGAGAGCTTGTAAGATGGTCGCTTGGAACTGCTGGAACTCGGCACGGGTGATTGGTGCCTCCTCGTTCTTAGGCTGCTGCCGACCCACGGGGGAGCGTGGCCTTCTTCTGCGATGCTCGGGGGATTCCCTTCGCCCCCTACGGTTAGGAGACCTTCTGTAATCCCGGTGACGGGGAGATCGTTCACCCGGACGATAGTGGCGGGAGGTTCCCTCTCGGGCACGTTTTTCGTCCAGACGGTGACGAAGATCCACGTCCTTCTTCTGCCGACTCTGAGGATTGTGTGATGCCATGGAATCCGTAGAGGCATTGTGTATGGAGATGCGGTCTTGGTGGAGAGGTTGCTTTCCGCGGGAGCCCCCCGCACCAGCATTCTGAGGTCCGGTCGGACCCTTGGGGGGTTGCTGATTCTGAAGGGGCTGATCTTGCTGAAGGGGGTCTTTCGTCTGAAGCGGAGGCCGTTCCTGCTGCAGAACGGGTTGGTCAGGGACTGGCTCCTGCTGATCGGCGGGATTGGGCCCACGGTTGGACCCCCTAGATTTGGCTTTTCTCGGAGGCATGGCTGGAGAAGATCTAGTTGACGGAAAGAGGAGGGGCTGCTATTCGTATGTTTCCCACAGACGGCGCCAATCTGTTGCCGCTAAATTCGGTGTGGGGGCAAACAGACAGTATTTGTGAGTTCGTGAAAAACCTGAATAGCAAACCTAACCTGTTCCGCCGGAGCTTGACCGTTGACTCCCGCCGTTCACCTGCAAGGAAGTGCGACACACCGGGGTTGATCCCGGCGACGCACCCTCCGACGCTCAAGTCAGTAACCAGAAATGATTATGAAAGAGCGTTTAACTAGAAAAAGATTGATTACCTCTTAATGGAGATGGGTGAGGGGTATTTATAGGCGTCTTAGGGACTGGTTTTAGGAATGTAATCCCCGTGATTAGATAAGGAATATTCCTCGTAATCAGATAAGGCATGTAATCTGATAAGGTATATTCCCTATAATCAGTTAAGGAATTTAATCCCTAATCCCCAGTGAAAAGATAGATGTGAATCATGGCCGTTGATTTAGATCTAATCAGGGACCTTGATTGTATCTTGTCGGATCGGGTTGGTAGCGGGTTGAAACCCGTACCCAGCTGAGGTGGATCTGTTTGCGGGTTATTGGATCTGTGAGAAGGAGACCCAGTACCCGCTTCGGACCCATTTGCATGTGAAATTACCGTTTTACCCCTGAGCTTTAAGATTCGCGTCCGATGTGAACGGTCCCGATTTAATCCTATTTTTAGCCATATCACGAGCCCCCCACTCCCGAAGACTGAGTTTGATCAGCCTTTGAGGAGTAGTTTTACTGTTTCAATGGCGTACGGGATTTTATCGGTGTTCTCAAGGGAGTTTGGAATCTTGCTCGGGGTGTAACAGTGTTATTATGGGCTTGTAAAATGCCCAAAAATATTTTCAGAATTTTCTGGATTTTTGGTGATTTTTCCAGATTTTTCTGAATTTTTTCTCATTTTTTTGAATTTTTTATTCATTTTCCGAATTAAATAATTAATTATCTAAAATATTAATTAATTATTCTAATTTAATAATTATTTTTTCAGAATTTAAAAATAATTTTTTCTGAATTAATAATTATTTTTAGAATTTTTAATTAATTTTTTCGATTTTTAAATGTTTTTTTCGGATTTTTTAAATAAAAAAACAATTAAACAAATAAATAAATAATTTAAATATTACCTGGACACGTGGCAGATTTCTGGCCGTCCATCATGACCAGATGAGCACGCATCGTGAGGCAGATCGCGATCTTGACACGTGGCACATTTCTGGCCGTTCATCACGATCAGATCTGCGCGCATCGTGATGCAGATCACGATCGGGACACGTGACGCGTTCCTGAGCGTCGATCGTGTCGCGACGCGAATTTTGGAACGATCGGACGGATCGTGTGGCCCGGCCTCTTTTTTTCTCCAATTACGAGTTCGGCACTTCGGCGCTTCGGCGAAGTCACCCCGGCTCGGTGAGATGTCGCCACATGGACCGCCACGTGGCAAATTTTTTTTTTTTTTTTCTTTCTTTCTTTCTTTCTCCGCTGCTTCTCTTCTTTCTTCTCCTTCGCGTGCTCTCGCCCCTTCTTCTTCTTCGATGTCTGTGAAGAGTAAAGCTCGCGGAGCTCGTGGAGGGAAGCTCGACGTCGGCGCTCATTGAAGGGCTCGACGTCGGTGCGCTTTGCAGTCGAGGAGGAGCTCGAGCTTCGGCGAGGAGAAGAGCTCAATGAGCGGAGCTCGACGATGGGTTCGACGAGAGGAGGTTGATGGCGACCGCGAGTGGGCTCGACGAAGGGGACTTCGGCTGTCGTGGGGAGCTCCGATGGTGAGCTCGGCATGGTAGAGGAGCTCGGCGAAGTGGGGAGGCGCTTCGACGGAGGTGAGTTCGGCAGCGAACTTTTGATGAAGAGGAGCTCGTTTGCCGCGGAGTTGTGGGCTCGGTGATGGAGCTCGGAGCGGCGGAGAGCTCGGCACTTGGAGTTGGAGCTTGGAGGTGAGAGCTCGGCAGTTGAAGACGGTGAGCTCGTCGAACGAGGGTGAGGTCGAGCGCGGCGAGCAAAGACGAGGTCGAGCTCGGCAAATGAGCAGCACTACGGGGAGACAATGGTTGGCGAGCGGTTTGGGTTCGGAGCCTCGCTCGAGGGGGAGCTCGATGCTTTGGAGTTCGGCAGCGAGGCTTTGAAGAAGATGATGTTTCGGTGTCGATGGAAGGGCTCGACGTTAGCAGCATGGGGTGATGGCGAGGTGTCGGAGGTGGAGCTCGGCCATGGAGGTGATGCTCGGAGCTTGAAGATGTTCTTTGTTTGGTTTTGGCGGGAGATTGGAGAAGGAGCTGGATTGGGGTTCGGGTCGGATCCCCTTGATGGGTCCGAACCCGGCCCCGTGAGCCTTCTTTTTTTTTTTTTTTTTTTCTCTCTCTCTCTCTCTCTTTCTCCTTCCTTGTTCGGAAAATCCGAGCTCGTCGGATCTGCTTCTTGTTCGGCCAATCCGAGCACGGATTATGAGGAGATTTTTTGCCGCTTAGCGGTTCGGTAGTTCGGTAGCTCGGATTTGAGATCCGAGCTACGTGGCTCAATCTGGACGGTTGATCACGATCGTGGCGCGAATCACGAGACAAGAGGCACGAGTTTCGAGAAAACGTTATCTTGTCGTTTTGCGGTGACGTGGTGCGATCTGATCCGTCCATCACGCTTGAGTGTGAATTCTGAGATGATCCAACGGTTAGATGGGGTCAGCCGAATTTTTCTCCATAAACGAGGGTCGGTACGGCAGCACTTCGGATCGGCAGCACTTCTGAGGAGAAAGAGGAAGGGGAGGAGAGGCATTTGGGTTCTCTCCTCTGCCTTGTTCTTCCGCGCGGTGAAGAAGAGGAGAAGAGGAAGGGGAGGAGAGGCAGTTGGGTTCTCTCCTCTGCCTTGTTCTTCCGCACGGTGGAGAAGAGGAGAAGAGGAAGGGGAGGAGAGGCAATTGGGTTCTCTCCTCTGCCTTGTTCTTCCGCACAGTGGAGAAGAGGAGATGTGTTGGGGAAGAAGGAGAAGAAGGGAGGAGCTAAGATGGGTATGGGTCGGACCGTGGGTATCGGATCCGACCCCGACCGTTAGCCTCTTTTTCTTTCTTCCTCTTCATCTGCTTGCTTTGTTCGGCGATTCCGAGCACGGATTTTGAGGCACATTTTCGCCGCTCCGCATGTTGGTAGATTGGCAGATCCCGGCTACGCAGCTCGATCTGGACGGTTGATCACGATCGTAGCGCGAATCACGAGACAAGAGGCACGAGTTTCGAGAAAATGTTATCTTGTCGTTTTGTGGTGACATGGCGCGATCTGATCCGTCCATCACGCTTGAGTGCGAATTTGGAGATGATCTAACGGTGAGATCGCCTCGGGGCGATTTTTTGCCATATACGAGGGTCGGTACCCGGGCACCTCGGCTCGGATGGTCAGTACCGTTGGCCGAGGTGCTGAGTTGTCTGTTTTGAAGGAAGTGTTCCTTGAAGACTCGGTTGAGCTGTTCGGTAGCTCGGCTGTTCGGATGGCTCGAGCGTGAGGAGAAGCTTATTGAGTTGATGAAGGGGATAGGTCGATGAAGCTCTGCTCCTCGGCTCGGGAGGATGGGTCAGCATATGGGAGAGGTGAGGAGCTCTGAAGTTGTCTCTATTCTGTTTGGTTTTGGAGATTTTTGAAGAGGAGCTCCATTCCTAGGAGAAGAGGTGCTGGGGAGACCCATTCTCTGAAGTGAGTGCAAGGAGCAACTCCAGGGGAGGGTTGTGAGCTCCGAACTCGTCGGGAAGAGCTCCGCTTTGGAGGCGAGCGGAGTGAAGAGCTTGGCCTTGAGAAGAAAGAGGAAGGGGAGGAGAGGCATTCGGGTTCTCTCCCCTGCCTCGTTCCTTCGCACAGTGAAGAAGAGCGGAAGTGTTGGGTACCTTTGGCGGGGAGACTGAAGAAGGAGAAGAATGAAGGAGCTAAGAAGGGTATGGGTCGGACCGAGGGTATTGGATCCGACCCTGACCCGTTAGCCTCTTTTTCTTCTTGCTCTTCATCTGCTTAGCTGCTCGGTAGATGGGTAACTCAGCTCGGATGGTCGTGGGGGCAGTTCGGAATGGCTATCTTCCTCCGGCCCGTTTAAGGACGAGCCGGTGAAGTAAAGTCGAGCCATAGGACCCCGACCATCGTGAGGTTAGTTTGAGGGATGCAGGAGCAGTTTCGAATGGCGAGCTACTTCTAGTCTGCTTAGGAGCGAACTTGCGAAGTAGAATCGAGCCAAGTGTTGGACTCCGATCCATTCAACGGCTGCAGGAGCAATTTCGAACGGCGATCCACTCCTGGCTCGTCTGAGGACGAGCCGAGGAAGAAGAGTCGAGCCGAGTGCTGGACTCCGAACCATTGTGAGGTTATTCAACGGCTGTGGGAGCAATTTCGAATGGCGAACCACTTCTAACCCGCTTAAGAGCGAGTTATCCGAAGCAGAATCGAACCAAGTGTTGGACTCCGGAACCATCGTTTAAGTTGTTCAACGGCTGTGGGAGCAATTTCGAATGGCGAACCACTTCTAACCCGCTTAAGAGCGAGTTATTCGAAGCAGAATCGAACCAAGTGTTGGACTCCGGAACCATCGTTTAAGTTGTTCAACGGCTGTGGGAGCAATTTCGAATGGCGAACCACTTCTAACCCGCTTAAGAGCGAGTTATTCGAAGCAGAATCGAACCAAGTGTTGGACTCCGGAGCCGTCGTTAGAGTTTAGCGAGTTGCGGGAGGAGCCATGTAGAAGAAGCTGGACTCCGAACCCAGAGAGATAGAGGAGCAAGAGCAATAATCTTCAATGAAAAGATAAGTTTTATTGAAATAAACTAAGTGGCTGCTCCAATAGGGCGAGCCATTATTACATGCTGTTGGCCGAGTTACAAGCATCGGCCTTATTGAAAATCAAAATCCTACTTCTACAATAAGGTGAGGACCTCTTAGGAGGAGCTGAGTCTTGAAGCTCGGCGGGCCTTTCTGTTCGTTTGGAAGAGGTGGTGATCAGGTGAGGAGCTCGGCCCCCTCTTTTTGGACGAACTGGATCAGGTGCCCCCGCTGTATGAGTTCTTCGATCTCCTCCTTGAGAGCCCGACAATCATCCGTGTCGTGGCCGTGGTCCCTGTGAAAGCAGCACCACTTATCCTTATTCCTCTTCTTGCCAGGTGTATTCATTCTCGGGGGAGCGCGGAGTAGCCCTTCGTTGTCCACCTCCATAAGGACTTCTGATATGTTGGCAATGAGGGGGGTGAACTTCTCAAACCGAGGAGTCGGGCGACGCTGTCCATTGCTGTCCTTCTGGGATTTTTGGGAGCCCTCATCTTCTTCGGTCAGCTTTCGTTTCGTCCCTGAGACAGACCCTCCGAAGCTTGGAGGGTAGGCGGCCTCTTCGGCACGAATGTACTTGTCACACCTGAGAAGGAGGTCGGCAAAGTTCTGTGGAGGCTTCTTAGCAAGAGAGGAGCGGAGGCTGGAATTGAAGACGTTGGATTGGAAGGCGGCTGTTGCGACGGATTGGTCGAGGGAGGCTATAGTCCTGGCTTCAGCTGTGAACCTCTTCACATAGTCTCTTAACTTCTCACCTTTCTCTTGCCTAAGCTGGAGGAGTGAAATGCTGGTCTTCTCCGTGTGCCTGCTACTCACGAAGTGGGTGATGAAGAGTGTCTCGAACTGCTCGAAGGAGAATATGGAAGACGGTGCGAGGCGGGAGTACCACTCTCGAGCTGGGCCCTTCAGTGTCGCGGGGAAGGTTTTGCAGAAGAGGGCATCAGAAGCTTGATGGAGGAGCATCAAAGTCTTAAAGCTTTCGATGTGATCAACTGGATCGGTCTCCCCGGTGTAAGTCTCAAATTGGGGAGGTTTGAAGCCGAACGGGACAGGTGCATCCACTATGGTTCGGGAGAAAGGGGGTTGGCTAGGACGTAAGGTCCTCCCCCTAAGCTCCTCTTCTCGGTTTATCCGACCCAGGCACCTTTCTACTTCATGAAGACGGCGGTACATGGCGTCATCCCTCCGACGGTGATCTGCCGAGCCTCGAGACTCATCTTCATACGAAGGAGAACGAGGGCTGCGGCGATGGTAGCTTCGGAAGCGACGAGGACTTGGGGTACGCCGGGAGTTAGTAGGAGCAGGACGAGGAGAGGGGAACCGTCGGCGAGGGCTTCGGACCGGGGGAGGG
Source organism: Hemerocallis citrina (assembly GCA_017893485.1). NCBI lineage: Eukaryota > Viridiplantae > Streptophyta > Magnoliopsida > Asparagales > Asphodelaceae > Hemerocallis > Hemerocallis citrina. The sequence continues at coordinate 1,296,429 of CM030368.1, read as the reverse complement.
GATGGAGCCTTGGGTGCGTTGGTGAGAGCTTGTAAGATGGTCGCTTGGAACTGCTGGAACTCGGCACGGGTGATTGGTGCCTCCTCGTTCTTAGGCTGCTGCCGACCCACGGGGGAGCGTGGCCTTCTTCTGCGATGCTCGGGGGATTCCCTTCGCCCCCTACGGTTAGGAGACCTTCTGTAATCCCGGTGACGGGGAGATCGTTCACCCGGACGATAGTGGCGGGAGGTTCCCTCTCGGGCACGTTTTTCGTCCAGACGGTGACGAAGATCCACGTCCTTCTTCTGCCGACTCTGAGGATTGTGTGATGCCATGGAATCCGTAGAGGCATTGTGTATGGAGATGCGGTCTTGGTGGAGAGGTTGCTTTCCGCGGGAGCCCCCCGCACCAGCATTCTGAGGTCCGGTCGGACCCTTGGGGGTTGCTGATTCTGAAGGGGCTGATCTTGCTGAAGGGGGTCTTTCGTCTGAAGCGGAGGCCGTTCCTGCTGCAGAACGGGTTGGTCAGGGACTGGCTCCTGCTGATCGGCGGGATTGGGCCCACGGTTGGACCCCCTAGATTTGGCTTTTCTCGGAGGCATGGCTGGAGAAGATCTAGTTGACGGAAAGAGGAGGGGCTGCTATTCGTATGTTTCCCACAGACGACGCCAATCTGTTGCCGCTAAATTCGGTGTGGGGGCAAACAGACAGTATTTGTGAGTTCGTGAAAAACCTGAATAGCAAACCTAACCTGTTCCGCCGGAGCTTGACCGTTGACTCCCGCCGTTCACCTGCAAGGAAGTGCGACACACCGGGGTTGATCCCGGCGACGCACCCTCCGACGCTCAAGTCAGTAACCAGAAATGATTATGAAAGAGCGTTTAACTAGAAAAAGATTGATTACCTCTTAATGGAGATGGGTGAGGGGTATTTATAGGCGTCTTAGGGACTGGTTTTAGGAATGTAATCCCCGTGATTAGATAAGGAATATTCCTCGTAATCAGATAAGGCATGTAATCTGATAAGGTATATTCCCTATAATCAGTTAAGGAATTTAATCCCTAATCCCCAGTGAAAAGATAGATGTGAATCATGGCCGTTGATTTAGATCTAATCAGGGACCTTGATTGTATCTTGTCGGATCGGGTTGGTAGCGGGTTGAAACCCGTACCCAGCTGAGGTGGATCTGTTTGCGGGTTATTGGATCTGTGAGAAGGAGACCCAGTACCCGCTTCGGACCCATTTGCATGTGAAATTACCGTTTTACCCCTGAGCTTTAAGATTCGCGTCCGATGTGAACGGTCCCGATTTAATCCTATTTTTAGCCATATCATATATATATATGAAATTTCACAAAAGTGGCAAGAAACTGTAGATTATAGCCCATAAAATAAGATCAAAACAGTGAGTAACAAAATTTCATGAAAGTGGCTGAAAACTGTGGACTATATAGCCCACAAAATGAGCGAAAAACAGCAAGACATGAAATTTCACGAAAATGACTGAAATTTTTAGACTACACAGCCCACAAAATTGTTAGGATTGTGTCTTGTATACTTGTTGGTCAGATTAAAAGAAGGTAATATGAAGTACGGAGGTCAAAGCGTCGAATCGAGTAGAAGGAGAACAGCAGCAGCAGCAGCAGGTGCAGGCTAGTTGCGGTCGACCGGTCATGGTGACAGCCGACCGCACCCCCGAACGCTCGTTGTACTGGAAAGTCAGAGAGTGGTACAGTCGACCGGTCTTGTTGGACGGTCGACCACCCGCGGCGTTGATTCGTTTTTGGGCTTCGATTTGTTAGGTCGGTTCAGCCCAATCTTCAACTCCAAGTTAGATCGTGCGGCTCCTATTCAGTTACTTCTTTTCCAGGTTATATCGGACGACTGAGAATCAAGATTAGACCTAGGTTTCTCTTTATTCTTCTATATATATTGTAAACTCCTCCAATATGAGAGGTAGTACTTCATAAATTCTTTTCTCCATTGCAAAGAGAGGTTCGAGAGAGAGAGATAGTTCTTGCTGGGTGAGTTTAATTCCTAGTGTCAAGTGAACCGTAACCCCTTATAATCTCCTCTAGTTGAATATCAGATCTCCTAATATTTTTTCCGGATTAAGCAAAAGCTAACCGGGATAAGTCATTGTTATTGTGTTTGTGTTAGTTTGGTGGATCTACTTGCTTTCTCAATTTATTCGCCTTGTCTACTTCGACTTCCTCATTGCTCTAATTAGTTCCGCTGCGACCAGAGGGCATTTGTTGACGCCCCAATTCCAACAAAAATGAGGTCATTGCAGTGAAATACAAAATCTGACGAGAATGGCCGAAAACTATGGACTATAGCCCACAAGAAACTGTAACAGCGAGATACGAAATTTGAACAAAATAGTGAATATGAAATTGAACGAAAATGGCCGAAAACAATCGATTATAACCCACAAAATAAGGCCGAACAGTTAAATATGAAATATCACGAAAGTGGCCGAAAACAGTTGATTGTAGCTCACAAAATGAAGCCAAAACAGTGAAATATAAAAATCACGAAAGTGGCCGAAAATCGTGAACAAACCCACAAAAAAGGTCAAAACGAAATTTCACCAAAAACAGTAGACTGTATGGCCCACAAAATAATGCCAAAATAGTGAAATACGCAGTTTCACGAAATTGCTGAAAACTGGGGACTAGCGGACAAAATGATGCCAAAATAGTGAAATACAAAAATTGACAAAAGTTTTGCTGAAAACGTAGATTGCCCACAAAATATGGTCAAAAAAGTAAAATAAAAAATATCATGAAAATAACTGAAAATTGTGGACTATAGCACACAAAAAAATCCAAACTAGAAAAATAACAAAATTTCATGAAATGACAGAAAACCGTGGATAACAGCTTACAAAATGCGGCAGAAGTAGTGAAATACAAAAATTCACGAAATAACCGAAAACTGCTGACTAACTAACAAAATGTAGCTAATATAGTGAAATACGAAATCTTATGAAACTGGCCAAAAACAGTGGACTTATAATTGAGTACGAAATTTTATGAAAGTGGCTGAAAATTGTGGATTATAGCCTACAAAATAATGTCAAAACAGTGACATAGGAAATTTCACGAACATCGTCGAATACTGTGGAATATAACATACAAAATCAGGCCAAAATCGTAAAACACGAAATATTACGGAACTTACCAAAAACTATGAACTAGCCCACAAAATGAGGTCAAAACATGAAATACAAAATTTCGAAAAAAAATTGCCAAAAATTATGGACTATAATCCAAAAAATGAGGTCAAACAGTGAAATATAAAATATTATGAAATAGGCTAAAAACAGTGGACTATAGCCTACAAAATATAGCCAAAATAGAGAAAAACAAAACTCCACGAAAATAGCTGAAAATTATGGACTATAGCCCACAAAATAAGGCCAAAACAGGAAAATACGAAATTTTACGAAAGTGATCGAAAACTATGGACTACATCTCACAAAATTAGGCCAAAAGAGTGAAATATAAAAGCTCACAAAAATGACCGAAAACTGTGAACTATATAGCCCACAAATATTCTAAAACAGAGAAATACGAAATTTCACGAAAATAGCCAAAAAATTATTGACAGCTCAAAAAATGATGCTGAAGTAGTGAAACACGAAATTCACGAAAGTGGCAAAAAAAATGTGGGTAGGCTCAAAATATGGCCAAAATTGAGAAATACAGAATTTCAAGAAAGTGGCTGAAAACTATAGACTACAACCCACAAAATGAAGCCAAATGGTGACATATGAAATTTAAAGAAAGTTGCCAAAAACTGTGGACTAGCTCACAAAATATGGTCAAAATAGTGAAATACGAAATTTCATGAAAACTGCTTAAAACTGTGGATTAGCCTACAAAATGAGGCTATAACAGTGAAATACAAAATTTAATGAAAGGTTCGGCAAACTAAGGACTATAGTCCATACAATGAGCCCAAAACAATGAAATACGAATTTTCACAAAAGTTATCGAAAACCATGGACTATCCCACAAAATTTGGCCAAACAATGAAATACGAAATCTCACGGCAGTGGCTGAAAACAACAAACTATATCGCACAAAATACGACTAAAATAGAACAACAAAAAATTTCACGAAAATGATAGAAAACTATGAACTATTGCACACAAAATCAAGTCAAAACAGTGAAATACAAAATTTCACGAAAATGGAAAAAAAACTGTAGATTATATAGCCCACAAAATAAGTTGAAAATAGTGAAATATAAAATCTCACGAAAATGACTGAAAATAGTTGACTATAGGCCATAAAATACGTCCAAAACGAAACAATAGAAAATTTCACGAAAGAGACCGAAAACTATAGACTATTGCCCACAAAATGAGATCAAAATAGCGAAATAAAAAATTTCACGAAAGTGGCTGACTATGACCCACAAAATGAGGTCAAAATATTGAAATACAAAGTCTCACAAAAACTGCAGAAAATAGTGAATTATAGCCCACAAAATACGGTCAAAACAAAGGAGAACGAAATTTCACCGAATTGTCCAAAAACTGTGGACTTTAGCCCCACAAAATAAGGCCAAAACAGTGAAATACGTAATATTACGGAAGTTGCCGAAATCTTTGGACCATAGCCCATAAAATCAGGACAAAATAGTGAAATACAAAAGTTCAAGAAAGTGGCCAAAACCCGTGGACAATATATCCCACAAAATTGGCAAAAAATAGTGAAATACAAAATCTGGTGAAAAGAACGAGAACTATGGACTACAACACCCAATATACGACAAAATCAATAACATACGAAATTTTATGAAAGTGTCCGAAAATCGTGGACTGTAGCCCACAAAATAAGGTCAAAACAGTGAAATACGAAATCTTATGAAAATGACTAAAAATTGTGCACTACAGCCCACAAAATACGTCGAAAATGGAAGAATACAAAATTTCACGAAATGACAAACAACTATGGACTTTACTCCACAAAATGAGGCCGAAACAGTGAAAAATACAAAATTTCATGAAATTGGCTGAAGATTGTGGACTATAACCTACAAATTGATGACAAAATAGTGAAATACGAAATCTCACGAAAACTGATCAATATGAAATATCACGAAAGTGGCTGAAAACTTTGTGTTGCCCATAAAATGAAGTCAAAATATTGAGATACGAAATTTCACAAAATGAGTCCAAACTGTGAAATACCAAATCTCACGAAACTGGCCGAGAATTGAGGACTATAGTATACGAAATATGGCCAAAATTGAGAAGAACTATTTTGGCTTTATTTTGTGGGCTATAGTCCACCGTTTTTGACAACTTTGGCCATATTTTCCCACAAAGTTGTCACTGACCGTAAATTGTTGACTAGCCTACAAAATAAGCCAAAAAACAGTGAAATACAAAAACACATGAAAACGACCCAAAACTACGGACTACAACTCACAAAATATGGCCAAAACAATGAAAAAAATATATTTGACGAAAATGGCCGAAAACTGTAGCCTATAGCCACAAAATAAGGCACAAACTGTGAAATACAAAATTTAATGAAAGTGACTGAAAACTATGGATTATTGCCCACAAAGTGAGGCTATGATAGTGAAATACGAAATTCTACGAAAGTGGTCAATAACTGTGGACTATAACCTACAAAATAAGAGCAAAACATGGAAGGCAAAAAATTGTGGACTATGGCCCTAAAAATGATGCAAAAAAGTAAATTAAGAAATTTCATGAAAGTGGCCAAAAACTGTGATTTATATAACCCACAAAAAGGTCAAAAAAATATGATAAGAAATTTCACGAAAGTTGTCAAAAACAATGGACTATAGCCCACAAATGAGGCCGAAATAGTGAAATACGTTAGTTCACGAGAGACCAAAAACTGTGGACTACGGCACGCAAAATGAGACCATTAGAGTCAAAAAAGAAATCTAACAAAAATAGCAGAAAATTGTGGACTATAGCCCACAAAACGAGACCGTAACAGCGAAATACAAAATTTGACCAAAATGGTCGAAACTTGAGGTCTATAGCCCATAAAATGAGGTCAAAATAGTGAAATACAAAATTTTACGAAAATGGTCGAAACTAATGGACTTATAGCTCACAAAATAAGACCAAAATAGTGAAACACAAAATTTTACGAAAATAATCAAAACTGTAGACTACAGCCGACAAAATAAGCCCAAAAAAGTGTAATACAAAATGACGAAATAGACTGAAAGCAATGAAGTATAGCCCACAAAATAAGGTCAAAACACTGAAATACGATATTCACGAAAATTCCTGAAAACTGTGGACCACAACCGACAAAATGAAGCCAAAACGGAGAAATACGAAATTTAACGAAAGTGGCAGACAGCAGTGGATTGCCCCACAAATTGAGGCCAAAATAGTGAAATATGAAATTTCACGAAAGTGGCCGGAAGTTGTGGATTGTCCCACAAATTAAGGCCAAAATATTAAAATACGAAATTTCACGAAAGTTGCCAAAAATTGTGGACTGCCGACACAAATTGAAGTCGAAATAGTGAAATGTGAAATTTCACGTACGAAAGTGGTCAAAATATGTAGACTATAGATCACAAAAAATGAGGCCAAAACAGTGGGATACAAAATTTGACAAAAGTGACCGAAAACTGTGGATTATAGCCCACAAAATGAGGCCAAACAGTGAAAATTCAAAATCCCCCGAAACTGGCTAAAAAATGTGGACACAAAATATAACCAAAATAGAGAAATATGAAATTTAATGAACGTGACCAAAACTATGGACAATAGCGCTCAAAATGAAGCTAAAACAATGAGATACAAAATTTCACGAATGGAGCCGAAACTGTGGACTATAGCCCAAAAATTGAGGTCAAAACAATGAAATAAGAAATCCCATGAAAATGGTTGAAAACTGTGGACTACAGCCCCAAAATATGCCCAAAACAGAATAATACGAAAGGTCTCAAAAGTGGCAGAAAACTTTGGACTATAGCACACAAAATGAGGTTGAAACAGTGAAATACAAAAGATCACGGAATTGGCCGAAAACTGTGGACTATAACCCCCAAATTGAAGCCAAAACAGTGAAATACGAAATCTTACGAAAATTGCCGAAAACTATAGACTAGAACATAAAATAAGGTCAAACAGTAAAATACAAAATATCGGGAAAGTGTACGAAGTAAAGGACTATAGCCCACAAAATAAAGTCAAAACACTGAAATACGATATTCACAAAAATTGCAGGAAACTGTGGCCTACATCCCACAAAATGAAGCCGAAACGGTGAAATACAAAATTTAACGAAAGTGTCCGAAAGTTGTGGACTGCCTCAGAAATGAGACCAAAATAGTGCAATACGAAATTTCAAGGAAGTGGCTGAAAGCTGTGGACTGCCCCACAAATTGAGGCCAAAATAGTGAAATACGAAATTTCCCGAAAATGTCCAAAAACCATGGACTGCCCCCCACAAATTGAGGTCAAAACAGTCAAATATGAAATTTAACGAAAGTTGTCGAAAACAGTGGACTATAGCACACAAAAATTAGGCCAAAACAGTGAGATACGAAATTTGGCAAAAGTGACCCAAAACTGTGGTTTATAGCCCACAAAATGAGGCCAAACTGTAAAATTCAAATCTCACGAAACTGGCTAAATACTGTGGACACAAAATATGACCAAAATAAAGAAATATAAAATTTAATGAACGTGATCGAAAACTGTGGACTACAGCATTCAAAATGAAGTTAAAACAGTGAGATACAAAAATTCATGAATATGGCCAAAACTGTCGACCATAGCCCACAAATTGATGTCAAAACAGTGAAATAAGAAATCCCACGAAAATGGTTGAAAACGGTGGACTATAGCCCACAAAATACGCCCAAAACAGAACAATACAAAAGGTCTCGAAGTGGCCAAAAACTTTGGACCATAGCGCACAAAGTGAGGCCGAAACAATGAAATACAAAACATCACGAAATTGACCGAAACTGTGGACCACTGAAATGAGGCAAAAACAGTGAAATACGAAATCTTACGAAAATGACTGAAAAATGTGAACTAGCCCACAAAAATAAGGCCAAAACAGTGAAATACGAAATATCACGAGAGTTGCCGAAAACCGTGATTTATTGCCCACAAAAAATGGTGAAACCAGTATGATATGAAATTTCTCTAAAGTGACCGAGAACTGTGGACAATAACCCGCAAAATGAGGCCAAAACAGTGAAATACGAAATCTCACAAAAATGGCAGTAAACAATGAACAATAGCCAACAAAATACGTCCAAAACAAAACAAAATGAAATATCACAAAAGTGGCCGAAAACTGTGGACTATAACCCACGATATGAGGCCAAAACACTGAAATATGAAATTTTATGAAAATTATCGAAAACCGTAGATTATAGTCCACTAAATAAGGTCAAGACAGCGAAATACAAAATTTAACGAAAGTGGTCGAAAACTATGAACTAGCCCATGAAATGAGGCCACAACAGTGAAATACAAAATCTCAAGAAACTAGCAAAAAAACTATGAACTATATCCCACAAGATATGGCCAAAACAAAGAAATACAAAATTTCACGAAAGTTATCGAAAACTGTGCACTATAGCTCAAAATAATGTGGCTAAAAAATTTGAAATAAAAATTTCACAGAAGTGGCCAAAAAACTGAGGACTATGGCCCACAAAAATGAGGCCAAAACAGTTAAATACGAAATTTGACGGAAGTGGCCGAAAACAGTGGACAATAGCCCACAAAATGAGTCAAATAGTGAAATACAAAATTTCACGAAAGTGGCCGAAACAGTGGACAATTGCGTACAAAAAGTGGTCAAAATAGTGAAATAAGAAATCTCACAAAAATGGCAGAAAATCGTGGACGCACTCAAAGTAAGCCAAAACATAACAATACAAAATTTCACGAAAGAGACTAAAAACTTTGGACTATAGGTCTATAGCCCACAAAATTATGCTGAAACATTGAAATACAAATTTTTACGAAAGTGGCCGAAAACTGTGAACTATAACTCACAAAATGAAGCCAAAATAGTGAAATACAAAATCTCATTTAACTGGCCGAAAACTTTGTAGCCCACAAATTTTGGCCAAAACTGATAAATATGAAATTTCACGAAAGTGGCCAAATACTATGGACTATTGCCCACAAAATGATGCCAAAATAGTGATACAAAATTTCTCGAAAGTGACATAAACCAGTGGATTATAGCCTACAAAATGAGGCCAAAACAGTGACATACGAAATATCACAAAAATCACCGAAAACTGTGGACTATAGCCCACAAAATGAGGCCAACACAGTGAAACACGAAATTGGCAAAAAATCGTGGACAGCCTCATAATATATCCAAAATAAAGAAATACGAAATTTCACGAAAGTGGCGAAAACTGTGGACTATTACCCACAAAATGATGTCAAAACAGTGAACTATCAAATGAGGCCAAAAAATTGAAATACAAAATTTAATGTAAGCAGTCGAAAACTGTGGACTAGCCCACAAAATAAGACCAAAACAATGAAATACGAAATTTCACGGAAACGGCCGAAAACTGTGGACTATAGCCCCAAATAATGGGGTATAACGATGTAAAACAAAATTTAACAAAAGGTTTCCACAAAATATGGCAAAAACAAAGAAATACGAAAACTATGGGACTATATCCCACAAAATATGGTCAAAACAGAAAAATACGAAATTTCATGAAAGTTTTCGAAAACGGTGGACTATAACCCACTAAATGAGGTGAAAACAGTGAAATATGAAACTTTACAAAAGTGGTTGGAAAACGTGACTATAGCTCACAAAATATGGACAAAACAGTGAAATACAAAATCTCACAACAATGACCGAAAATTGTGGACTTATAACACATAATATACAGCCAAAACTGTTAACTATGAAATCTTGCGAATGTGACTACAACCCAAAAATATGGTCAAAACAGTAAAATACGAAATTTCACGAAAGTAGACGAAACCGTAGACTACAGCCCATTAATAGGGCTGTAAAATGAACAGAACGGTACGCCGTCTGTCCGAGTCCGGCTCAACAAATTGCCCGACCGTGGACCATCCGAACTGTTCTACGACCCGAACTTGAACAAATTATTAGGTCCGATGCTTTATCGAGTCTGGTCCGTCCAAACAAATATAATCTTCTTGTTTATAACGAACCGAGCCCGTACTATAAAAATTTTATCCGACCTGGACCGAGTCGAACATAAGCCCGTTCGAGTAGAATTTCGGTCCGAGCTTGAACATATGGTTGTCCAGTCCCGTCTACAACCCTATCCACAAAATGAGGTCAAAATAGTGAAATACAAAAAATTCCAGTAAAATGACTGAAAACCGTAGACTTCAGCCCACAAAATACGTCCAAAATGGGACAATACAAATTTTCGCAAAAGTAGCCGAAAACTAGGGACTACAGCCAATAAAATACTTCCAAAATGGAACAATACAAAGTTTCGTGAAAGTGGCTGAAGCTTTAGACTATAGCCCACAAAATGAAGTCAAACATTGAGATCCGAAATTTCACGAGCGGCTGAAAACCGTGGACTAGCCACAAAATGAGGTCAAACCAAATGAATACGAAATCTCTCGACAATGGCCAAAAAATGTGGACTATACCCCCACAAAATATGGACAAAACAGTGAGATATGAAATTTCACGAAAGTGGCCAAAACTGTGGACAATATAACTCACAAAATGAGGCAAACACATTGAAATGTGAAATCTCACGAAACTGACTGAAAATTATGGACTACCTACAAAATATGGCCAAAACTGAGAAATACGAAATTTCACGAAATTGTCTGTCTGGAAATGACCAAAAGAGTGAAATAAGATGGAAATACGAAATATGGCAAAAACAAATACGCAAAATTCACAGAAATGGTCGAAAAGGGTGAATAATAGCCCACAAAATTAGACCAAAATGATGAAATACGAAATTTCACGTAAGTGGCCGAAAACTGAAAATTATAACTCACCAAATGAGACCAAAAGAGTTAAATAAGAAAATTATCATAACATTAAAAATAATCAATTAATATTATGGTCACTAACTTTGTGCATTTACTCTTGTACATTAACCGTACAGGAGAACTCTTCAAGGATAAGTATACCCTCTTGTCACCCCGATTATCCCACTGTTTATTCCTCTCTTCAAGGATGGATAAAACAAACAAACAGGGTCTACGAATCTTTTTTCAATCCTAAACACTAGTATTATACACGTGCTGTTCACGTAGGAAAAATTGGGTGAAATGAAAAGGGCAAAAAAAAAATTTACCTACACGTGCGTTGCACGGGTTGGATTAAGGACAAAGGCCTTCTCCCATTATAGTAGTAGAGATGATTATACTTTGAAATTTGACGAAACTGGTAATTCGATCGGGCACTTAAAAAATAACAAAACAAACTGCATTCATTTATTCATTCATTCATATATAGTACGTGAAAATTAACCAAACCATTACAAGTTACACCCCAACATTGTCATCAAAATTAAACTATTTACATTGTTAATTTTCTATTAATGAAGCGATGGCGATGTCACATTATTTCTATTAAAAAAAAAACATTGTCATCAAGAACACGAACTCTTTCTCACTAGTCACTACCCACCGGTCGATCAGCATGACCAGGAGCCGCCGCAGTCGTCTCGGAATCGCAGTACCCGCGAAGAACATCGCCTTCCTCCAAAGTAAACCCTACAGAAGTGAGCATGGAAGGCCAGCATTGCATTGGTGCGTAATTGTGCGTGTAGCATGACAACAGTCAAGTCCTAGGTACGCGAGACTCCCCGTTCATGAAGAAGATTACAATCTCAGCTCATTGGTGCACGATTTCAGCTCCATCAATGCGTTCCAGCAGTCGATCAGACCGCCCCCGTCCTTGATGCCAGCGGTCAGGCGCTGCTCGAGGGAGGGGGAGAGGTCGAGGTTGCGAGCATTGGCCGAAATGGAGGACATTGCAACTTGCAAGGATGATGAAGGCTAGCTAGTTTGTCAATGAGAGACATGATCGATAATGATTATATTGGTTGGTTATGGTTGGAGATTGGTTATGATCGAAATGGGAGATGATATGGAGGATATTTTTATAGTTTGTGAGTTTGGTTAGTTTGGAAATTAATGGAGAGGTTGTTCTTTGGTTATGACATTGATTAGAAGTTGATTGGTAGTGGAAGTTTTATGATTAGGGTTTGGCGTTAAACTTTGGATGTTATAAATCGATGATGAATAAATCGAACAGTCAAAAGGTAAAACAACAATTATGGTAAGTCAAGGGGCCTAAATCTACTTTTCCTGTTCGAGAGAAGTTGTGGTCACTTGCGGTGAGAGCAAGAGAACAATTTTCCGCTGTTTAGAAACTCAAATGTGGGTTTTTGAATTTTTTTGAAGCTATGAATGAGCGGTGACGCATATGTAAAGTCACTGACCGGTAATCTGACCGCGAATGGGAAATCTTTTGGGCCCAAGTATGTTGGGCCGAACCAAACATAGATATTGTAATTATCCATTTCTTTCATTCTTTCTCCGGAATAAATATGGCCCAATAGGCTTAGGCCCAAAAGCTTTTCATCTGCGGTCAGGATACCAATCGGTGAGTTACGTATTAGTCACCGCATCGTTCAACGACCCAAAAAAATTCAAAAAGCCATTTTTGAGCCCCTAAAGAGCGGAAAATTGTTCCCTTGTTGTCACCGCGAGTGACCACAACTCGTTTGGACTAGGAAAAGTAAGTTCGGGCCCCTAGTATAACCGTAATTTTTGTTCCTTTTGACTTTTTGATTCTTTATTCCAAAACCCTCGTTGTTTAAAGTATAAAAAAAAATTCTTACATTACAAATCAAACTTAAAATTTCTTTTTGGAAAAAGGTGCTCTCAATAGAAAAGAGTAAATTTTCATACTAGCCAACGTATTTAAGTTAAAACATTGTCAAATGTAACTGAAGGTGTGTTGTTAGTAAAAGATCAGACGCTTTATAACGGGATGTCGCAAGCTGGCTAAAAATATGCAAAATCTGATAATTAATCATGAGAAGCATACAAAGACATTAGTGTTATCCTGTACAAATTCCACAACCTCAATTAGTTTTAAGAAATTCATAAAATTATATAGAACTCCCAAAAAATATAAGAGAATTGAGGAAAACTTATAAATATCATTTCTACCGTAATTACTGAAATTTTCATTATTATTTTCACATAAGTATATTGTTTAAAAATTCACTACCAAAGCATAATGTTATACAATTTAATATTACTAAAGTTTTGTTTTATAGAACTTTAGTAATATTACTTATGTGAAAAGCAGTGAGATTTTGTTAAATTGAGAAAGTGAGATGAAAAGAGATGGTGTTTTAGGAATTAGAGTTTTAATTTTTGTTTTAATTTTTTATTAGAATCGTGCATAGTACACGTGTTAGTTAAACATGAATTTCAGCTTTTATCCGTACTTTTTTTCTATTTCAAAATAATGAAAGAAGAGAAAAGGTAGACTCTCGTATTAGTATAAGATATAGATATAATACTAGATATAACACTCTGATAATCACAAAGAACGGAGCTGCTCATGTAAGTTAGCATAAGTTAGCTAATTTGTACAGTTCTTGGGAGATATAGATATAATACTAGATATAATTTCTCTCCCTCCAATCAATAGTTCGTCGTAATTGATTTTGTAGACTATAGATCACTAAAATGAGGCCAAAACAGTGGGATACAAAATTTGACAAAAGTGACCGAAAACTGTGGATTATAGCCCACAAAATGAGGCCAAACAGTGAAAATTCAAACTCCCCCGAAACTGGCTAAAAAATGTGGACACAAAATATAACCAAAATAGAGAAATATGAAATTTAATAAACGTGACCAAAACTATGGACAATAGTGCTCAAAATGAAGCTAAAACAATGAGATACAAAATTTCACGAATGGAGCCAAAACTGTGGACTATAGCCCAAAAATTGAGGTCAAAACAATGAAATAAGAAATCCCATGAAAATGGTTGAAAACTGTGGACTACAGCCCCAAAATATGCCCAAAATAGAATAATACAAATGGTCTCAAAAGTGGCAGAAAACTTTGGACTATAGCACACAAAATGAGGTTGAAACAGTGAAATACAAAAGATCACGGAATTGGCCGAAAACTGTGGACTATAACCCCCAAATTGAAGCCAAAACAGTGAAATACGAAATCTTACGAAAATTGCCGAAAATTATAGACTAGAACATAAAATAAGGTCAAACAGTAAAATACAAAATATCGGGAAAGTGTACGAAGTAAAGAACTATAGCCCACAAAATAAAGTCAAAACACTGAAATACGATATTCACAAAAATTGCAGGAAACTGTGGACTACAGCCCACAAAATGAAGCCGAAACGGTGAAATACGAAATTTAACGAAAGTGTCCGAAAGCTGTGGACTGCCTCATAAATGAGACCAAAATAGTGCAATACGAAATTTCAAGGAAGTGGCTGAAAGCTGTGGACTGCCCCACAAATTGAGGCCAAAATAGTGAAATACGAAATTTCCCGAAAATGTCCAAAAACCATGGACTGCCCCCCACAAATTGAGGTCAAAATAGTCAAATATGAAATTTAATGAAAGTTGTCGAAAACAGTGGACTATAGCACACAAAAATTAGGCCAAAACAGTGAGATACGAAATTTGGCAAAAGTGACCCAAAACTGTGGTTTATAGCCCACAAAATGAGGTCAAACTGTAAAATTCAAATCTCACGAAACTGGCTAATTAAATACTGTGGACACACAATATGACCAAAATAAAGAAATATAAAATTTAATGAACGTGATCGAAAATTGTGGACTAAAACATTCAAAATGAAGTTAAAACAGTGAGATACAAAAATTCATGAATATGGCCAAAACTGTCGACCATAGCCCACAAATTGATGTCAAAACAGTGAAATAAGAAATCCCACGAAAATGGTTGAAAACGGTGGACTACAGCCCACAAAATATGCCCAAAACAGAACAATACAAAAGGTCTCGAAGTGGCCGAAAACTTTGGACCATAGCGCACAAAGTGAGGCCGAAACAATGAAATACAAAACATCACGAAATTGACCGAAACTGTGGACCACTGAAATGAGGCAAAAACTGTGAAATACAAAATCTTACGAAAATGACTGAAAAATGTGAACTAGCCCACAAAAATAAGGCCAAAACAGTGAAATACGAAATATCACGAGAGTTGCCGAAAACTGTGATTTATTGCCCACAAAAAATGGTGAAACCAGTATGATATGAAATTTCTCTAAAGTGACCGAGAACTGTGGACAATAACCCGCAAAATGAGGCCAAAACAGTGAAATACGAAATCTCACAAAAATAGCAGTAAACAATGAACAATAGCCAACAAAATACGTCCAAAACAAAACAAAACGAAATATCACAAAAGTGGCCGAAAACTGTGGACTATAACCCATGATATGAGGCCAAAACACTGAAATATGAAATTTTATGAAAATTATCGAAAACCGTAGATTATAGTCCACTAAATAAGGTCAAGACAGCGAAATACAAAATTTAACGAAAGTGGTCGAAAACTATGAACTAGCCCATGAAATGAGGCCACAACAGTGAAATACAAAATCTCAAGAAACTAGCAAAAAACTATGAACTATATCCCACAAGATATGGCCAAAACAAAGAAATACAAAATTTCACGAAAGTTATCGAAAACTGTGCACTATAGCTCAAAATAATGTGGCTAAAAAATTTGAAATAAAAATTTCACAGAAGTGGCCAAAAAACTGAGGACTATGACCCACAAAAATGAGGCCAAAACAGTTAAATACGAAATTTGACGGAAGTGGCCGAAAACAGTGGACAATAGCCCACAAAATGAGTCAAATAGTGAAATACAAAATTTCACGAAAGTGGCCGAAACAGTGGACAATTGCGTACAAAAAGTGGTCAAAATAGTGAAATAAGAAATCTCACAAAAATGGCAGAAAATCGTGGACGCACTCAAAGTAAGCCAAAACATAACAATACAAAATTTCACGAAAGAGACTAAAAACTTTGGACTATAGGTCTATAGCCCACAAAATTATGCTGAAACATTGAAATACAAATTTTTACGAAAGTGGCCGAAAACTGTGAACTATAACTCACAAAATGAAGCCAAAATAGTGAAATACAAAATCTCATTTAACTGGCCGAAAACTTTGTAGCCCACAAATTTTGGCCAAAACTGATAAATATGAAATTTCACGAAAGTGGCCAAATACTATGGACTATTGCCCACAAAATGATGCCAAAATAGTGATACAAAATTTCACGAAAGTGACATAAACCAGTGGATTATAGCCTACAAAATGAGGCCAAAACAATTACATACGAAATATCACAAAAATCATCGAAAACTGTGGACTATAGCCCATAAAATGAGGCCAACACAATGTAACACGAAATTGGCAAAAAAATCACGGACAGCCTTATAATATATCCAAAATAAAGAAATACGAAATTTCACGAAAGTGGCGAAAACTGTGGACTATTGCCCACAAAATGATGTCAAAACAGTGAACTATCAAATGAGGCCAAAAAATTGAAATACAAAATTTAATGTCAGCAGTCGAAAACTGTGGACTAGCCCACAAAATAAGACCAAAATAATGAAATACGAAATTTCACGAAAACGGTCGAAAACTGTGGACTATAGCCCCAAATAATGGGGTATAACGATGTAAAACAAAATTTAACAAAAGGTTTCCACAAAATATGGCAAAAACAGAGAAATACGAAAACTATGGGACTATATCCCACAAAATATGGTCAAAACAGAGAAATACGAAATTTCATGAAAGTTTTCGAAAACGGTGGACTATAACCCACTAAATAAGGTGAAAACAGTGAAATATGAAACTTTACAAAAGTGGCTGGAAAACGTGACTATAGCTCACAAAATATAGACAAAACAGTGAAATACAAAATCTCGCAACAATGACCGAAAATTGTGGACTTATAACACATAATATACAGCCAAAACTGTTAACTATGAAATCTTGCGAATGTGACTACAACCCAAAAATATGGTCAAAACAGTAAAATACGAAATTTCACGAAAGTAGACGAAACCGTAAACTACAGCCCACTAATAGGACTGTAAAATGAACAGAACGGTACGCCGTCTGTCCAAGTCCGGCTCAACAAATTGCCCGACCGTGGACCATCCGAACTGTTCTACGACCTGAACTTGAACAAATTATTAGGTCCGATGCTTTATCGAGTTTGGTCCGTCCAAACAAATATAATCTTCTTATTTATAACGAACCGAGCTCGTACTATAAAAATTTTGTCCGACCTGGACCGAGTCGAACATAAGCCCGTCCGAGTAGAATTTCGGTCCGAGCTTGAACATATGGTTGTCCAGTCCCGTCTACAACCCTATCCACAAAATGAGGTCAAAATAGTGAAATACAAAAAATCCCAGTAAAATGACTGAAAACCGTAGACTTCAGCCCACAAAATACGTCCAAAATGGAACAATACAAATTTTCGAAAAGTAGCCGAAAACTAGGGACTACAGCCAATAAAATACTTCCAAAATGGAACAATACAAAGTTTCGTGAAAATGGCCGAAGCTTTAGACTATAGCCCACAAAATAAAGTCAAACATTGAGATCCGAAATTTCACGAGCGGTCGAAAACCGTGGACTAGCCGCAAAATGAGGTCAAACCAAATGAATACGAAATCTTTCGACAATGGCCAAAAAATGTGGACTATACCCCCACAAAATATGGACAAAACAATGAGATACGAAATTTGAAGAAAGTGGCCAAAACTGTGGACAATATAACTCACAAAATGAGGCAAACACATTGATTTGTGAAATCTCACGAAACTGACTGAAAATTATGGACTACCTACAAAATATGGCCAAAACTGAGAAATACGAAATTTCACGAAATTGTCTGTCTGGAAATGACCAAAAGAGTGAAATAAGATGCAGGGCCGGCCCTGAGTTCCGGGGGGCCCTAGGCAAACTTCCGAAATGGGGCCCCCCTTACCCCATATAAAAAAAAAAAAAAATTTACGCGCGAAATGCGTGCCTATATTTACAAGCGAAGTTAGAAATCGGGGGCCCCAAAAATGACGATTTCGGCGGGGGCCCAAGGCGGCCGCCTTGCCCGCCTACATATGAGGGACGGCCCTGATAAGATGGAAATACGAAATATGGCAAAAACAAATACGCAAAATTCACAGAAATGGTCGAAAAGTGTGAATAATAGCCCACAAAATTAGACCAAAATGATGAAATACGAAATTTCACCTAAGTGGCCGAAAACTGAAAATTATAACTCACCAAATGAGACCAAAAGAGTTAAATAAGAAAATTATCATAACATTAAAAATAATCAATTAATATTATGGTCACTAACTTTGTGCATTTACTCGTTATTAATATATTTTTGCTGTGGCCGGAGTCTTTCGACTCTATCCGTTCACATCAAAAAAAAACTTTGTGCATTTACTCCTGTACATTAACCGTACAGGAGAACTCTTCAAGGATAAGTATACCCTCTTGTCACCCCGATTATCCCACTGTTTATTCCTCTCTTCAAGGATGGATCTACGATGAAAACAAACAAACAGGGTCTTACGATCTTTTTTCATTGCTAAACATGATTATACTTTAAAATTTGACGAAACTGGTTATTCGAGCGGGCACTTAAAAATAACAAAACATTCATTTATTCATTCATTCATATATAGTACGTGAAAATTAACCAAACCATTACAAGTTACACCCCAACATTGTCATCAAA
Organism: Hemerocallis citrina; assembly: GCA_017893485.1. Taxonomy (NCBI): domain Eukaryota; kingdom Viridiplantae; phylum Streptophyta; class Magnoliopsida; order Asparagales; family Asphodelaceae; genus Hemerocallis; species Hemerocallis citrina. The sequence goes on along the minus strand of CM030368.1, from coordinate 1,277,610 downwards.
AACTACTTGCATCGTTAATTTTCTATTAATGAAGCGGTGACAATGTCACTTTTTTTTTCAAAAAAAAAATATTGTCATCAAAAACACAAACTCTTTCTCACTAGTCACTACCCGCCGGTCCATCAGCATGACCAGGAGCCGCCGCAGTCGTCTCGGAATCGCAGTACCTGCAAAGAACATCGCCTTCCTCCAAAGTAAACCCTACAGAAGTGAGCATGGAAGGCCAGCATTGCATTGGTGCGTAATTGTGCGTGTAGCATGACAACAGTCAAGTCCTAGGTACGCGAGACTCCCCGTCCATGAAGAAGATTACAATCTCAGCTCATTGGTGCACGATTTCAGCTCCATCAACGTGTTCCAGCAGTCGATCTGACCGCCCCCGTCCTTGATGCCAGCGGTCAGGCGCTGCTCGAGGGAGGGGGAGAGGTCGAGGTTGCTAGCATTGGCCGAAATGGAGGACATTGCAACTTGCAAGGATGATGAAGGCTAGCTAGTTTGTGAATGAGAGACATGATCGATAATGATTATATTGGTTGGTTATGGTTAGAGATTGGTTATGATCGAAATGAGAGATGATATGGAGGATATTTTTATAGTTTGTGAGTTTGGTCAGTTTGGAAATTAATGGAGAGGTTGTTCTTTGGTTATGACATTGATTAGAAGTTGATTGGTAGTGGAAGTTTTATGATTAGGGTTTGGCGTTAAACTTTGGATGTTATAAATCGATGATGAATAAATCGAACAGTCAAAAGGTAAAACAAAAATTACGGTAAGTCAAGGGGCCTAAATCTACTTTTCCTGTTCGAGAGAAGTTGTGGTCACTCGCGGTGAGAGCAAGAGAACAATTTTCCGCTGTTTAGAAACTCAAATTTGGGTTTTTGAATTTTTTTGAAGCTATGAATGAGCGGTGACGCATATGTAAAGTCACCGATCGGTAATCTGACCGCGAATGAGAAATCTTTTGGGCCCAAGTATGTTGGGCCGAACCAAACATAGAAATTGTAATTATCCATTTCTTTCATTCTTTCTCCGGAATAAATTCGGCCCAATAGGCTTAGGCCCAAAAGCTTTTCATCTGCGGTCAGGATACCAATCGGTGAGTTACGTATTAGTCACCGCATCGTTCGTCGACCCAAAAAAATTCAAAAAGCCATTTTTGAGCCCCTAAGCGGAAAATTGTTCCCTTGTTGTCACCGCGAGTGACCACAACTGGTTTGGACTAGGAAAAGTAAGTTCAGGCCCCTAGTATAACCGTAATTTTTGTTTTCCTTTTGACTTTTTGATTCTTTATTCCAAAACCCTCGTTGTTTAAAGTATAAAAAATTTCTTACATTACAAATCAAACTTAAAATTTCTTTTTGGAAAAAAGTACTCACAATAGAAAAGAGTAAATTTTCATACTAGCCATATTTAAGTTAAAACATTGTCAAATGTAACTGAAGGTGTGCTATTAGTGAAAGATCAGGCGCTTTATAACGGGATGTCGCAAGCTGGCTAAAAATAGCAAAATCTGATAATTAATCATGTGAAGCATACAAAGACACTAGTGTTATCCTGTACAAATTCCACAACCTCAATTAGTTTTAAGGAATTCATAAAATTATATAGAACTCCCAAAAAATGTAAGAGAATTGAGGAAAATTTATAAATATCATTCATACCGTAATTACTGAAATCTTCATTATTATTTTCACATAAGTAAATAGTTTAAAAATTCACTACCAAAGCATAATGTTATACAATTTAATATTATTAAAGTTGCTGTGTGTGCACGTGCGCGTGCGTGTTGGGGGGGGGGGGGGGGGGGGGGGGGGGTTGTAAAAAGCAGTGAGATTTTGTTAAATTGGGAAAGTGAGATGAAAAGAGATTGTGTTTGAGAAATTAGAGTTTTAATTTTTGTTTTATTTTTTTATTAGAATAGTGCATAGTACACGTGTTAGTTAAATATGAATTTCAGCTTTTATCCGTACTTTTTTTCTATTTCAAAATAATGAAAGAAGAGAAAAGGTAGACTCTCTTATTATTATAAGATATAGATATAATACTCTGATAATCACAAAGAACGGAGCTGCTCATGTAAGTTAGCATAAGTTAGCTAATTTGTACAGTTCTTGGGAGATATAGATATAATACTAGATATAATTTCTCTCCCTCCAATCAATAGTTCGTCGTAATTGATTTTGTTTAAGGGAGCAGGTTTACTTTTGCCCAATAACATTGTGGCCCTGGCCAATTTACAGGGAGAAAAAACCAAAAAAACCAAAGATCCGTTGTATAAGAATATTTTTGACTGTGAGGCATTTAAAAATGAAAGAAAGTATCAGAGAAAATGCTGAAAAATCACAATGGAGATAAGTCTATAGAAAAGACACTGTGAGAGTCTGCCGTAAGTAATCCCCTCTCTTCAGCAGTAGCAGTAGATTAAATACAACTGAATCAGAAGGTAATATAATTTGTTGTCGCGATTACACAGTTAACTTCCCAAAAATGTTTTGTTATGCTCAGGACAAACTAAAGTGCGATGAATTCGTAGAAGAATTGGATCACTTTTAAGGCCGTCGTAGCTAGCTTTAACTCCGCTGATTATGTCAATGCTTCTATAAAACCAAGGTGATGGTAGCTGTAGAATACTCACTGGTATTTACATCTTAATTGGCCAATAAACCACCAGCATTTTGGAGATGATCAATGCCATGTGACAACAGCGCTTGATTCGAGCTATTTCATCTTCAGAATATTTCATGTCTTGCCAATGCTTAATACATTAAGACTCCTTTGTATAGTTTCTTGATAATAAACATATAAATTAAAATATAGTCCGGTATTGAGCATTAACTTGAAATATATATATATATATATATATATATTCTTCCCTGTTTTCTTGCAAATTTAGTCTTCATCAAAACCCCCGCCATCATCATCCATACCAAAGTCCTGTTCCTGGGCAGGTTCAGTTTCCATATTGCCCAGTTCCTTCTCAATTTCCTTTAGTTTCTGCTCCACTTTAACCTCTCGCTTAACTCTTAGAGACTCCAGATTTGAGACACCGAAAAACAACTCATGCGGCTTTGGGACCTGCAGAGAAGTAGTTAAACTACAGTCTAAAAGCCAGACAAATTTAGATATATAAGCAAAGGGAAATTTTTTTCAACCTGGAAGTAACAACCACGGTCTTTAGCACTATTTACTAAGTTGCTCCAATGCTCATCCTGCATTAATGTAGAAGCAGAACCCACCACCTGAAATTTAAAAATAAAAAAAAAAGAAGAAAAGAATTGTGTCAGTAAAAAAATATAGATAACTTGTCTATGTGTCTACAGTATGGAAACTAAGAAGCAAACTGTAACAATCTGAGACTGAATGGTCCTCCGTATATGATGGAAAATATATTCGAGAATTAATCCCCTGGTCATTAGCTAGAACAAGAAAAGGTGGACTCGGTGAAAAGGAAAAGACATCAACTTCCAAAGAACATATACCAGGACAGAAGATCTTGCTCTTGTGATGCCGACATTCATTCTGCGGAAATCAGAAACGAAACCAATTCCTTTCCCTTTATTTGCTCGAACACATGAAAAGATTATAACATCTTTTTCTCGGCCCTACAAAGTGGAAGGAAAACTGGTTAATGGCTACATAAAGGCCATTGCATAGTATTTATACAAGCCACCATTGCAGAGACGAAGCAAATGATTCAAAAAAATAAAAGCTGCCAACCTGGAATCCGTCAACAGTATTTATATCGACTAGATCTGATTCCTTCCCAAACATCTTTTTGAAACTTTCACGTAAATGCTTCACCTGATATCCATATGGGGATATGACACCCAGCTGAGAACTTGATTTTAGCTCTGGATATCTTTCATACAATGCAAAACATATTTGAACTACGAAAGCAGCCTCATCTTCATTTATCCAAGAACTCATTCCAGGAGGCTGGGATTCAATTCCATCGATATCAAAGAAAGAAAATGGCCCAAAGCAGCGATAAGCATGCCAGGGGCGTTTCGTTTGTATCTGAACCAAATCGCCATTTTCTAAAGAATTGTCATAAAATTCTTTTGAGGGGAAGATGCTTATCTGTTCCACAAGTGAATGGTTAAATTTACATTAAAATGTAATATAAAGAATTAAAAATTAATATGAATCTGACTGACCTCTGGATGCATACGATATTGAACTTTAAGCATCTGTACAGGAAATCCAGCTTCCTGGAATCTCTTGAACAAACTTGTTCCATATCTAATAGATCCAAACAAAACAAATTGTTAGGCATCAGTGAAAAATAAGTACCCAAGCGAGTTAGGAGAGCAGCACAAGGAAAAACATTTACCCAAATCTTTGAGCAATTGGGGAAATTACAGTAGCTGGCAATTGAACTGGATCACCAACCTTACAAGAATAAAATGTTGATGACAGTTAGTTGTCAGTGTAAGTGCGAAGGGAACTGAAGTATGAATATGATAATAATCATACAATATAACAAAACATTAATACAAAAGAAATTGAGTCTGGGGGATCTTGTATATAACAAATGAAACTGGCAAATTAAACAGGAACCAAACTAAAGAAACATGAAATGTGGATCAAGCATGCAGAAGTACATTGCTACTAGGATGTCATAGCACTGCTAACTTATTTGACACATACTTACGTGACGAAATTTGCAATAAAGACAATATGTAACATAGTAAATAATTCATGTTACAACAGCAGAATCTTGTAGTCAAAGGAGTAAATGTGATGAAGAGTCCACTGTAGTGGAGAATGCAAATGTGAAGGGAAAGAAGTAGCGGGGCTAATGCATGGTGGCATGGCTGGGGGAAAACATAGGGAATATTCGTTAAAATGCACAAACAGGCAGATGGGCTGGAACAAACAGTTCTTGTCTTCTCAAGTGTAGTACTTGCATGAAGTTTCTTGTATGGGACACAGATAAAAATATATGATGGAAAACATATTATAAAGTAGTATTGATATAATACTGAATATACCCAGTCAGAATCGCATACAAAACGATCATCATAATATTATCAAAGACGCACGTGCGTGAATTATAATACTGGTATTTTTTAATAAATATTACAACAATGCGTGAATTATAATACTGGTATTTTTTAATAAATATTACAACAATGGGCTTATATGCAAAAAAATCAGGTTTACACCTTTCCATTTTCCAGTACCAATTAAGTAGTATCCTTTCAACAACTACCCAATAATAGTCACAAAGAAAATTATCATAGGGATAAAATGGGTCAGGTAATACTGATTAAGTTACTAATGTCCAGGAATCATATCTTCAAGATAGAACACCAAATGAATAACTTTGCTTACAAACGATCTCAATCTTCTAGCTGCAAATGAATATTAAACAGTTAATACTTATTACTCTAACTAGTCCTAATGAATACTAAATGGTTCCAATATGCAGAGGCTTTTCTAACAACAGTTCAAAAATACAACTCTTATTGCCATATATGACGGTCAACATTATATAGCTATTCTGATATAATAAAGACTGCATATATTTACAAGTACATCTTTAAAAAAATTAATCTTTACCCAAAAACATTTACATAAAATGAAAAAAAGCAAGATTTCTCAAGATAACTGATATGGGTCGGATGACATGGCCCCTCCTGGGCCACAGGATCCCCTCATAAAGCGTGCATCGCCGGATCATCCAGGTCCACCACGTCAGCGCTGAAACCACCCAGGTCTCTGCCACGTCAGCCTGAATACCGCTCAGGCCTCCGCCACGTCAGCCCTATACCGCTTGGGCTTCTGCCATGTCAGGCCCACGGGCAACCGGGTCCAGACCCGGTTGGCTCCTTCTATAAATACCAGACCCTCTACCCCGTCTGCAGGTAATCCATCTTTTCCCTCTCAAACCCTAGTTACTGTTACTCTACTTCAGCAGCTGACTAGATCGTCGGAGGGTCTGCCACCAGGACCAACCCCAGTGTTCCTAGACCGTGTGCAGGTACACGAGACTCCGGATCCGAGCCTCCAGCTCCGAGCCGAGCCTCCTGATCCGAGCATCCAGTCTCCGCCTCACTCCTGCCTACTTCCGAGCCGTACCACCAGCTGAGGGTCGGGGCCACCGTCTGCACTAAGGCTTCCTCCACCAATACAAATCGAGAAGAACTCATACCTGGTGCATCCACACATCCCCCAAAAACAAACTACATCAGGTTGGCGCCGTCTGTGGAAAAATTCTAGTGCAGACGCCGGCCCGAGCTCAGCTATCAATGGTACCCCGTCAACCCGAGCTCACATGGCGCCCAAGGCCAGGAGAGCTATTACCTCTGCGCGTCGGCAAGACGTGCCTCCTCAGGACGTCCTCGCCGACGCTCATGGATCCAACAACCCGGGGAACAGCCACGGATACCAATCGGGTGACTCCCGTTCAGTCTTACCCGACCTACGAGGGGTCATCCAGAATCGACAGGCAAGCCAGACTAGGAGAGGGGCCGCTTCCAACTCGGTCCCGAACCATCCCAGACCTCCGTCCCAAGAGCGAAGGGCGGCGCTCAACCGCGTCGACCGGTAGACGCTGGCTCAACAAAACCGGGCTAAGCGAGCTCCCGTCACCCACCAGGAGTACCAAGAATTCCGAAAAGAAATCATGGCGGCTATCCGTGGGACCCCCGTCGACGAGACGGTACGCCGCTTTCGTTCGCGTTCGGATGTCGAGGCCAGCGCTTCCCGAGGCCCGACAGTCCCGCCGGAATATAACGATGACACCTTGAAGCGTCTCCAAGAAATGGAAAACCGCCTCGACCACTTCGGCGACGGAGGCCCGAGGCCGGTCTAGGGCCTCCTTTCTCCACCGCCATCTTGCGGGCAGAAATACCCCGTAATTTCTGTCCCCCACAATTCGAGACTTATGACAGCGAGGGTGATCCTGCTGATCACATACAGGGCTTCAAGACCCTCATGATGATTCACAGCATCTCAGATCCCCTCCTGTGCCGCGCCTTCCCCGCCACCCTCCGGGGTCCGGCCCGGAAATGGTTCTCCAAGCTCACCCCGGCTCCATCTACTCTTTCGACCAGCTGGAGGGCAACTTCCTCGCTCACTTCGTGACCAGCAGGAAGGCCGAGAAGACAAGCGCGTCTCTGCTCCGCCTTCGACAGAAAGAAGAGGAGTCGCTCCGGGTGTTCGTCCGAAAGTTCACCACTGAGGGGAGGTCGGTCTCCCTCGACCCAGGGGTCGCCTCGGAAACATTCCGACACAACGTCCGGCACGGTCTGCTGAAGGCGTCCCTAACAAAGAGGCCTCCGATCGATTTTCCTGACCTCCCCAATCGGTTGAAAAGTACATCCGAGCTGAGGTGGCCCTGAACCCAGAGGACACCAAAGAAATTCCCGGGAAGGACAAGCGCAAGGCCGATGAGGCAGAGCCAGCGAAGGTCCCAAGAGACGGGGGCGTCACAAAAAGGGTCCCTTTGGTCCCCCGCTTTGAGAGGTACACTCCGCTGATGCAGAACGTGTCAACTATCCTCTTAGCAATAGAAGACCGGGACCTCGTGCAATTCCCTCCCCGACCGACCAAACAAAAACAAGAAAAGGGATCAGCGGTTCTACTGCCGCTTCCACAGGAACAACGAGCACGACACTGACCATTGTCGCGCCCTGAAGGACGAGATCGAGGCCCTCATCCAACGAGGGTACCTCCGGGAGTTCAAACAGGAAAAACGCTCGGGATCCGAGGGACACGAGGAACAGGAGGCCTTCCCCTCCTCCTCGAGCACCCAGACAGCGTTCCGAGCGGGACCTCGAGCCTGAAGAACCTGAGGGTCAAGCTATCTTGCATTGCGTCCATGGAAGGCTCATGGGAGGAGAGTCCAACACTTCCCGCAAGGCATACGTCCGAGGGGTAAACGCCGTCCAGGGCCCCCTCTCCCCCCAGGTCCAGCAACTCCCTGTCTCCTCTGGGGAAGACCTGGAAGGAGTTCGGCTCCCGCACTGTGATGCGCTCGTCATCAGCCTCAGCATGGCGAACTTCGAGGTTCGTCACATCCTCGTGGACAACCGGAGCTTGGTAAACATCATCTTCCTTGAGGCCTTCGAGAAGCTGAAGCTCTCCCGGGATAAGCTGAAGCCAGCCGGGTACACTCCATGGGTTCTCCGACGTTCCGGTGCTAATCGAGGGTATCACGACCTTAGACGTCACCGCCGGTACGACCCCTCACAGGCGAACCGAGTCGATGGACTTCATGTTGTAAACATCAAGGCAGCCTACAACGCCATCCTCGGCCGTTCCGGGCTCTGCTCCCTCCAGGCGGTTCCCTCGACCTACCACCAAAAGCTGAAATTTCCCACCAAGTTAGGTGTCGGAGTTGTCCGAGGGAACCAAGAAGCGGCACGAGCGTGCTATATGACGGCGATCGGGGGCAGTGTGTTCCCCCTGGATGCCGTCGAGCTACAGCCCGAAAAAACCCAGCCAGAACCAGAGCCGGCGGACAAATTAGAAGATGTCTCTTTCGAGACCGGGGACGCGTCACGGTGTTTCCGAGTGAGCTGCTCCCTCGCTCCCCACCTCAAATCAGCCCTGATCGACTGTATTCGCCGCAATGTCGATCTCTTCGCCTGGAAGCCCTCCGATATGCCCGGTATCTCTGAGGACCTCATGCACAAACTTAGCGTGACCCCCGGCTCGAAGCCGATCGTCCAGAAGCGACGTAAGTTCGCCCTGGAGCGACAGCAGGTGGTGAAAGCGAAGGTGGACAAATTCTTGTCTGCTCGTTTCATACAGGAGGTCAGCTACTCAGAGTGGCTGGCGAACGTTGTGATGGTCAAAAAGGCGAGCGGGGGCTGGAGGATCTGCATAAACTTCAGATCTCAACATGGCGTGCCCCAAAGATCCGTTCCCTCTCCCCAGCATCGACGCTCTGATCGACGCCACATCGGGTCACGAGCTCCTATCCTTCATGGACGCCTTCTCTGGCTACAACCAGATCCCAATGTTCCCTCCCGATATAGCCAAGACGTCCTTCGTCACGGACCAAGGGCGTTATTGCTACCGGGTTATACCCTTCGGGCTGAAGAACACCGGTACTACTTATCAGAGGCTCATTAACCGAGTCTTCAAGGATCAAATTTGGGCGTAGCATGGAGGTGTATGTTGACGACATGCTCGTCAAGAGCCAACAGGGACAGGATCACGTCGCCGACCTGGAAGAGACCTTTGGGGTCCTTCGGACCCACAACATGAGGCTCAATCAGGTGAAGTGTGCATTCGGCGTCTCCTCAGGAAAATTCCTCGGTTTCATTGTCAGCCAGCGCGGCATTGAGACGAATCCCGAAAAAATCCAAGCCATAATAGACATGGCCCCTCCCAGGAACATCAAAGAAGTCCAGAGGCTAACGGGAAAACTGGCAGCCATTGGCCGTTTCCTCTCCAAGTCAGGAGAGAAGTCCCTCCCATTCTTCAAGGCGCTGCGCGGAACCGGAGGATTTGAGTGGGGTACTCAGCAGCATGAGGCGTTCGCCCAATTGAAAGAGTACCTCGCCAACCCTCCTCTCCTCAGCAAGCCCGAACCAGGTGAGCCCCTCTGGCTTTACCTTTCGGCTTTGAAGAGCATGCTCAGCGCCGTCCTCGTTCGAGAAGAGGAAGGAGTCCAAAAGCCTCTGTACTGTGTGAGCAAGGTTCTGCTCGCCGCTGAGACTAGATACTCTAGAATGGAGAAGATAGCGTACGCCTTGGTCATGGGCGCGCGGAAGCTCCGTCCCTATTTTCAGGCATATTCAGTCCAGGTGCTCACAGACCAGCCTCTGAAGGCTGTGCTCTATAAGCCCGAGAGCTCTGGACGACTAGTCAAATGGTCGATCGAGCTCAGTCAATACAACATCGTCTATCAGCCAAGGGCGGCCATCAAAGGGCAGGCTCTCGCCGAATTCATCACAGAATGCACCATCTCCGAGCAACCCGAAAGTAAGGAGGCCGACCAGACGTGGGAAGTTTACGTTGATGGCTCCTCTTGCGAAGCGGGGAGTGGTGCGGGCATCATTCTGCGGGGTCCCGACGGTTTCCTCCTTCAATATTGCCTCCGTCTCAACTTTCCGGCCTCTAACAACGAGGCTGAGTACGAAGCCATGATCGTCGGGCTCACCCTGGCGCATCAAGCCGACGCCAGACGGATCAAGGCCTTTCAATGACTCTCAGCTCGTGGTCAACCAAATCACCGGAAAGTACGAGGCCCGTGACGATCGGATGATCAAGTACCTGGCCATGGTCCAACGGCTATTGACGTTCTTGGACGAGTTGGCGGTCTTAAGGATTCCCAGGGAGCAGAACGCCCAGGCCGACGCTCTGTATAAATTGGCTTCCTCGTCCTTCGAAGACCTCGATCGCACCGTCCTGATCGAAGTTCTCTTAAAGCCAAGTACAGACTTTCCCGAGACTGCATTGAAGACGGAGCTCTTCCTGCCGACTAGACCACTCTTATCAAGAAATTTCTAATCAAGGGAGAGCTCCCCGAAGACCGAGCTGAAGCAAGGCAGGTCACGGTCCGTTCAGAAAGGTTCGCCGTGATCAACGCGACCCTCTTCAAAAGGTCATACACCACGACGGACGGAAGACCCTACCTCCGTTGCCTATCCCCCGATGAAGCAAAGTACGCTCTCAAGGAACTGCATGAGGGAATCGGCGGGTGCCATATGGGAAGCCGCTCGCTCGCTCGAAAGGCTCTGAATCACGGGTATTACTGGCCCACCATGCTACAAGACGCCCCCGCTCTGGTCAAGAAGTGTGGCCCTTGTCAACGGTTCTCTCTTATGAAAAGGGCTCCGCAAGCGAACCTCCGTTCTATGGCTAGTCCGACCCCCTTTGCAATGTGGGGAATGGATCTGGTAGGCCCATTCCCGCAGGCAACGGGCCAACGAAAGTTTCTCATAGTGGCAATCGATTACTTCACAAAGTGAATCGAGGCCGAGCCATTAGCCACGATCACCGAGCAGCAGACCCAACAGTTTTTCGGGAAACACATCGTCTGCCGGTTCGGGATCCCACAGGTGCTCATCACAGACAATGGGACTCAATTCGCGGGTAAACATTTCCGAAAGTTCTACGAAGACCTCGGGATCCAGCAGCGTTTCTCTTCGGTGTGCCAGCCACAGTCAAACGGTCAGGCCGAGAACGCGAACCGCCAAATCCTTGACGGCCTCAAGAAACGACTCGATAACTCTTCCAAGGGGTTATGGGTCGATGAGCTGCCGAGCGTTCTTTGGGCCCACCGAATGACAGAGAATCCCCACGGGAGTTGCCATTCAATCTAACATACGGCGCGGAGGTCGTCATTTCTTTGGAAATCGGGATTCCATCGCCCCGGATCATGGCCTTCGATGAAGCACGCAACTCTGCACAGCTGCGAGCCGACCTGGACCTCATAGACGATGTCAGGGAGAAGCCCGCCATTAGAAGGAACATCTACCAACAGAGGATCGAAATGTTCTACAACAAAAAGGTGCGTCCCACCGACATCAAACTCGGAGACCTCGTCCTTCGACAGCTGGCGGTATCCAACCCCGGACAAAAAAGAAAATTGGCCACAAACTGGGAGGGCCCATACAAGGTATCGGGGGTCGTACGCCCGGGCACGTACCGCCTAACCGACCCAGAGGACAAGTCTGTTAAGAGGCCCTAGAATGCGGAGCACCTCATCAAATTCCTAGAAGGGGAGGGTTAGCAACCCTATAACCCATGTAAATTATGAAGGATGTAATCGGCACGTCGTGCCTTGTTTTTTGTAATGTTCAAATATGTTGTAATTATGCCAGCTTTCTTAAAACAAGTTTTGGCTTCGTGTTAGTTCTCATTAAAAACATGTCTTGGGCTCGGCGCTCGGATAGCACCGCGAGCCAGAAAAGCTTCCCTTAAAAGCTTACGGCTCGGCTACACACATACCGTCTTCCTGAGAACAAGTGTGGGGGCTCGTCGTCGATCCCGAGCAAAGTCGTGGCTTTCTTCAAAGCCACTCGACCGATACGCTCGGCGACTACGTTCAGTTACGCCCATTACCGGCTTTCTCCCCGATTGGAGGCTCGGCATCTGCCCCTAGCATGGTTTGGGCTTCTTCAAGCCCATCAACCTATGCGCACGGCGACAACTGCCAGCTACACGCCGCACCGTCTTCCTAAGAACAAATGTGAGGGCTCGTCGAGCCCGAGCAAGGCCGTGGCTTTCTTCAAAGCCACTCGACCGTTACACTCGGCGACGACATTCAGCAACTCCCATTACCGGCTTTCTCCCCGGTGTGGGGGCTCGGCATCTGCCCCTAGCAATGTTTGGGCTTCTTCAAGCAGATCAGCCTATGCGCACGGCGGCAACCGCCCGCTACACCCGTACCGTCTTCCTGAGAACAAGTGTGGGGGCTCGTCGTCGACCCCGAGTGAGACCAAGGCTTTCTTCAAAGCCACTCGACCATTACGCTCGGCGACGACCTTCAGCCACGCCCATTGCTGGCTTTCTCCCCAGTGTAGGGGCTCGGCATCTGCCCCTAGCATGGTTTGAGCTTCTTCAAGCCCATCAACCTATGCGCACGGCGGCAACCGCCAGCTACACCCGTACCGTCTTCCTGAGAACAAGTGTGGGAGCTCGTCGTTGACCCCGAGCGAGGTCGAGGCTTTCTTCAAAGCCACTCGACCGTTACGCTCGGCGACGACCTTCAGCCACGCCCATTACCGGCTTTCTCCCCGGTGTGAGAGCTCAGCATCTGCCCCTAGCATGTTTTGGGCTTCTTCAAGCCCATCAACCTATGCGCACTTTCTTCAAAGCCACTCGACCGTTATGCTCGGCGACGACCTTCAGCCACGTCCATTACCGGCTTTCTCCCCGGTGTGAGAGCTCGGCATCTGCCCCTAGCACGGTTTGGGCTTCTTCAAGCCCATCAACCTCTACGCACGGCGGCAACCGCCAGCTACACCCGTAGCGTTTTCCTGAGAACAAATGTGGGGGCTCGTCGTCGACCCGAGCAAGGCTGTGGCTTTCTTCAAAGCCACTCGTCCGATACGCTCGGCGACTACGTTCAGCTACGCCCATTACTGGCTTTCTCCCCGGTGTGGGGGCTCGCCATCTGACCTTAGAATGGTTTGGGCTTCTTCAAGCCCATCAACCTATGCGCACAGCGGCAACCGCCAGGTACACCCGTACCGTCTTCCTGAAAACAAGTGTGGGAGCTCGTCGTCGACCCCGAGCAAGGCCGTGGCTTTCTTCAAAGCCACTCGATCGATACGCTCGGCGGCGACCTTCCGCCACGACCACTTCAGCAATGTTTTCATTAAGGTTTAGGGCGCCCGCCTTCGGCAAGCACCCCGAGCTTCGAGTCGTTGTTTGACCCTCCTCTCACCCGCAAGTAACTCGGGGTTTGCAGCTGTTAAAAGCCAAAACCCCGAATTAGTAACAGGTTTAATGCCACAGCTACAAGGAGGATGCTCAGCAAACAAGTAGCAGAACGTTAGTAACAGGGTTAATGCCATGTGGATCAACTATATTTTGAAATGCTTTGAAGTTGAAGACAGATATAATCTACTTTGTATTATAAATGTTCAACTCAGTTATGAATAATATGATATTTTGGAATGCCTTTTTCATTATGGTACCTTCTAGATAAGTGGCGTTTTTTTCAATTAAAGCTTGGTTTGGTAGAATAGGATGATCATAAATCATATGGTAGCGCTTCCAACTTATGATTATGATCTTCCCTACATCTGAACCAGTCTCAATGTATTTTATGTCACTAGCAAGCTTGGTGTAGTCGTGTTCAGTGACGACTAATCTGTAACCAGACATCAATAAAGGCAAACATGCAACTGAATACCGGGAGGCAAATCTGCAACCGAAGGTCTAGAAGGCAAACATGCAACTGGATACCGAAAGGCAATTCTGCAACCGAATGTCCAGAAGGCAACCCTGCAACTAGATATCGGAAGGCAAGTCTGCATCCGAATATTCAGAAGGCAAAATTGCGACCGGATGTCGATTCATAACCTGATGTGCAGGTAACAGGAGCTGCCAGAAGATCGGAACAGAATTACACGACTTCGTCTATCTAAGGAGGGAGTGGCCACCGACTAGAAAAAGTCACTCAAAAAGTAAGTCAACATCATTAATGGAGAAGGACGAGCAAAATAATGCAGTTATTGTCTACTCCAGAGTAGGAACAGAAGAATGTCAGGATCAAATTCATGATGGATCTATCCAAAAGATCGGGAGCGACAATTCAACTGGTGGAAGACTAGTTTGTCGAGAATATCACTCGGGGAACTGGAGATGGTTCAGGGGAATTATCTCATGGACCATCGGTGATCATATCTTTATTCTCTTCTCCACTAGCGTCGTTCTGAGGACAGAACGATTCTAAGGAGGGAGTGATGTAAATACCCCGCAAAATAGCATATGGCTATTTTTGCACTGTAACCCGTGCATTGACTAAGTATTGCACACAATTACATTTTTCCTAGAAATTATCAGTTAAATTGAGGAATTTCAGACATACGAGCTGTTCTGAACCCGATGAGATAAACTCGGGATATCTTCTCAATTAAACTATAGTTTCGTCCCAATTGTTTCGACCAGACAATTGTCGGGAGGAAGCTATAATTTCTACAAAACCTATATTTTATAGATTTTAATATATGGGTTACTTTCAATTAAAGCTAGTGCTTGGATTAAAAATGAATTGTATTTGTGCACTAGGGTTAGAATGGGAATATGATGACCTAGGGTTCCTTGACCTAACCTAGGGTTAGGAACCCTAGCATCACATCATGGCTTGGATCTTGATGAGATCCAATGGTGGGATTAATTCACCATGTGAAAGTTGACCATGAAGAAAGGAAATTTCCTAGGAGCTTCAAGGAAGTTTCCAAGAAGCTCCTAGCTTGGATGTGTTGGCACCCATCCCACCCTTCATCCCTTCACCCATCCTACTCTCCATCTCACCCCTACACCTCACCACACTCCATCCCACACCCACCCTTCATCAACCGGCCCATATAACCCCCACCTCCCATCTCACCTCACTCCATTTTCAAATTCCATTTCATTCTCCTCCTAAGCCTTCTCCATTCCCCCTTGTTCAATATATATATATATATATATATATATATATATATATATATATAGGAAAGGAAGAAGTCTATTAAAATAGTAGAGAAGGAGAAGAAGAAGTGTGGAAGAAGGTGTTGGCCAAGGTACACAAGCACAAGGAGCAAAGACAAGCAAGCAAGCAAAGCTAGGAGCCAAGCTACAAGGAGATTTTGCAAACTTCAAGTGGGTGATCTCTTGAACTCTTTGGTATTTATTTTGTTTTGGTATGAATGGATGTGTAGTAGTGATAGCTATGATTTTGTTACCATGTTTGAGTATGAGAAGTACTAGGAAAAGATAAATTGTATGGTAGAGAATTACTCCCTTTTGAGTTTTGATTAAATAGCATGATTGTGAGGATATGTTGGGGAATTTCTTACACCCAAACGGTTTGGGGTCTTGAGCTAAAACTTTGGGGTATTGTTCTTCTATGTATTTAGAGTATCCATGATTTTTTTCATAATATTTGGATGCATTTTAGTAGCCCAAACCGTGGGTCCAAGTCCGGACAGTAAGCAGCCAGAATAGCTGCTGGCTGCGAGAATTTTTGTGCGTCTTTCCGATTTTGTATCTCGGAAATGACAGGGCATTTTGAGCTGAAAATTTTTGTGAACTCTGTTGTATGTGTCTACAACCATAGTTTTAAATTTCGTAATTTTCCGATGTCGTTTGATGCCCCGAAAAAATAGTAGAATGCGACTGGTCCGTAGGTGTCAGCTGCAGCTGACTGTGCTTTGGGCTGAAGTTCAAAAAGCCATAACTTCGTGTACGTTTATTATTTTGCTACGAAATTTTGGGAGTAGCTTGGGGTATGAGTCTATTTGATGAATCTCAAATTTTAGAATTTTTAGAAGTCATTTGATGAGGTTTCAAAGGTAATTAGTAAGGGGCAGTAAATACCCTGCTGAAAAAGAACAGCTGAAAATCGGGTTATGTTTGAGAAGCCGTAGATCGTTGTGTGAAATGAATTTGAATGTAAATTTTGGACACGATGAAATGGTATATGTGTGGATAGAGAATCTCAAATTTCAGGAACATTGGACTTAGGGTTGATTTATTACTGAATTTTAAAGTAGGATACATTCAGCCTAGTACGAGTTGTCTAGTTCGTGGGGATAGATATTCTTAGACTTATCTGTTAAGAATTTGGGTGAGAGGCCAACTAGAGAATTGCAGTATGGAATCATAACTCTCTAACCCAATTAGGATTTTGTAATTCCAGGTTGTAGGTTGGAAGCAATAACTTTCCAAAGTGGACAGATTCGGCCTTGTCAATGAAATGTTTGCTAGAAAAATCAACCCTTCCCTTGTTATGCACCCAATGGAAATTGGTACCTTTGAGAACCTTAAGAATTGAATCTGAGGACGTGTCCAATTAGGAAGATTAAGTAGACAACCCCACCTCCCCATAGGACCCGGAATCGAGTAATTCCGATAACTAAGTGAACTCTTATGATATCGGACAAGTGCAGCAAGTGTGAAAAGGAACATACTACTAAGAGTATATAAAGATTATTGGATGACAAGACGATTGAATTTGACGAAATAGTCAACTGGAAAGTTATAAACAAAGGTCTTACCTTTCCAGAATGGGAGATACCAAGCAATTCTGACTTGTGTGCTGGAAATTATGGACATTATGAGTTTAGCAACCTATTGTCTAGATTGACTTTAAGCTTTGAGTTAACTCGGGGACTTGAGTCCTTTGGAAGAAATTGAGGGAATCATCGACTAGGGGATGGCAACGGACCTCCTCACCCTTCTAGGAAATTCTGAGCGTATTGGTTTCCGATGAGTGTAGCTTGGGTCACAGCTACTGGTATTTCTTGACTGTTCCATCGGACAATTGATGAGGAACCCTCTGCCTACCGCAATATGGTGATCGTGAGCTATCAGATTTAAAAGACGGGTTTTAACGTTTCAATCGGAACTTAGGCAAGTTCCTGTGCATGTACTCATGGTGGACATGAGTGAGTTGGGATATAGCTCTGTTGGATTGTGTTGGGTGTCTCGATGCCTGAGTCTGTCAATAGTCAAGAATGGATAATTATGTGCATGCTTACCTTCACTAAATTGTATTACATCATTAGGGCGCCGTTAGACCACTCGCTGAGGGTCACGGGCCGGGATTAGTTGGTCACTGACCTATGAAGGTATCGGGAATCAGTGGATGTGATTCCGGGATGGTTGTTACCTTGAAAGACCAGTCAGGCTCGACTTTATTGATTGACACCGAGTATGTTTGAGTAACAACTTGTTTCAGTGAACTGCATTGATTAGGTTTTCTTTTATTGTTTCGCTTGAAGACCGAATTAGTGTTAGGGGTGATTCCCTATAATCCAACTTGTTCTGAGAGTTAGCACTAAGTGGTGATACTAGTTGTCTCTTCCTGTCATTAGGGATACGCACTGCGGTGCGTATCTTGCACTGTTAATTCCTGAAGTACCATGGTAAGAACGGGATGCTGATATCCTGGCGGATTGGGGGTAGTTTAGACCTCCGAGGTCGTCATGTTCTATGTTGGTGGACACGAACGGATCATAAAGGATCTTTGCGCAATGGATATACTGCGGTATATCTGTAAGTTCGTCACAGCTTTCGAGGATGGTTCGACGCAGTAATTATTGGTGACTTCGGGGTAGCGCCCCGCATTATTTCTTTTATTTTCACCTCAACCATGTCATACTAACAGGAACAGGAAGCAGATCAAATTAGAATGCATTGCATAACGAGGGTTCAAATCCCTGAATTGGAAAAACGGCTTGATCTGGGACACATGTAGTATGGGATGCATGTGTGTCCAGAGTCTTGCTGACATTCGATTAGGTGCATCTGTTCTTTACCTTGTGTTTGAATAGACTTTAGGTCATGGTATACACGAACACTAGGAAATCAGGATGCACGTTGAATTTTCCATTCAAGATGAATTTGTGAGTGTGATAGTTTGAGGATCGCTGTTTCCTTATCAGCATTGCGTCAGTAGAATTACTGACGTACCCCACCTTTTAGGTACATGGATAACAGGTCACGAGTATAGGAGAGCCCAAGATCAGCAGGGCATCCAAGTAGTGGCAGTATGCACGTCTACCCTTCGAGCGGGTGCAGAATTATTAGGGTCGCGTAGCAGAAGGCTCAAGCCGAGGGGCAAGTCCCAGAGGGGGCAGATAGACCACTCAACGGAGTTTTGGCAGTTATCAAGGGATTGCCGATCTGATAGACAGCCAATGGCTTCACAAGAAAATGTTTAAGTATTCTTGTAGTCAGTTGTAATAAAGTTATGTAATTTGTATTCCTTGTCCAAGGACAATTTGATATTTGTAATTATTAATGTAACAACTCTGATGGCAATAAAAATGTTTAAATTTTCACGTTATTTATTGTGTTGAGATGCATTTGAAGGCAATGATCTTGGGGATGTCACGGATGTCCGATAACGGGGATTCGGGGCGTTACACGCGGTTTGAAGCAGAGGACAGCAGTGATCTGACAGGCGACAGCAGACATGACAGGTCTGCTGCTGACATGGCGCGCGTTGTTCGGTGCTGAGCTGGCGACGTGACTTCGGCGCTGGGTTCGACACAGCGCTGACGTGGCATGCTGGCTGATGTGACGGGATCTTTTAGGTTCAGTTTTTGAGACAGAAAGAGAGAGAAAGGAACTGGTTTGCATTAAATTTTGTATTTCTTTTTGTATCTCTTCTTCTCCAATTTCTAGATGCAATCCCAAATATTTTTATTAATTGCAAATTGAACATGAACTGAATTTATTGTTCTAGAGGCTAAGGTGTAGCCGAGTTTTGTAGAACACAAATTTTAATTCCTTTTTATTATTTTATTTTTCTTGGTTGTGTTTTAATTTTTATTATTTATGCGTACAAAATGGTGGATAGACATTTGTATGATCTTTTAAATCATGATAAGACCGAACAGGTGATTTGTGATTAATAAAAATTAAATACCGTTATTGGAGGACGTGACCGTTAAGAAATCCAAATTTTCAATTAATAATTTGATGGATAGGTAAATAATTAGTTGAGAATAATTTTTAGACTACGTGGATAGAGTGGTTAATATTTTTAGGATTTTGGTCTACAACTTGGAAAGATAATATCTTTATTCATAAGGAGTTATAATTTGTGTGTATGATAAACGAGGTGAACCAAGAGCCCTAGAACTAATTTTACCCTTAATAAATTACAAGAGCTTCACTGTTTCACAGCCCTCTTCCTCTTCACAAATTTAGTTAGCTTTAATTAGATTAATTTAATTTAGTTGTTTTATCCTTCATAAATTTCGATCTTCCAAATAGTGATTAATCTAGTGATATCGGTACTCAATAAAATATCTAGTCCCTGTGAGTTCGACACTCTATTCACTTACTATATTACTTGTGCGATTTTGTACACTTGCAAATATTGACATCATATAGCCTCCTGAGAGGCATAGTTATTGCGTCTGGGAATCCCAAACGACGGAAGGCGAAACGTCGCCATTAATGCTTATCAGAAGACGTAACGTCGCCATTAATGATTATCGGCAGGAGAAACGCCACTGCTTATGCGCCGCCTGCTCAAAGTAACCGCATGGTCTTCCACCTCGGCGGCGACTCCACCCCTGCAAGGCCGAGCCCGGCAACAATCCTCACTCAATGAAATTTTCAAGGTTAAAGAAATCGGGAGTTCTTTTTATTATTACTCATCGTGCACCGGTAACGGCGGCACAAATACAATGGAAAGCTTACAAATCACTCATGCTCGGCTTAAAACTCAAATTCGGTGCTTCCTTCGGTTTCCTACTCATGCTCGGCTGCCCCGATCGGTGAAGGCACTCCAGCGACTGAGCTCTCCGCATCATCAGGCTAGGCTCCCTCCAATAAAAAGGTCGGAGATGGCCCTAGTACTGAATTGCTCACCTCCTCGATCAAACCGGCTCCTAGCACCAGCTTCAACATGCGGATCTCCACTCTTTCTCAACAACGGCCTCACGAAGGAAAGACTCTGAAGCCGACCGCCCACTCGAGGCATCCGAGATCGACCAGTCCGTCTCGATTACCCACCAGTTCCGGACAGCTATGGCTTTCCTCAGACGAGCGACCTCCAAGCCGAGCTCCTTAGACTTGTTCATGAAATAATTCAATGCGGCCGCTCGGTCCCGAGCCTGTTTTCGTTGGCAAGCCCGAGCAGCCTCCATGGTCTCTGGCCCCGCTCGGGCCAAGGAGGCCTCAGCGGAAATAGGATCGGCACCCGAGACCTCGTGCGTCTATCAAAAAGACGAGAGAAACAACAAGTCACAAAAAGAGAGAAACAAGTCATGGAGCATCGGCCAAAAATCATCTTTCATTAGTTTCAAAAATTGTGCTACAAAATGCGGTGGCCAGTCCGCGCGAGGCCTATACAAAATCAAAAAGAGAAAAAAAAAACCTAAGCTATGCTTGAGGAGGGGGCACCTCTTTGTCAGCCGGGTCGCCCCCCATCTCCTCGCCACCGGGTGTCGGCGAAAGCTCTGGCTGCCAGTTGTAGTGAAGGTGGTGGACCTTTTAGTCCGGATAGATCATCCGAAAATGCTCCTTGGCCCTGTCATAGGCCTCGTCCTGCGCAAGGATCAGGGCATCCACCATGGTGAGACCCGCCTGCTCCAGGGCCTTCCGCCCCTTGTCGGCCTCCTCCTGGACCTTCTCCTTGAGACGATCCACGTCCTTCTTATGGTGGTCGAATATCGAGGCCATCTGGGCCTCGTGAACGGCCTCCATGCTCCGAGGCTCCTTTAGGTTGCCCGTCGCCTTGTTCAATTCGCGGAGATACTTCTCCGCGTTCCTCCTCTCGATGAGGACCTCCTTCTCCAAGCACTTTTGAAAGTGCTGCCCGTGAAGCATCACCTGTCCGAGAAAGAAAAAGATAAATCCTAGAATCTAAACTCAGTACAAGGTCACAAACACTCACCGAGATTTGCGCCTGAGACCACCGCATGAAGGCCATCTCAGACGTCTGCACCGCCAGCGCCATGCGATCTAGCTCGGTGGCGATTTTCCTGACCACCTCAATGGCCACGGGACCTTCAAGGAGGGAGTCCCCTGTGACAACGACCAATCAGGAGCGTGCGGCCGAAGTCCCTGTTGCCCCACCATCTGCTCGGCGGTGGGCCGAGTTGGGGGAAGCCTCTGCTCAGGGGCCTCGGAAGCCCTCTTGCTACCCGAGCTTCCCCCCGCCTCCCGAGATGCCCTCGGCGTATGGTGTTGCTTCTTTGTTCTCTTCGGGGACGGCTCCACGGCCGCCGAGGTCGGTCCCTTGCCGGACCCCGCACCCTGAGCAGCCGCCTTATTCTGCTCCGCCTTCTTTTCCTTCTCCGCCCTCCTCTTGGCGGCAACCTCCAACAGGGCCCGCCTGTCGTCGAGCTGCTTGGACGTCATCTCTGCAAAAATAGAAGAAGAGGGGCTAACGTTAACATGAAGGCAGAAAGATGAAAAAATTCAGAACAAAAACATACTAAGGTCGGCTAGGCTCAGTCCGGCTCGGACCAGGTGCATCTCCGTCACTCGGGGCCACGCTATACTGTGTCCCCAAATTATCTTCTCCACCTTCTTCCACTCTTTCTCCGACAGCTCGCTATGCTTCGGGGGCTTATGGTTCGGTTTGAAGAAATTCCAAACAGTTGGAATCCCCCACGGCTTCTCGCTCCGGACTATAAAGTACTCTTTCCACCCTTTGATGGAGTCCGGACGGCCGTGCATCACCTTCTTGTGAGGCCTAGGCGAGAAGTAGAAGATCCCCTCCGCATCGCCCTCGGGAAAAATACGGTAACCCTTTGCGAGAGCAGTAGTTGGGTGAATACCGGGACTTGGAATCAGAACTTCGAACTCCCGGGGAATGAAGTAGGCTGCCCTCAAGATGTGAAGGTAGTCCGCCTTCAAGACGCATTGAACGCCATCCATCCGGATCTTTCACCCGACTCTCATCACCCGGTACGGAAGGAAGAGGATCGAGATCTTTAACGTCGTCAGGATACATCCTGATCGATCCTGGATTTTGAAGGAGACCGGGGCAAATTCGAATCCCGGCCTAGGGGCATATTTGTCCGGTGGAGGGGGACTATCCGAAAGGCTCAACTTTCTCTTCTTCCTACGAGGACGAGTTTTCCTCTCAGGAGACGGCGTCGACAAAGGTGGCAGAGGGAGGAGATCACCCTCGCCCTCGGCCACTCCTGCGGTGCCTTCGCCCGCACCTTTTCGAACATCGCCCTCCCCGACGTTCCTATCGGGCTCCCCCTGATTCCCTTCGGAGTATTCCTCATCCTCGACGGCACCCTCTCCCTCGGGATCCCGCTCATCCTCAACGTCCCCCTCCCTCGGGATCATGCTCTTCTTCGTTGTCCTCTTCTTCGTCGTCCTCCTCGCCCTCATCCACGGGCTCCTTCCCCGGCCTACGGGATCTCAACGGTGACACAACGAAGACCACTTCATCCCCGCCGTCCGACCCCGGGTCTGACAGAACTTCCTCCTTAATTTCATAGTCACCCAAGGACCAAGACGTCTCCGGGGACCCTGCTTCTCGGAACGGCCTGACGACCTTGCCTCGAAGCCGAACTGAGAGCGCGACATTACGAGACAGAAATACTAACTTGAAGTATCCCGCTACTAATAGATCACCGAAAAAAGATCGCCGACAGCAAGTAAGAAACCCTGTTCTTAAAAGTTGGAAAATACAAAAAATGAAGGAAAGAAAAGTGGGGGAGGGGGGATTTATAACAAGGAAAGGGACTCCTCGATTTACACGAAAAGATCTGGCCATTGGATCTTAATCATCAAGATCTAACGGCCGCTAGGATCTAAAGTCTTCGATTCTTGCGCACACGACGTCAGCAGTTGGCACAAAAATACCCCAATGCCCCCAGGCTTTTCCAACAAGTCAGGAGGCTCGACGCTCGGATGGCACCGCGAGCCCCAAAGTCCTCTATTTCACAGGAGGCTCGGAGCTCGGATGTCACCGCGAGCCACAAAATCCTCCTCTATTTCACAGGAGGCTTGGAGCTCGGATGGCACCGCGAGCCACAAAATCCTCCCGCATGTCACAGGAGGCTCGAACTCGGATGGCGCCGCGAACCACAAAATCCTCCTCTATTTCACAGGAGGCTCGACGCTCGGATGGCACCGCGAGCCCCAAAGTCCTCTATTTTCACGGGAGGGTCGGAGCTCGGATGGCACCGCGAGCCACAAAATCCTCCTCTATTTCACTTGAGGCTCGGAGCTCGGATGGCACCGCGACCCCCAAAATCCTCCTCTATTCAACAGGAGGCTCGGAGCTCGGATGGCACCGCGAGCCACAAAATCCTCCTCTATTTTCACAGGAGGCTCGAAGCTCGGATGGAAACACGAGCCCCAAAGTCCTCTATTTCACAGGAGGCTCGACGCTCGAATGGCAACCCGAGCCCCAAAGTCCTCTATGTCACGGGAGGCTCGGAACTCGGATGGCACCGCGAGCCACAAAATCCTCCTCTATTTTACTTGAGGCTCGGAGCTCGGATGGCACCGCGAGCCTTGAATCCTCCTCTATTTCACTAGAGGCTCGGAGCTCGGATGGCGCCGCAAGACACCAAGGCTTCTCCAACAAACTTGGGGCTCGGCGCTCGAATATCATCGCGAGCCGCAAAGACATCTATACCCAAAGCATTCAATGAAATGAAATCATTAGATCCCATTCGGCCGCCATTACCAATGTACCGTCCCACCGACGACAAAACACTCAGAAGCTCCAACAAGTTTTGGGGGCTCGGAGCTCGGATGATACCACGAGCCCCAAAGTCCTCTATTTTACCAGAGGCTCGGAGCTCGGATGACACTGCAAGTCTCAAAACCCTCCTCTACTCGCAGGAGGCTCGGAACTCGGATGACACCGCGAGCCCCAAAGTCCTCTATTCCCGGGAGGCTCGGAGCTCGGCTGACACAGCGAGCCCCAAAGTCCTCTATTCGCAGGAGGCTCGGAGCTCGGATGACACCGTGAGCCCTAAAGTCCTCTATTCGCAGGAGGCTCGAAGCTCGGATGGCACCGCGAGCCCCAAAATCCTCCTCTATCCAACCAGTGAGGGGCTCGTCTACCGTCCCTCGACGCTCAGCAAGCCGAGCTCCAACTCGACAGATCTCGACGTTCCCTTGCTTTTCCAACTAGTGAGGTGCTCGTCTACCGTCCCTCGATGCTTGGCAAGCCGAGCTCCAACTCGACAGATCTCGACGTCCCCTAGCTTTTCCAACCAGTGAGGGGCACGTCTACCGTCCCTCGACGCTCGGCAAGCCGAGCTCCAACTCGACAGATCTCGACGTCCCATTGCTTTTCCAACCGGTGAGGGGCTCGTCAACCGTCCCTCGACGCTCGGCAAGCCGAGCTCCAACTCGACAGATCTCGACGTTCCCTTGCTTTTCCAACCGGTGAGGGGCTCGTCTACCGACCCTCGACGCTCAGCAAGCCGAGCTCCGACTCGACAGATCTCGACGACCCCTCGCTTTTCCAACCAGTGAGGGGCTCGTCTACCAACCCTCGACGCTCGACAAGCCGAGCTCCAACTCTTCTGCGCCCGACACTCCGCATGACTCCAATAGGGGATCCCTTCACCTTACCCCCTGGCCTCTTCTGGAAGGTACAGATCTTATTCCTCGCAGCACACACCACCCTGCTCTTCCTACAGAAGCAAAGAACCACTCCTACACGGCTGGGTTACCCAGCCCTCCAGGAGTGGGGGGCTCCTGATATGGGTCGGATGACGTGGCCCCTCCTGGGCCACAGGATCCCCTCATAAAGCGTGCACCGCCAGATCATCCGGGTCCGCCACGTCAGCGCGGAAACCACCCAGATCTCTGCCACGTCAGCCTGGAAACCGCCCAGGCCTTCGCCACGTCAACCCTATACCGCTTGGGCTTCTGCCACGTCAGGCCCACGGGCAACCGGATCCAGACCCAGCCCCAAACGGGTCCAGACCCGGTTGACTCCTTCTATAAATACCAGACCTACCCCTTCTGCAGGTAATCCATCTTTTCCCTCTCAAACCCTAGTTACTGTTACTCTCTACTCTCCTTTAGCAGCTGACTAGATCGTCGGAGGATCTACCACCGGGACCAACCCCAGTGTTCCTAGACCGTGTGCAAGTTCACGAGACTCCGAATCCGAGCCTCCAACTCCGAGCCGAGCCTCCTGATCCGAACCGAGCATCCAGTCTCCGCCTCACTCCCGCCTACTTCCGAACCGTACCCCCAGCAGAGGGTCGGGGCCACCGTTTGCACTAAGGCTTCCTCCACCAATACAAATCGAGAAGAACTCACACCTGGTGCATCCACACATCTCCCAAAAACAAACCGCATCAATAACATATTTCTATAATAGCTAGTTTTCTATTTTTAAGAGAAGCACAATCCAAGCACATCAGCAAATGCAACTTAACAAGCAAATTTTCATAGAATAAGATTTAGATTTATTTTCTTGGACAGAACGATAAGATTAGATGAGACACCACAGAATTTCTTTATAAATGCAATTCTATGGTAACAAAGAACATGATAAGTCAAATAACATGATGATGAAATCCACAAAATTATTATGTTCACTATATCAGATAAATGTAGCTTAGATAGGTCAAAATAAAATAGTTAAAGAAACAAGAAGATCATGGTTGCTCAAGTATCAATGAGAAGGGTCTCTTGCACCAACTAGCGAGAGAAATGAATACTTCAGTAATTATTTCTACAAAACAACAATCAGCACAAGTAACAAAATTTGAAGTACATACAAGGTATACTTGTCTGCATCCATGAGCCAAAGGAACAAGAGTTGCAGGTTCCACCTGAGATAAAATAAGTAAAAATCTGTTAACGTTGACATGTTTAACATGATAGATGGAGAGCTTTCGATGTGCATAACATAAAGCAGCCTGGACTAGAATTTAGAAATCTTCATAAACACAGAAGATATGATAGAAAAAGAGTGTAGTTTAAATTGTTTAACGAAGAAAAAGGAACTCAAGACCAAAGTAATAACTGTTGGCAAGGTAGAAACACAAATATGAAGGCACTGTACCACGATACAGCCATGCAACTAGAGAATACAAAGAAGAACTAAAAATTAATGAGAAACATAAATGTTTTAGTGCTGAGGACTTAAGTGGGTACTCTTCAGCCTTTTGTTGTCGAATTATAATAGCATCTTATCCTTTTGCTTTTCTCAGGGGTTTTTCTTGGATTGTAGTTCTTGTGTTGTGGAACTACTAAGACTATGGGGAGGATTTATTTGTCTTTGTTTTGTTTTTTGGCTGGAGTTATCATAGTCGTCAAGATATCTTCTTGCTCAAAAGATATTTAGTTTATAGGTTGGATGAATTGGATATAAAATCAAAATATTAAGTAAATCCTGAAAACTATTCCAAAATAAAATAGACAAAGACTATCCAAATAAGTAAAATATGCCCCGCAGTGGGAAGAGAGGCCACATAACTTACTCTAATCATGCAAATAAACTCCAAACAAACAGCTGATTGGATCTAACAGAAAACTCAAAATATGTAATGAGAAGTAACTGATAACCACAAAGATGGTGAAAGTATTGTACTCGAGTCAAAGGACTCGGCTGCATAACTGCTCACTACAAATTCCCCGAGTAGATTATATTGATGACGTGGGTATACAGAACAAAAGATCACAAGAGACTTACTGCTTGTGCAGCTTCATCAATTATGACAACATCAAATATCCGGTTCATGCTAGCAAATTGAGCTGAACCACTAAAACTGAGAGTAGAGAAGACCTGCCAGTTGAAATATATAAGAAAACAACCATTTGTGGTCATAACTAATCTTTGGACAGAAGATTATCACCGTACAATAGCTGCTTCATCAAGAATTGAGGCTCGAATGCGCTCGCGATCGAGTCGTCCTCCAGCTCCCTTTGTTGCACCAGCTGATGAACGATCCACACCAGCAAGTCTCTGCTCTACCTGCAAAACGAAATTTTCAGCAACAAGACCAATAAAGAGACAGAAGATTAATGAAATTTGTGTTTCAAGTGAAAATTAATAACATACAAGATAATCCATAGATACAGCTTTCACCGAATGATGTGCCTTTAGACCAATACGTACGATCTTGGGATTATACACATGATCACCTTCATCATGAAGGCCTGGAAATCGAACACTTACATCAGTAATCAGTTTGAATAACGCATGAAAATCTGTCAATTTAAATTTTTACTAGCTTCTCACTCAAAACAACATTGGACGGATGAAGCAACATAAACTAAATAGCAGAGGAATCTCGCAGGCACATGACATCCACCAACACCCCATGCACTGATCATTTAGAAGTGCACCGTCTCATACTCATGAAATAGAAGGAATAAGGTGAATCAAACTTGAGAGGAACTGGTTTGCCTCAAATAATACTTTGTCCATTTCACACATCCAATTTAGTCCAATCTGCATCCTATGGTTCCAGATATTACCATCCGCATAAATGATCATCTGCCCTACTATTAAAAGTTTAACACCTATGTTTTTGTTTCAAATTGTTGTTGAGAGAATGCCAACAAATCGAAATATATGCCTAGTGTGTGCATTTTTGTGTAAATATTTGGGAATGCACGGCAGCACGGGTACAATACCTAGTTGAGCAGACCTCTATTTGGGTACTGGTGGGTATTAATAATAAGTCATTAATCAGCCCAAGATTATGGACAATATTTCATAACCCACCCAATCAGGTACATAGAACAGTAACATTTAAGTTAAGAGTTCAAGCAGATTCCTGTCTAACGCACAAACAGCCCAATAAATAATTGTAACTTCATTAGTTAGTACCACTTCTTATATGACTATCCCACATAAAATGGAATCACACTTACGAATAGACATTAATGCCTTATAAACCCAATCAAATCAATCAAGATATACATTAATTTTTCTACCTGTTCGTAGAACACGCAACACAATCTCATCAAGTGCAGAGTTAGATGGAGCACAAACCAGCACATGCATCCGATATTTGCGGTTAGAGTTGAGAACCTCGGGTTTCTGAAGGAAAACATGAACATAAGCATAAAGGTATCCACCAATAAAGAAACTTTTTGAAAATATAGAGCAGATACCAATTCGTTCTCAATAGGGAAAAACCCATCATCACCATCGGCAGGCGTAACTAGATCTCTTGCACTCAAGCCAGTTAGCCAAGGAGATGCTTTTGTCCAATTACAGTATCTGCAAAAAAGAGTATCAAACACAACCTGGTAATAGGAAGAAAAAATAAATTGTTCTCTTTTTTTCTTTTTTTGGGGTGGGGGAGTGCATCACTGGATGTAGAAGTTGCTTGATAATAAGAATGAAAAAAACCCTTCAATATGGACATTGACGGGTCATATAATAATAGATCACTTAACTAGAAATTTTCAAATTTATTAATAAGCTCATTTCATATCTTCGGACTACGAAGAGCAACTTTGCCTCATGAAGATGATTTAATATATTATGTTGTGAACCCAAAAGGAAGTGAACTTGTCAAATAATAAAACCATCTATAGTCAGTTTTCATGCAGCTAAATAAGTGGAGAAAGCTTATGAACAGTGTTCTTAGTAATGCAGATTGGACGGGCACTAACCCGTCTTGACAACACAGTCAATAAAAGGGGGAAAACAGGAATTAAACGGGTAAAGAGTGTTTAAAAGGAAACGCTACCTTACCATTTTTTTCTCGTATCCTTCTTTTTTGGAACCTAGCTTATGAACCATGTTCTTGACAATAATTAATTATATTTTCCATTTAATGTAGTTGTCGAGAGTGTTTAATATGATAGCTACCTAGTAACTAGAACAGTTAATGCTGCTTGATCAGATATTCAGATAAAAGGTACTACAGCGACCATGTCAATAGAATGCATGGTTGACAATGGATAATAGACAAATTGTATTGAGACCTACCTAGTAGGTTATTCATCAAAAACTTTTCAAATAGTAAGAGTTGAGAAGTATATTCGCATAAATCTGAATATGTGAGAGACAGAAGTAAGAAGATCTTAAAGAGGAAGGACACATCCAAATAGCCTGTCTTTTGACATGACCTTGTGAAGTACTTTTAAGCAGAAGTAAGTTTCTACTTGAATCATATTTGTGTGGCTTATTTATGCACACCAAATTTACATGCCAATATCAGCCTTGAAAAAAAAAAGCACGACAGATAAGAAAAGGGATCATACTTATCCTGAATTGAAATTTCTGTCCGGTGTTGAACAACTGAAAGTCCTCTGCATGAAATATAATGGAAATAAAAATCAATAAATAGAAATCCATTATACGAAGGGCAAAATAATTCTTTGGAGGCCTCCAGTTCTTTTATCCTTGAGTAAACATAACAGAAAGGCAAAAACAAAGAGAAACTAATTCAGCAGAAGTCTGCAAGAGTTATGAATGGAATTACTTAGATTGCACTTGTGTTGGGGATGAGTGGAGAACAGCACTGAGAAGCCCAAGAATTGTTTGAGTCTTCCCTGTTCCTGGTGGACCCTAGAAGAAGGAATGTCATAGGAATTCAGAAGTATCAAGAAAAAAAACTAATATTGACAATGGAAGATACTTGAATTTTAGAATTTGAAACCAGCACCATAATCAAGCTCTTATTATGCACAAACGACTATGAGTCTTCTGCTAAAAAGATCAATGAGATGACAAAAACATGCTCCAAAAAAGTTCCTCTTTTATGAATAGTCTATCTTAGTTTTGATTAGACTGTAAACTTCCTTGTTTTATTAAGGTTTTGTTATGCCCGAGTGCGGTAAAAAATGGGCAAGGGTTCCTGCACCAACCTGGATGTGTGCGGGTAAAGAAGCTAGTTTAGGAAAATAGGCTTAGGTTAGCAACTTGAAATATAGGAACATTGACAGGAAAATGCATTGAACTAGTATATACCATGATTAGAAGGAATATTAATAGCTTGTTTACAAGAAACAAAGTGGGTAGGGGAGAACGCTAAAGAGATAGATGGTTTTAAATTATATTATACCGGTAAATGGAGTAGGTATATTAGTAGATAAGAAATTCAAAAGAGATGTAGTATGTGTTAATAGAAAAAGGGATAGAATAATACAAATTAAGCTTGTATTAGGGAAAAACATAATTAATATCATTAGTGCTTATGCACCCCAAATAGCACTAGATGCACAAACTAAAAATAAAATTTGGGAAGATATGGATGAGATAATTCAAGGAGTACCCTTTAGTGAGAAACTATTTATGGGAGAAGATTTCAATGGACATGTAGGAGAAGATAACATGGGATATGAGAGGGTGCATGGAAGACATGGATTTGGAAATAAGAACAATGGTGGAGAGACTATTAGATTTTGCATCTTCGTGTGATCTTATACTAGCAAATACTTATTTTAGGAAGAGGGAGGAACATTTGATAACCTTTAAAAGTAGGCAAATAAGAGCCAGGTTGCCTTTTTCATCACTAGAAAGGTGGATCGCTCGACATGTGTCAACAATGAAAGCAATTTATGTGCTGATGAAACTTATGAAAAAATATAGGGAGAATTAGAAAGATCTACATATGATTTTTATAGATCTAGAAAAAGCATATGATAAAGCACCTAGAGACATAGTAAGGTGGGTGTTGAATAATAAAAGAGTAACTATTCGGTATATTGAAGTAATTAAGGATATGTATGAAGGGGCAACGACCACAATTAGAACAACCACAGGAGAGACCAGTGATTTTCCTATTACAGTACATTTACACCAAGATTCGGCTTTAAGCCCTTACCTCTTTACTTTGGTTATAGATGAATTGACGCGAGGAATACAAGATGAGGTGCTTTGGTGTATGCTTTTTGCCGATGACGTCATCTTAGTGGACGAAACTAGAGCAGGAATCAATGCTAAATTAGAATTGCGGAGAGAAATTTTGGAAGCTAGAGGCTTTAGGATAAGCAGAACTAAAACAGAATATATGGAGTGTAATTTTAGTGATATTCGGAACACAACTGAGGAAGTAATGAAGTTTGATGATCAAGAGATACCTAAGAGAGACCGTTTTCGATATTTAGGATCGATTATACAAAAAGATAGGGAGATTTGTGAAGATGTTACATATAGGATCCAAGCAGGGTGGCTTAAGTGAAGAAGTGCTAGTGGTGTTTTGTGTGACAAACGTATACCTTTGAAGTTAAAGGAAAAATTTTATAGAACGACTGTTAGACCAGCAATAATGTATAGGCAGAGTGTTGGGCAACAAAGAAACAACATGTCCAAAAAATGAGCGTAATGGAGATGAAGATGCTAAGATGGATGTGTGGTAAAACAAGGAATGATAGAATTAGAAACGGGCATATAAGAGACATGCAAAAGGTAGCTTCAATCCAAGTTAAGTTAAGAGAGAATCGCCTTAGGTGGTTTGAACATGTCACACATAGACCTAGCAGTGTCCCCATTATAGTGATTTGATAAGTATTGAGGGTAGAGTTAGGGGTAGAGGAAGACCTAAACTAACTTGGGTGGAAACAGTGAGAAAAGATATGATAGTCTGTGACCTTACATAAGATATTGCATTAAACCGAGCAGAATGGAAAACCATGATTCATGTAGCCGACCCTAACTAGTTGGGAATAAGACTTTGTTGTTGTTGTTGTTTCAGATCTAACAATTATGGCTCGTAAAGGTTTCCGGGAAGTTTTAGAAGGTCACCATGTTCCGTCTGGTCAGTTGCGTAAAGGGAAAGTTTCTTGTAATTTTAGAAAGTATCATGATCAAGTAAATATAGCAGATACATCATATCTAACTATATAGAACTTATTTATGATCCCAAAAAAATCTATATAGAACTGATCTTGTTTCGAAAATAATTAAGCTTTTAAGGTTTTCTATTTCCAATAGATTAATTACTATAAAAATTAACGAGTCTCATGACACAATACTCTAAATGGACAAAAAGCAAAAAACGCAATGAACAGCAGTGAGCAAAACATCGAACCTGTATTAGAACAAAGGTTCTTCGTGAAAGACCAGCCTGGAACAGAAAAAAAATATATCTTAGGAACTTGACTGCTACAAGCAACAAAAATATTGCCGAGCAGAAGGGGAAGGAACATAAATAAGACACTACCTTCCCCATGTTAACAGTGAAATATAGAATAAGTCAAACAAAATCCATATATTAGATAAGATTCAAGTTTGAAATGAGTGTCAGATATTTAAACAGCTGCGAATTTGAGGGCAAGACTTACATGTATGGCATCCATCTGAGAACCATTCAGATTGTCTTTTAGATAATCCATAAGTGGCCGAGGCACCTTCCATTTGCGCTCCTCAGAACTCCCCGTACTGGGTTTCTCTGAAGCTGACAATATCAAATCCTTAAAAGGAAGAGAAGCAACCGAACGTATTGCTACATATTCACGCATGATAGTTGATAAACTGCAAACCTGAGGTGGTCCAATGTTATGACGTATGTTAAACCTCACTAAAAAGAAGATGATCACTTTGATCATATTAAATTATATTACGAGAATTTATTTCTTATACACGAAAGGGGATCACACCCTACTAGTACTTCTATTAAAAAGTGCCTGGAAGGAGACAGCAAATGCTAAACAAGCGAAACCATAACAAAAATAAACTTTCCTTAAATTTTGGCAATAACGGCTGCTAAAAATTTACCCGAATAAATCACTAGATCGACAACTAACTGCCTGTTTGTCTGCAATAAATGTATTTGATCTTTTATCACTGGATTTGCAGAATATTATGGCTTCCCAGCTGCGTTCTCAAAGACTGAAGCCTGCCCTATATATCAATGCTATAATATAGCACTGGTGATACACTATAAGATTTATCTCTGGCAGCCTACTTAATAAATCTCACGCAAGTTAATGCAACATTTCAGTCTCAGACATATAGGTAAAATTTGTGAGGATGGATAAACTAAAACTTAAAGATAACCATTCCTCAGATCCGGAAAGAAATGTCTTTGCACTGACAAGATATGATAAACAAAAAATTCAGTAACAAAAAATCTACAGGTTAGAATGTAAAACTTCTTGCAAGTCAAAGTTTAAAGCACAAAGAGAAAATAGATAGGTTCTGTTCAACTAAGGAAACCATATACACTCAGGTGTATATTAAACTAAAATCTACTATAACAAAAAAGATAGAGATTATTAAGTGTAACTAGTTAACATTTGAAGCTCCACTGAGGACGAGGGGGAGAAGAGAGAGAAACTAAACACAAGAAGCATTAGTTGAGCTGATTCGGTAAATTAATACATTCAAAGAGTGCAAAAAGAAATTGATTGAGTTTAATGAATGCTATACCCAAAAGAAAATATGCTCATGGAATCTTCGGGGGAAAAAAACTATATTAAAAAAAACTAAAATATAAAAATCTAAAGGAGCTGGGAAACAATAATAGGAGAGGGAGAGATCTCCTGGAAATCAGTTTAAGAAATTCAGATGCACCACAGAATCAAAAATTATGGAGAGACCAGTTGACGAAATAAGTTAGCAAGCAAGTAGAAAACTATGAAAAAGCACGTAGGACATCTAGAACAGAATGGACTTTTGTCGTGCAATTTAGATCAAAAATTATGGAATCAAGTAAAGCAACAACTTAAACATATACCTTTTTAACCCAGACAACCCTATCGGTTGCTTTAATGGTTGACCGCATCGTCAACAACCTTGGACTTGCTTCAGCTTCACCTTTGTCCAACTGTTTGACCTCTCCATCGAGGAAGGTAAGAAGTGAAAGAGCTGCACTACCACTACGATGTTGCATCAAGGCAAAAACATAAGCACCTATAACATCTCCCTCTTTAAACTGCAGAAAATTTAGCATTCCCAGTTTCAATAAAGAAAAAAAAAACATAAAGTGCTCTCTCATGATATACCCGGGCCATCTTTACCTACTTTACGCTACATGCGATCAATTAAATTTAATATCTTCAGAATTAACAGCTCACATCAGAATAAAAAATCCTGAGTGATAGCTAAATAGAAAGTGATTAGTTGAGATGGTTCACTAGGTGTCATTTTGGTTCGAGATAAACTTGGATTAAGTGGCATAATTGCCATTCTTTCATCCAAACAGTTGCCATTATATGTTGGAACAACTGGTTTAAGCTGGTCAAGTATTATTAGGTCGATTCAGTTATTTCACGTAAAATAAATATTGAACGTATTCCATATTGATATTCAGAGTAACCATAATTTCCACACAAATATATAATTATATTTATTTCAATCTGGCTGTCAAACAATTGTTAAAATTCTAGTTAATTCATTTTGCATTCAGAAAAAAGGAAGCAAAGAGAGGAAACTAATGGATTACTTAAATCAGTTGGGATAGAAAGTGAATAATTCATTTGATCCACTCATCTCTAATTCGCTTACCAGACATGCAAAGATTTAACAAATGCTCTCCATTGTTCATAGATAAAGTATTGATAAATCGCACTCTAATAGCATGACAGACAACTAATGGTTTGATTTCCTGCTCAATTTTTTTTCTTTAGAAACCAATTTATCAGAAAATATCCTGTAGTTTACAAAGTTTTGTGACATGCAGTCCTACCTGGAAATAACCCAACGTGCTTTTTACTAGGATTTATCTATGCTAGATGGATAGCACTGGCACCATGCACCATGAGATATAACAACCAGATCCCTCCAAATGCTCTTGCCAACAGTATTTCTAGATATCAAAATGTAACAGGAAGATGCATTTTGATAAATTAGAGTTTCCTCCGATAAGAAAAAGAACAACCAACATATCAAAATACATTCTGGCTACGGTGTGTTTTATTGTGAAATGCCCTCCTCTACATAGTGCTAACTGCAAATATTCTACTCTCTCCCATCCAAAGATTGACAGTTTTAAGATGTAAAGATAATGATATCGAAAGGATGGTATCTTAGTTTTTCGCATCCTCTATTACATTGAAGGCTAAAAAAAGCTTTAGGGTACTTGTAAATCACAAAATTTCAGGTCAACAAAAATAACCAAACACTAGAGTAAATTTTGCTAAATTAGCCCAAAAAGGAACTAGATACAAAGGTAAGTGGAGGTAAGTAGAGGTGACTTCTATACATGCAATTATCTAAACTTTGGCTTGTTTGGATCATCTTCTGGAGTGATGTGATGTTACATCCAGTTATCTCACCTCAAAATCAACATAACCCTCCAATTCAACCAAATTTAGTTTCTAGGCCAATAATGTCGGTTATGTATGTAGCATACATGTTGCATTCCTCTACCTCCACATGCAAATCACCTACTGGTATCATACCGTTGTATCCAAACAGGGCCTAAGCCAGAAATGAAGGTACAAGGTACATGTATGCAACCTATAAGTTATCTCTCTCTACCTTCACTTAAAGATTACCTCGACGCTGGTCCCGAGGGAGTGCGGCTGCGCCCCCTCGGATTTAGTATTGCCTTGAATTTTACATGTACAATAACATGACCAACCATAGAAATAGAGTAATCAAATAACTTCCTTTCACCAATTGGTTGTAGTGTAGTTGGTTAGGTTACTTGTCTCTCATCCTTAGTACCTGGGTTCAAGTCCTGGCATCAGAATTTTTTTACTTTTATTTGAAATTACAGAATTGGATTTAGTTTTCACTTTTATTTACAATTTTAATTTTCAGTGGGAATTGAACCCATGACCTTCTAATTTGAAGTCAAGCACACTAATCCCCTGCACACAATGTGAGTTTACATTTCATTAACATTTGATGAATAATATCTTGGCAATCCCAAATGATTTGTCACCAGCTTTACATAGAAAAGACCAAGATATAATAAATGTCATGACTTGTGTAAGGATAACCAAGTAACAGTTGCAAAATATGAGAGATGATGGTTGTGAATCATTGTTGGGGGAGATTTATTAAATTTGTGTTAAGCATAAATAGTAGTCCCACAGATGGACGAACTAATTGTACAGCATGGAAGATCCCGTCACAATTTTGAAGGAAAAACAAATCTTCATCATTATCGTGTTGAATTGTTTTATGAAGTGATTGATTTTCAGAATATGAAGTCTCCAAGAGTTTTATTAATAAATAAAATGGTTATTTAGTGATTGTAATAGTTTATGACATTTAGTATTAATATATGATATTTTGAAGAATATAAATGTATTTATTATAATTTATTATTATTTTAATAGTAAGTGCCGCACTCCCTGGGTGAAAATCCTGGCTACGCCACTGCCTCTAGGTATCCTACCTTAAAATAATACGAAATCGAACAACATTCCACTCACCTCCTTCTCCGAAAGTAACAACAGATCATTCTCTGCCACCTCCTCCCGAAACTCATCTCTCTTCAACACCACATCCACCTTATAAAATCCATCTGATTCCGCACAATTTGCCACTGCACCCATCTCGAACCCACTCCCTACAACAAAAAATAACATAAAAACAATCAAGTTCAATAAACAAAACAAAAAAAAGATTTTTAAATATATACCCCTAACGAATGTTCAAATCTCATATTTACCCCCCGAAGAAACATGAATTTTCATATTTATGACTAAAAACTAACAATGTGGGTCCCATTTCATATTTACCCCCTTGCCTGTCCGATTTCTTCCGGTTGGCAACTGAGAAATAAAGAGCATAATGGTCAACTAAGGTAAATTCTACTAAACGAAATTTCTCACAATCTGGATGACATGAATCAAGGGACAACTAAAACGCGGTTATAACATTGATAGGAGAAAAAAATGAAAAACACATATTCTGGGGGTAAATATGATATTCAATCATCTGTTAGGGGTACATATATGTTAAAAAGAAAAGGGAACCTGTTGAGTGTCTCGAATTACACTAGTTGGACACCCTATGAATGATTCGGTGCCGTTCACTTTACTTAAATATCACGATTTGCAGGCCTCTTAAGTATCAAGTCGTTTTGAGATTGTTTTTGCATGTTTTAGGTGGTTGCAAAATGAACAGTTTTCAATAATATAACAAGTTGACATCAAGTGATTAATGGGTGATAAGACTCCAAACATCTTGATTTGAGTACACATCCATATTATAATATTAGAAACATAACAAGTACAACTACTCTATAAGATGAAAATTTTCTCCTACACTATAAGTGTGAGATTCCATTTCCTTGTGTTCAAAAGTACAATAGATACAAAAGTATACCTTCATCGTCATCGCTCCTCTGCGTTATATTGGCCTTGACCTCCTCGAAGAGCAGCGGCTCGAAGAACTTAACATACTCCTCAAAGTCCTTGTACGAGCTCTTGATCCGCTTCAATCGGGTCCCACCACCAGCATCCCTCTTCTGCTTCAAAATTGAACAAGTTAAATACATAAATGAAATCCTAGTTTCGATTAGGGTTAGGATTTTGGCTTACTTTGGATTCGGTTAGGAGGCGGATGTAATCCCAACCGAGGACGATCTTGAGGAATCGGGAGAGAGAGGACTGAGTGTTCACCGGCGTTGACTTTTCAATCGCCATTGCCGGCGAGGATCTGGGGTTTCGAGGTCGGGGGTTTTTGGAGAAGACGAGGGTTGAGTTAATTAGAGACTAGTATACCCCTGTACAGATTGTACAGACTTCATCAAATGATGTCTCAAATTTAACTAAATTATGTTAAAAGGTATATTAGAACATCATTAACATTCAATAAAAATATTCGGCATGGCCTATCCATACATGCAGTTTTTTCCATGTATAAATATCATTCAATATAACAACATTTTCAATAATTATTTAATTAAGATTACTCATTCGATGCAGTATGGTAAAGATGTTACACAAAACAAAACATCCAAACTCGAGCATTTGATGCAATAAGGCACCTCCAAACTCAATCACAATAATCATTCAACTGTCAAAATACTTAAATGACAATTATATATCCAGCATAGGGCTTAAATAAATTGTCATTGATAATAAAAGACTCCAATCCAAACAATTAAAATGCAAAATCATACCATTGAGATTGAGAGCAACTTTGACTCGGTGAGAGCAAGAGCTCATCCGATAAGAGCACTAAACTTAAAATTGTACAATTCTCATACTCTAACCCTATAATCAACCACCAAAACTCATCAAAAATTTTGAAAAAACCGTCATGCCCGCTTAACAAAATTGCAAATTTTGATTATTAAAAGCATTTCAAATCATAGCTTAGAGATTGAGAGCAATTATGACTCGGTGAGAGCAAGAGCTCCACCAATAAGAGCAGTAAACTCAAAATTATGCAATTCTCATACTCAAACCCTCTAATCAACCATCAAAACCCATGAAAATTTTTGAAAAAGCCATCATACATACTTAACAAAATTGCAAAATTTGATGATTAAAAGAATCAAAATCATACCTTTTGAGATTGAGAGCAATTCTGACTCGGTGAGAGCAAGAGCTCCTCCAATAAGACCACTAAACTCAACCTTGTACAATTCTCCTACTCTAACCCTATAATCAACTACAGAAACCCATCGAAAAGTTTGAAAAAACTATCATACCTGATTAAGCAATTTTGCAAATTTTGATGATTAAAAGCATCAAAATGAACCTTTAAGATTAAGAGCAATTCTGACTCGGTGAGAGCAAGTGCTCCTCCAGTAAGAGCACTAACCTCAAATTTGTACAATTCTCGTACTCCAACCCTATAATCAACCACAAAACCCCATCGAAAATTTTGAAAAAACCATCCTACCCGCTTAATAAAATTGCAACTTTTTATGTTTAAAAGCATCAAAATCATGCATTTTGAGATTGAGAGCAATTCTGACTTTGTGAGAGCAATGACTCCTCCAATAAGAGTACAACACTAAACTCAAAATTGTACATTTTTGACACTCCCCTTAATCAACCACAAAACCCATCAAAATTTTTGAAAATACCACCATACCCGATTATCAAAATTGCAAATTTTAATGATTTAAAGTATCAAAATCATACCTTTGAGATTGGGAGCAATTCTGACTCAGTGAGAGCAAGAGCTTCTCCAATAAGAGCACTAAACTCAAAATTGTACAATTCTCATAGTCCAGCCCTATAATCAACCACAAAAACCCATCAAAAATTATGAACAAAACCATCACACCCACTTAACAAAATTACAAATTTTGATGATTAAAAGCATCAAAATCATATGTTTGAGATTGAGAGCAATTGTGATTCGGTAAGAGTAAGAGCTCCTCCAATAAGAGCACTAAACTCAAAATTGTTCAATTCTTATACTCCAGCCCTATAATCAACCACAAAAATCCATCAAATATCTTGAAAAACCCATCATAAGTTGCTTTCCTTTTTCAAAATAAAGGAAGGAGAGATGGGATAGACCCATTAGCTTAATATATAGTTATAATGATTAAACATTATGGTTGATAGAGTTGAACAATTACCTGATATTTACATTTAAAATTAGAAAGGGTCATAAAATACAATTTTTTATATTAAATTGCGAGTTAAAGAACTGACCATAGTGCTCCCTCGCAGAAAACACAACTCTAACATCACCTTCAATAAGCCTAATGAACAAATGAACTGTAGTTTGCACAACAAATTCAATCTTAATTTTGTTCACAACATACTCATCCAACGGTTTTCATAGAAATATATGTATAGCTGATAATGGAATTATCATTCCCTTCTTTAGCACACATCGTCAAACATACTTTCAAATTAATAAAAATTCAATAAGCCTAACAAACAACTCTACCTTCACCTTCAGTAAGTCTAATGAACAACTACTGAACTGTAGTTTGCACAACAAATTCAATCCTAATTTTGTTCTCAACGTACTCATCCAACGGTTTTCGCATAAGTATATTTGTATAGCTGATAATGGTGTTATCATTCCCTTCTTTAGCACGCATCATCAAACATGCATTCAAACTGATAAAAATTCTACCTTTTGAGAAGCGACGAAGAATCCGTAGGCGAGCAAGAGGCAGCGTGGAGGCGGCGGCAGCGTGAGAGGCGACTCGGAGGCGGGTTAGAGGAGAGAAGGCGCGAGGGTTTCGGACGCGGCTCGGGGAGAAGAGGGGCGTGGGTTTCGGAGGCGAGGAGAGCAGTGTGGAGGCGGAGGCAGCGTGAGAGGCGAATCGAAGGCGGCTTAGAGGAGAGAAGGCATGAGGAATTCGGAGGCGGCTGGGGGAGACGAGGGCCGAGGTTTTGGCAGGCAGATCAGTGGATGAGAGGTTTAGGGTTTGGGTTTTTTTTTCTCCCCAATTTTCTTAATTAAAAAGTGTAGAACGCACGTGTTGATCTTTCTAGTTCTTTCCTTTCCCTATTTCAAACTGAAAAAAATGAGAGAGACCTGTTTGCTTAAGATATAGTCAGTATAGTTAGTGTTATCTTGTGCAAATTGCACATCTATATAATAAATCTATATAATAAAACATAAAGAAAGCTATCAAGTGGCTCTCCTTCAATCCTCTCAAAAATCAGAGGCCCGGATCCAACCTCAGAAAACATATTTTTTCCTTCCAAAACTCAAATTTAAATCACCCACCCAAAACAACTCCTATATTTATTTAAATTTTGTTTCCTCTCTCTCTCCCTCCCTCTTCTATTCGGGGGCATTTGGTACGCGGTAATGTATAAAGGAATCTAGGATTACCCTATTGATTACCTGGTTTGGTAAGACATAGGTATAGTTTTGTAAATAATCTTAAATTCTCAAGGTTATCAAAATAATTAGTTTGGAAGGATAAACATTCCCCTTGAAAAGGGTGGGATTTGTGGATTCCTCCACATAAAAAATGAGTGAGATTATTGCACACCCAAAACACCCTCCAGATTTCTAGCTTATCATATAACCCTAATCTTCCCAAATCCCAAATCCCAAACCCTTATCCCCCAATTGCCAATTCTGCAAACTAATGGCAGATTCTTCTCCTTTTTCATCTTCGAATATTCGCAACATTTGCATCCTGGTCCACGTCGACCACGGCAAGACCACCCTCGCCTCCTCCTCCTCCGGCAAGACTACCCTCTTTCTCACTTTCATGTGCCTACTGACAGAAAACCCTAGTCAATGTCTTCTTAAACGTGAGATTTTTGATTATCAAAACAAAAGCCGCAGTTAATCTTGAACTAGTTCCGCTTGTGATTAAAGCCTCACTAATTCCGCTCTTAATCTAGTCATTAAAGACTCACTAATTCATCTATTATGCATAATAATGTCCACTGACCCTTAATTATATATGCACAAATTTGGAACAAAAATAGTGGAGATGGAGGAGCATTGGGTTTATCATGAAATTTATATACGAGCCCAGTATTAGGGTTTTGGCCTCAAATCAAATTAGATAACTTTTATATTTATTTATTTTTAAATAAAGTCAAAAGAGTATTTTCGGTAATGTCTATTATAGAGATGGATAGGTGGGAATGAATTGTTCTATACTGATATGGTCAAAACAAGGGGTTCAATCGAGACCGTCCAAATGGGGCACGAATCCTACAGCTCAGGGACGAGACGGTAATTTCACATGCAAACGGGTCCGAAGCGGGTACTGGGTCTCCTTCTCACAGATCCAATAACCCGCAAACGGATCCACCACAGCTGGGCACGGGTTTCAACCCGCTGCCAACTCGATCCAGCAAGACACAATCAAGGTCCCTGATTAGATCTAAATCAACGGCCATGATTCACGTCAATCTTTACACTGGGATTTAGGGATTAAAATTCCTTATCTGATTACCAGAATATACCTTATCAGATTACTTTCCCAATCTGTTTACAAGGAGATTATTCTATATCAGATTACGCGGATTACATTCCTAAATTGTTCTCTAAGACGCCTATAAATACCCCCCACCCATCTCCATTAAGAGGTAATCAATCTTTCTCTAGTTAAACGCTCTTTCATAGTCTATCAGATTACTGACTTGAGCGTCGGAGGGTGCGTCGCCGGGATCAACCCCGGTGTCTCGCACTTCCTTGCAGGTGCACGGCGGGAGTCAACGGTCAAGATCCGGCGGAACAGGTTAGGTGTTTGCTATTCAGGTTTTCTACGAACTCACAAATTCATCTGTTTGCCCCCACACCGAAATTAGCGGCAACAGATTGGCGCCGTCTGTGGGAAACTAACGAATAGAGACCTCTCCTCTTCCCGGTAAACAGGGTTTTCTCCAGCCATGCCGCCTCGCAAAGTCAGATCTAGGGGCTCCAATCGAGCGCCCATCCTTGACCAGCAGGAAGTCCTTCCTGATCCCACTCAGCAACAAGGGCAGCTCCCTCCTACTGTGGAAGAGCCGCTTCAGCGGAACCCTCCACATCCTGATCCGAAGGGGCCTAACCCCCAGAAACAGCCTCTTCATCCAGAGAACATACCCAACCACACTGCCTCCAGTGCCTCCATGGCCTCCCATCATCCCCGAGCCTCTGGTCGCCACGATGCCCATCCCAGACGCCCGGAAGATAAGGACCTTCGTCACCATCTGGACGAAAAGCGGGCTCGGGGAGAAGCCTCCCACCAAGAACGATCCCCCCGACACCGGGGACACAGGGGGTCCCCCGCCCGAAGAGGGAGAAGAGACTCCCCCGATCACTACCGAAGGAGGCACTCACCAGCAGGTCGGCAGCAGCATCGGAACAATGAGGCACCCATCACCCGTGCCGAGTTCCAGCAATTCCAAGCTATGGTACAACAGGCCCTCAATCTCC
Source organism: Hemerocallis citrina (assembly GCA_017893485.1). Lineage (NCBI taxonomy): Eukaryota > Viridiplantae > Streptophyta > Magnoliopsida > Asparagales > Asphodelaceae > Hemerocallis > Hemerocallis citrina. Next base: position 1,234,844 of record CM030368.1, on the reverse strand, counting down.
GTCAAAATCCCAATGAGCCAAAGGCCCCCTCCCCTCGTCCGGTCCGGAGCCCTCGCCAACGTTCCCCTTCTCCTCGACCCGCTCCTACCAATTCCAGACGCACCCCAAGTCCTCGTCGTTCCCGAAGCTACCATCGCCGCAGTCCTCGCTCCCCATCCTACGAAGGCGAGTCCCGTGGCTCGGCAGATCACCGCCGGAGAGATAACACCATGAACCGCCGCCTAAACGAGGTGGAAAAACTCTTGGGACGGATAAACCGGGAAGAAGAACTCAGGGGGAGGACCCTCCGTCCTAGCCAACCCCCGTTCTCCCGGACCATAGTGGATACTCCTGTTCCCTTCGGTTTCAAACCTCCCCAGTTCGAGAACTATACGGGAGAGACCGATCCGGTTGACCACATAGAAGGCTTTAAGACTTTGATGCTCCTCCATCAAGCGTCCGACGCCCTCCTCTGCAAAACATTCCCTGCAACTCTGAAGGGCCCAGCTCGAGAATGGTACTCTCGCCTTGCCCCGGCGTCAATATTCTCCTTTGAACAGTTCGAGACCCTGTTCATCACCCACTTCGTCAGCAGCCGAAGGGCCGAGAAGACCAGCATTTCCCTGTTGCACCTCCGTCAGCAGAAGGGGGAGAGATTGAGGGACTACGTGAAGAGGTTTACAGCCGAGGCCAGAACTATCGCATCCCTCGACCAATCCGTTGCTACCGCGGCGTTCCAATCCAACATCCTAAATTCTAACCTCCGCTCCTCCCTCGCCAAAAAACCGCCACATGACTTTTCTGACCTCCTCCTCCGTACTGAAAAGTACATCCGAGCTGAAGAGGCCGAGGAACCGCCCAGCTGGGAAGCAACCGCCTCCGGGTCTAAGAGGAAGGGAACGGAAGAAGAGGGACCCAAAAAGTTTCAGAAGGATAATGCTGGCCAGCGCCGGCCTCCCCCTAGATTTGAAAAATTCACTCCCCTCACCACAAACATCTCCGCCATTTTCATGGAAGTCGAAAAAGAAGGGGTCCTGCCTCCAGCTCCAAAGATGAACACCCCAGCCAAAAGGAGGGATAAAGACAAATGGTGCCGTTATCACCGGGACCATGGGCATGACACCAACGACTGCCGGGCTCTGAGAAACGAGATCGAAGCCCTCATCCAGAGGGGGCAGCTGGCGAAGTTTGTAAGAAAGGACGGGGCCGAACTTCCTCCCCAGCCTCGGGGGGCTAACAAACGTCCGGAACGGGAAGAGACGCCAGAATTCGAGGAAGAGCGAGTCCTCCACCTTATCCATGGGGGTCCAATGGGGGGCTCCTCGAACTCTTCTCGGAAAGCTTTTATTAGGGAAGTAAATTCTGTCCGGGCCACCCCTCCCCCCAAAGGACTCGGAGTGCCCGTCACCTTCTCTGACGACGATCTCGGGGGCGTCCGCACCCCTCATTGCGACGCACTCGTCATCAACCTTCACATGGCCAATTTCAAAGTCGAAAGAATCCTAGTGGATAACGGCTCCTCCGTTAACATCCTATTCCTCGATGCTTTTAAGGGGCTGAAGCTCTCCCGAGACAGACTGAAGCCCGCCGGGTATACGCTCCATGGGTTCACGGGAGTGCCGGTGACGATCGAAGGGGTGATCACCCTCGACGTCACAGCAGGCAAAACTCCTACTACCCGCACGGAGTCAATGGATTTCATGGTTGTAGATGTCCCCGCGGCCTACAACGTCATTTTGGGTCGGCCCGGCCTAGCCGCCCTTGAAGCCGTCCCTTCTGCCTATCATCTCAAAATGAAATTCCCCACTCGGGCTGGAGTGGGAGAAGTTAGGGGCAATCAGGAACAGGCCCGCAAGTGTTACATGACCTCCACGCTCGGACCCGTCCTCTCCTTAGAAACACTCGAGATTCCACAAGATGCTGCTCGGCCGACTCCTGAGCCAGTCGATGAGCTGGAGGAAATACTCTTCTCGGAGCAGGAGCCGACCCGTAAGTTCTATGTCAGCAAGGCACTCCCGTCCGCCCTACATTCAAATATTGTGAAATGCATCCGAGCCAACCGGGACCTCTTCGCATGGTCAGCAGCGGACATGCCCGGTATCTCCGAAGAACTCTTGGTCCATCGCCTCAGCGTTGATCCGGGGTCCAAACCGGTCCAGCAGAAGAGGCGCAAGTTCGCCCCCGAGCGCCAGCTCGCCATCAAAGAGGAGGTAGACAAACTGCTGAAAGCCCGATTCATACAGGAAGTGAATTATCCGGAGTGGTTGTCCAACGTAGTCATGGTGAAGAAATCCAATGGGACATGGAGAATCTGTATTGATTTCACTGACCTCAACAAGGCCTGCCCTAAAGATCCCTTCCCTCTGCCGAGCATCGACACTCTGATTGACGCAACCTCGGGACATGAGCTCCTCAGCTTCATGGATGCTTTCTCGGGTTACAATCAGATAAGGATGTTCCCCCCGGATATTCCGAAGACGTCTTTTGTAACGGACCAAGGACTCTATTGTTACCGAGTCATGCCGTTCGGCCTGAAGAACGCAGGGGCAACGTATCAACGTCTCGTCAACAAGGTATTCCAGGCCCAGATCGGTCGGAACATGGAAGTCTACGTGGACGACATGCTTGTGAAAAGCATCCGAGGCGTTGATCATGAGACCGACCTCCAAGAAGCGTTCGATGTTTTGAGAAAGCACAATATGAGACTCAACCCGAACAAGTGTGCGTTCGGCGTCTCATCGGGCAAGTTCCTCGGCTTTATGGTCAGCCAACGAGGAATAGAGGCAAATCCGGAGAAGATCAGGGCCATACTAGACATGGCCCCGCCCAGAAACGTCAAAGAAGTTCAGAAACTGACAGGTCGTTTAGCCGCCATTGGGCGCTTTTTGTCGAAGTCCGGAGAGAAATGCCTCCCGTTCTTCAAAGCCCTGAGGGGGACTAAGGGGTTCGAGTGGGGGCAGCCGCAACAAGATTCCTTCGACCAGCTTAAAGCTTACCTCGTCAACCCGCCTCTGCTCAGCAAACCCATACCGGGCGAGCCCCTCTACCTCTACTTGGCAGCCTCGGAACAGACACTAAGTGCGGTCTTAGTCAGGGAAGAAGAAAGAACTCAAAAGCCCATTTACTACGTCAGCAAAGTGCTCCGGGACGCCGAGCTCCGGTACCCGAAAATTGAGAAAATAGCCTACGCCCTGATAATGGCTGCAAGAAAGCTTCGGCCATACTTCCAGTCTCATTCCGTGGTCGTCCTTACCGACCAGCCGTTGAAACAGATCCTTCACAAGCCAGAGACTTCCGGCCGCCTCATGAAGTGGTCGATCGAGCTGAGCCAACATGATATTACTTATCAGCCTCGGACCGCAATCAAGGCGCAGGCGCTGGCCGAATTCATAGTTGAGACGACTATCCCCGACTCCGAGCAGACGACGAAGGGACCGCCTGTCTGGTCTGTATACGTCGATGGATCCTCTTGCAACGAGGGGAGCGGGGCTGGAGTCATCCTGGCGGGCCCAGACGACTTTGTCCTTCAATATTCCCTCCGGATAAACTTTAAAGCCTCGAATAACGAAGCCGAATACGAGGCGCTCATAGCCGGACTCGGGATGGCCCGAAACGCAGGGGCGCGACGCCTGCAGATCTTCAGCGACTCTCAATTGGTCGTCAACCAGGTCCTCGGCGAATATGAAGCCCGCGATGACAGAATGGTAAAGTACTTGGCCAAAGTGAAGAGCCTCATGGCGCTCTTCGACGAGGCCCTCATCCGAAGAATCCCCAGAGAGGAAAATGCCCAGGCCGACGCCCTGTCCAAACTAGCTTCCTCATCCCTGCAAGGCCTCGAACAAACCGTTCTGATAGAAGTCCTCCTCAAGCCCAGCATAGAGGACGAGGCTTTCAACTCCGTCGAAACACTGCCGCTCCCCCTCGAAGACAATTGGATGAAGCCCCTCGTCGAGTTTTTAAGAGACGGACTCCTACCAAGGGATCCGAAGGAAGCCCGAAAGATAAGGACCCGGGCCGAGCGTTACATAATGGTCGAAGGCGTTCTGTATAAGCGCTCCTTCACCCAGGTGGATGGTCGACCCTACCTAAGATGCCTCTCCCCCGGACAAGCCGATTACGCCCTGCAAGAGCTCCATGAGGGCATCGGCGGAGCCCACTCCGGCTCCAGAGCCTTGGCACGTAAAGTGTTAAACTACGGGTATTACTGGCCCACTCTCCTACGGGACGCCGAACGACACGTTCGACAATGCACCTCCTGTCAGAAGTATTCCGACATCCGACGCCTTCCACAAGCACCACTTTCCTCCTTGTCGAGTCCGATCCCCTTTGCAATGTGGGGGATGGATCTACTCGGGCCATTTCCACCGGCCCCCGGACAGTTGAAATTTCTAGTCGTGGCAGTCGACTATTTCTCGAAATGGGTCGAGGCCGAGCCCCTGGCTACAATTACCGAACATAGAGTCGTCCAATTCTTCTGGAAAAGTGTAATCTGTCGTTTCGGTGTTCCCCGAGTCGTAGTTACGGATAACGGTACGCAGTTCGCTGGGGCTGCCTTCCGAGCCTTATGTCAAGACCTAGCTATACAGCACCGCTTCTCCTCAGTCTCTCATCCCCAGTCAAATGGCCAAGCCGAGAATGCCAACCGACAGATCCTCTCCGGCATCAAGAAGAGACTCGACAAATGCTCCAAGGGATTGTGGGTCGATCAGCTGCCCAATGTGTTGTGGAATTACCGAACCACGAAGCGGATCCCGACGGGCGAGAGTCCGTTCAATCTCACCTATGGGTCCGAGGCCCTCATCCCACTAGAAGTTGGAATACCCTCTCCTCGCCTGATTGCCTTCGAAGAAGAACAGAATGCCAGGGAGCTCAGAACGAGCCTAGATTTGGTAGACGAGATTCGGGAAAGAGCCGCCATACGGCAGCAAGGTTACCGAAGAAGAATCGAACTCGCCTACAACAAACGGGTCCGCCCAACCGACTTGAAAGAGGGGGACCTGGTCCTCCGAAAACTGGCCATTTCGTTCCCCGGACAGAAGAGCAAATTGGCCCCAAATTGGGAGGGACCGTACAAAGTGTCCAAAGTGATCCGCCCCGGTGCGTACAAGCTAGAAGACCTTGAGGGTAGAGAAATTCCCAGGACTTGGAACGCCGACCATCTTTTGAAATACCTTGAGAAGGCAACCCCGCCTATCTAAGTAACTCGAGATGTCGGGCAACCACTCCTGCTACTAGTAATTTTTCCTTTGTTCTTTTTCATTGTAATAAACGGCTAGCAACTTTAGAAGCAGCCGACCATTAGATATTAATAAATAAATAAAGTTTTTCTTTACATTATCGCGTACTCCCGCCTTTAATTCCCTTATCACACAATGGTTCGGAGTCCAGCACTCGGCTCGACTCTTCCTACTCGGCCCGTCCTCAGACGGGCCGGGGGCAGATCGCCGTTCGAAATTGCTCCTGCAGCCGTTGAATGGATCGGAGTCCAACACTTGGCTCGATTTTGCTTCGCAGATCCGCTCCTAAGCGGACTAGAAGTAGCTCGCCATTCGAAACTGCTCCTGCATCTCTCAAACTTATCACACAATGGTTCGGAGTCCAGCACTCGGCTCGACTCTCCCTACTCGGCCCGTCCTCAGACGGGCCGGGGGCAGATCGCCGTTCGAAATTGCTCCTGCAGCCGTTGAATGGATCGGAGTCCAACACTTGGCTCGATTTTGCTTCGCAAATCCGCTCCTAAGCGAACTAGAAGTAGCTCGCCATTCGAAACTGCTCCTGCATCTCTCAAACTTATCACACAATGGTTCGGAGTCCAGCACTCGGCTCGACTCTTCCTACTCGGCCCGTCTTCAGACGGGCCGGGGGCAGACCGCCGTTCGAAATTGCTCCTGCAGCCGTTGAATGGATCGGAGTCCAACACTTGGCTCGATTTGGCTTCGCAAGTCCGTTCCTAAGCGGACTAGAAGTAGCTCGCCATTCGAAACTGCTCCTACATCCCTTAAACTAATCTAACGACCGGATCCTTCCTCCGGCTCGACTCTATCTCGCCGACTCGTCCTTAAACGATCCGGAACCCGTCCCGACCGTAGACTGTGCCGAGCTGACGAGGTACCGACCCTCGTTTTGGGAAAAAATCACCCCGAGGTCAACTCGCCGTTAGATCCTCTCAAATTGTGTGCCAAAGCGTGATGAGTGGATCCAGTAGTGCCACGTGCCCACAAAACGACAAGATAACGTTTTCTTGGTACTCGTGCCTGCCTCTGGATTCGTGCCCCCATCCGACGGTTATGGACACCCCACGTCGATCGGCACCAAGAGCCGAACGGCGGAGTCAGAACAACACATTGTTGGAGAATTCGTTTCGGCCATCAATTGTGCCGAGCTGACGAGGTACCGACCCTCGTTTTGGGAAAAAATCACCCCGAGGTCAACTCGCCGTTAGATCCTCTCAAATTGTGTGCCAAAGCGTGATGAGTGGATCCAGTAGTGCCACGTGCCCACAAAACGACAAGATAACGTTTTCTTGGGACTTGTGCCTGCCTCTGGATTCGCGCCACCATCCAACGGTTGTAGACACCCCACATCGACGGGCGTCAATAGCCGAGCGACAGGATCAGAATTGCGACAAAAGACTCGACGAACAGCCAATAGAAGACACTTCGGATAAATCGACCCCAATTTTATTAATGACTTGGACGAGTTTACAAAAAGATTACAACAGCGAGTTCAACAAAATATTAGAAGGCATGACCCGCTCATTTCCTCCGAGGAAGGGGGACACTCCGGTTCAACGACACTTTGGGTCGGCGCTTCTTAGCCTCCGAGCTCGTCTCCAGGCCGACGAACCGGGACGCCCCTTCGCCGCTGAGCCTCACAGTCGCCCCAACCGAAGCGCCACTTGAAGACACCGCCACACCACTTTGTGCATCGGCGGCTGACGCCCCGATGATAGGAGTCCGGGACGCCGCTTGATAGAACGTGATACCTCGCTCGATCTCTTCGCGGGTACACGAGGTGCTCCGGACGTTGGCCCTCACCGGCTGAGGCTTGAGCCGAGCGACCTCCTCCTCCAATTCGACGATCCGGTCCTTCAGTGCCTCGTCCTTCACGACAATTTTGAACCGAGGAAGCTTCGCCGATCCAGGGTATTCGGCGCTGTCAGATATGACACGACGCAGATGGGTCACCTCGATACTCTTGTCGACCGTCACCCTTTGCAAATGCTCGACCTTCTTCACGAGCTCATCTCGTTCGGCCAAAACAGAAGCCAATTCTTCTTCCTTAGAAAATAGCTCGGCTTCGGCTATCCGCAAGTGGTACACTTCGGCCAACAGATCCCCGTTCTTCATCTCCATATTGTACAGCATCCTCCTCGTCAGGTCGATCTCGCCCTCAAGGCGTTTCACGAGAGATAGATGGAACAGCTCTACTTGTCGCCGAGCCATCGTAGTGACGGGGGCCTACCCTACGACCGAACCAAACACTTAGACAATTTCAAAGACAAAACGTTTTTTTTTCATTTATCAAAAAGCGGTGGCCAGTCCGCAAAAGGCGTTACAAAGCTCGGAAGAAAAAGCAGAACAGAAACTACAAAAAGATTTAACGAAAGAATCAAGGGTCCACCTGCGTCTCCGCTCCCACCCCGGACGCATCGACGGGCGGTCCCTCGATTTCTCCCTTAGCCGGGTCATCCTCTCCCCCTCCGTCTTCGCCTTCGACCTCGTCCTCGGCATCCCCCTCCTCGTCGTCCGCGGGCGACCCGGGCCACAGTTGATAGCCGACTCGCTCGAAGCCGGGGACACGAGCCTGGACATGGTCCAGGGCCGTCTGGTAGGATCGCTCCATGTTCTCAGCCATATGTTTCTTCGCCTCTGCCTCAATTTCGGCTTCGACCTCCGCCCGGATCCTCGCGGCCTGCGCTTCCCTCTCTGCCTTCTCGTCGGCCAAGGACTTCAATGCCGCGGCAAGATCTTGGGCGGCCTTGGCAGCTTTGGCGGACTCCGCTTCGAGGCCCTCCTTCGCTTTCTTCAGGTCGGCGGTAAGGTCGGCCACCCGAACGTCCAGAGCCTCAGCCCGCCTCTGCTCGGCCTCGAGATCCTTGACCGCCCGGACCTTCGCCAGCCTGTCTTTCTCGCTGGCGGACTTCAGCTCCTTCTCCTGTGCGGCGAACGCCTCCATGAGATGGCCGAAGTGAACGGTGGCCTACAAAGACAACGATAAGTACGAAGTACGCACCGAGTAACAAACTTGAAGAAATTTGCGAACACTTACCGAAACAAGCCCCCGGGCGACTTCGTAAGTGTCGTCGCCGACCCTCCCCGCATTCAGCGCGGCCTTATCCTTCGGGGTCGCCAAGTGTTTGACGACCTGCATTGACATCTGCGAGTTGCCGAGGAAACCATCATGATTCCTCACCAACCAGTTCGGCACAAACAACTGCTTGTGCTGCTCGGTCAGGATTTCCTCGGCATTCTGAGTCAATGGGGGAGGCTCGAGCGCCAGCGCCGCATTGACATCAAAGACACCCTCGTTCACGGACGGGGCGACAGGGGCCGAGGTCTCCTCCACCACCACCACCTCCGAAGGCACCTCGGTAGCCGGGGGAGGCGGAGCAACGTTAGTGGCGACCGCGGGCTGAACACCCGAAGACGCACCCTCGGCCGCCCTCTTCCTTTTTCTGGTCCCGGTCAGCTTGGACCTATCGGCCATCATAGCTTTAAAGTCAATCTTCATCGACTCTGCATCAACAAAAAAAAAGGGAGGGGGAGAAAACCGAATCAAAACAGACGAATTGAAGACTTAGAAAAAAAAAAAAAATGAATGAGATGTCAAGAGCGTACTCGGGTCGATGGGGCTTAGTCCGGACCCGAACAACACCTCTTCGGTCAACTCCCTCCAACTCAGTACCGGAAGGGCCGTGATCCTCCTCGCTACCTCCTCCTCGGCCTCAGATAGTGCGGGGTCGCCCCGCGCAAATTTCGGCACTTCCACCTTCCACCGGGACGGAATGTGCCAAATCGGTTCGCCCCTTACGATAAAATACTTCTCCCTCCAACCCTTAAGAGAGTCGGGATTCTCTACAATCTTAACACCTCTCCTCGGCCCCAAATAGTACCGGTACTCCGAGCCGTGTTGCTTGTTTATCCGATAGAGGCCCCGGAAAACTGACAGATCCGGCGCTACCTCGGCTCGGTGACACTGAAGCAAGAATGCGTTCACATGACGCCAAGTGTTTGGACTGAACTGAGTAGGGGCGAGACAATACCAGCCGAGGATCTGAAGTATGAAAGGGTGCAGCGGAAAACGCAGTCCCGCGTTCAAGGAGTCGACGTCAAACATGCACATGTCCGACGAAGGCAACTTAGTGTTTGCTCGCACCCCGGGGCCAGCGACCATCAGCTTGTACTCCGACGGGATAGCGAAAGCCTTCCTGATCCGAAGAAGATCCTTCTCGGTCAACGACGAAATGAGCTCGTCAGCTTCGGAGGGATGGAACGGATTAGGCTCCTCGACGATCTTCGACTTTCCGTAGATCGCTTTCTCCAGAAGATCACCCTCGTACTGCCTGACTCCTGAATGCCCGGACAGGACGGAAGGATATTGTCCTATCTCGGGAGCTCGTTTCGGGTTCTCCACAATCACCCCCACCATGGGGGGCGGGGTCTCCCCTGTCCTCTTCTTCTTCCCGACCCTCGACTCGACAGCCAGCGGTTCAGCCATCTGCTTCCCCTTCCTGCGAGCTTCCGCCCTAATCCTCTCCCCGGCGCCATCACCGCCCGAGGACGAGGCACTACTACCCGAGCTTACCCTTGACATCCTTTGAAAAAGCTAAGGCAAAGACAAACTAACCTTTGAAGTGACGTTCACGGTCGGAGAATGCTCGCCGGAAATCGCCTGGCCCACGCGACAGCTAACGACAACACCGTGGAGCAAGAGCGCCGCTAGCAGAAGACTTAGAGAACAAAAGTAAATTCGTAGAGTGAAAAGTGAGAAATGAGCTCAGGGGTGAAGGAATGGTAACTTATAACCTCAACTGATAACGGGCCTCCTTGGGAATCCCAAAGGCCCACTAAGAATCCCAAACGCCCCACAAGAGAGAGGCGGCGGTATGAGAGGGATGGCGGAACTCCCCAAAAAACACAAGTTGCGACCCGGCCACCGGTCTAATGAGCCGAGCTATCGAACGAAACGCTCAGTGACCGAGCCACCGAGTTCGCCCTAAAATACCCAAATCCGCGCCCGGCAAACAGCGCGAGGTACGCGGACCGAGGTGACGAGATACCGACCCTCGTTTTTGGCAAAAAATCCTCCCGAATCAAAATCACCGTCGGATCTCTCCAAAATTCGCGTCAGGATCTGATGAACGGTTCAGATTGCGCCACGCCCACAAAACGACAAGATAGCGTTTTCTCGTGATCTGAACCCCATCCTCGTGATGCGTGCCAAAATGAACGGCCCAGATCCGTCCACGCAGACCTTCCAAACCGCTTGCCATCGGCTTGGTCGGTCGAGCTACCGAACAGCTCAGCCGAGCAACCGAGCCACTTAATACGGAATGGCGGAACCATCGAGAAGACAAGTAAACGACTCGGTCTCCGGCCCACCAAGCCGAGCCACCAAGTTCGCCCAAAAATACCCAACTCCGCGCCCGGCAAACAGCGCGAGGTATGCGGACCGAGGTGACGAGATACCGACCCTCGTTTTTGGCAAAAAATCCTCCCGAATCAAAATCACCGTCGGATCTCTCCAAAATTCGCATCAGGATCTGATGAACGGTTCAGATTGCGCCACGCCCACAAAACGACAAGATAGCGTTTTCTCGTGATCTGAACCCCATCCTCGTGATGCGTGCCCAGATAAACGGCCCAGATCTTGCCACGTCGACAAAACGACAAGATAGCGTTTTCTGGGGATCCACGCCAAAGATGGACGGCCTAGATGATGCCACGTACCTCGGATGCTTTGAACCGAGGCACCGACCCTTCCAACCGAGTCGCCGACCCCCCAAGCCGCGGCACTACGCATCCGGGCCGTGGTGCTGGGGTACCGACCCTTCCAACCGAGTCGCCGACCCCCCTAGCCGCGGCGCTACGCATCCGGGCCGTGCTGCTGGGGTACCGACCCTTCCAACCGGGTCGCCGACCCCCCCCCAGCCGCGGTGCTACGCATCCGGGCCGCGGTGCCGAGGTACCGACCCTCGTTTTTGGGAAAAAATCCTTCCGACCCTCAGGAGCCGTTGGATCTCGTAGGAAAGCGCGCTCGTCATGGTGGACGTCCCAGATCTTGCCACGTCCACAAAACGACAAGATAGCGTTTTATGGGGATCCACGCCAAAGATGGACGGCCTAGATGATGCCACGTACCTCGGATGCTTTGAACCGAGGCACCGACCCTTCCAACCAGGTCGCCGACCCCCCAAGCCGCGGCACTACGCATCCGGGCCGTGGTGCTGGGTTACCGACCCTTCCAACCGGGTCGCCGACCCCCCTAGCCGCGGCGCTACGCGTCCGGGCCGTGGTGCTGGGGTACCGACCCTTCCAACCGGGTCGCCGACCCCCCTAGCCGCGGCGCTACGCATCCGGGCCGTGGTGCTGGGGTACCGACCCTTCCAACCGAGTCGCCGACCCCCCTAGCCGCGGTGCTACGCATCCGGGCCGCGGTGCCGAGGTACCGACCCTCGTTTTTGGGAAAAAATCCTTCCGACCCTCAGGAGCCGTTGGATCTCGTAGGAAAGCGCGCTCGTCATGATGGACGTCCCAGATCTTGCCACGTCCACAAAACGACAAGATAGCGTTCTATTGGGATCCCCGCTAAAGATGGACGGTCTAGATGGTGCCACGTACCTCGGATGATCCGAACCGAGGTACCGACCATTCGAACCAACTCGCCGACCCCTCGAACCGCGGCGCAAAGCATCCGGGCCGGGGTGACGGAGTGCCGACCCTCGTTTTTGGGAAAAAATCCTTCCGAGGAGCAGGAGGCGTCTGATCATTCCGAAATTCGCGCTCCATCTTGATCGAAGGCCCAGATGATGCCACGCCATAAATAGGTATTAAAAATTGGTTTTTATTTATTTAAATCGGTTTATTTATTTAAAAAATTGCGAAAAAATCGCTAAAAATTCGGGAAAATTAGCTAAAAATTCCAGGAAATAATTAAAAATTCGGGGAATATTTCTAAGCCACCGAACGAGCAATTATTACCTAGAATACGCGGTTAAAGCCCCCGAACAATTAGCCAACACATCGCAAAATTAAATAAATCATCCGGAAAAATAGATAAAAACTCGACACAGCTTCGGAGCATCAAAGAAGGAGGAACTAGCCTACCCCCGTGCTCCAGGATTCAAAAATCACCCATTCGGACTGCGATACAGTTCCACCGACCACTGAGTTAGTCAAACTACTCCTCAAAGACTGACCACCCTCAGTCTTTAGGAGTGGGGGGCTCGTGATATGGTCAAAACAAGGGGTTCAATCGAGACCGTCCAAATGGGGCACGAATCCTACAGCTCAGGGACGAGACGGTAATTTCACATGCAAACGGGTCCGAAGCGGGTACTGGGTCTCCTTCTCACAGATCCAATAACCCGCAAACGGATCCACCACAGCTGGGCACGGGTTTCAACCCGCTGCCAACTCGATCCAGCAAGACACAATCAAGGTCCCTGATTAGATCTAAATCAACGGCCATGATTCACGTCAATCTTTACACTGGGATTTAGGGATTAAAATTCCTTATCTGATTACCAGAATATACCTTATCAGATTACTTTCCCAATCTGTTTACAAGGAGATTATTCTATATCAGATTACGCGGATTACATTCCTAAATTGTTCTCTAAGACGCCTATAAATACCCCCCACCCATCTCCATTAAGAGGTAATCAATCTTTCTCTAGTTAAACGCTCTTTCATAGTCTATCAGATTACTGACTTGAGCGTCGGAGGGTGCGTCGCCGGGATCAACCCCGGTGTCTCGCACTTCCTTGCAGGTGCACGGCGGGAGTCAACGGTCAAGATCCGGCGGAACAGGTTAGGTGTTTGCTATTCAGGTTTTCTACGAACTCACAAATTCATCTGTTTGCCCCCACACCGAAATTAGCGGCAACATATACCAAACACGGTAATAAAGTATTCCCAGACATGTAATGTCGTATACCAAACACAGTATTGCAACATTCCCGGGAATCTTCAATCCCACCCTCATATTCCTGGGAATCCACTAATTCCTGAAAATTCTCCAATCCGCGTACCAAAAATTAAGAAAATTAATTTTTTTTTTAAAAATAAAAAATTAAAAACTTTAAAACTTTAAAAATAATTCAAAAAGTCAAAAAAATCATATAATATGTTAGCTGTAGGGGTCAACTCTCGTACCCTTGACATAATCGACGATCATATAGGTGAGTTCACGGTTTCCATTAGAGTTAGACGTAGAAGCGACGGGTGGATACAGGTAATCTCGTCTGTTTACGGTCCGTATGACAGCAGACGTCGTAAGGATCTGTGGGCGGAACTTAGATTCATCAAAAATAAATGGAGCGGGCCTTGGGTCTTAGGTGGAGATTTCAACATCACTAGATTCCGTTATGAGCATAAAGGCGGAGGACATCACCGTATAGATCAAGACTCATTCAACGAGATTATAGAGGAACTAGACTTATTAGAGCTGGATATGACTGACAGAAAATTCACTTGGTCGAACATGCAGAGATGTCCTACTCTGGCCAAGCTTGATAGAGTACTCGTGTCGTCTGATTGGGAAGAGATCCATCCGCTAGCAAAGGTCAAATCAGCATTGCGCTACACTTCAGATCACCTACCATTGGTCGTCGACTGCAGGCGGCAAGATAGGCAGCAGCACTTTAGCTTCAAATTCGAGAAAGCATGGACCATCTGCGAGGAAACCAAGCAAGTCATTGCAGAATCATGGAACGCCGAAACTTCGCAATCGTCTGCCGTTGGTATTTGGAATGAAAAGACTAGACGTCTGCGTAGGAGATTAAAAGGTTGGGCGGGCCAAAAGAAGATTGCCGTGTTACAAAACAGGACTGAAGCCAGCAGTAGAATCGCAGAATTAGAAAGATGCCAAGAGGAGAGAGAGTTGCGGGAGGACGAGAAGGACAAGCTGGTAAGCAAAAGACGGGAAATACAGCAAAGCATCCAGATGGAGGAGTTGTACTGGCAACAGAGATCAAGAGTACAATGGCTTCGCGAAGGAGACGCCAACACAAAGTTCTTCCACAAGATGGCTAATGGCAGAAAAAAGCACAATCATATTACGGGATTAACAGTGGATGGAAATTGGACAGAGAACGACCAGCGCATCAAAGAGCACCTCGACGCTAAGTTTCACGACATTCTAGGGTCTTCTTCAGCTAATAGATGCGCGCTTGCTTCTGATATGTGGGACTCGTCCAGGATAGAGGGGAGCTCAGGTATCGAAGAAAGGTTTTCAGACTCAGAGGTGCTACAAGCAATTAAGTTGCTCGGACAGGACAAGGCACCAGGGCCTGATGGTCTTCCCATCTTTTTCTACAAGATATACTGGGACGTCATCAGAGTTGACCTTATGAACATTTTCCACGACCTATATGACGGATCTGCAGATCTGGATAGACTGAATTACGCTACTGTCACTTTGATTCCCAAGAAAAGTAACGTCGAGTCCTATGAAGACCTACGGCCTATCAGTCTCATTAACGGTTCGTTCAAAATTATCACGAAGGTGTTAGCGCAGAGACTTACCCCCCATTTAAATGAGGTTACCGCTCCTTCCCAATGCGGGTTCATTCGTGGAAGGGACATTATGGACAGCATCGCATCCGCCCACGAAATCATTTTCAGAGGTAACAAGGACAAGGCTGACGGGTTTCTGCTTAAATTAGACTTCCAAAGGGCGTACGACTCAGTAAATTGGGATTGCCTAGACGAGGCATTAGAGCGTAAAGGATTCGGCGCGAGATGGAGATTATGGATGCATAGGTGTATCCGTGGGGGGAAATCATTTATTCAAGTCAACGGGTGGCAGGGTAAAGAGATTAGATGCAAAAGAGGGCTCCGACAAGGAGACCCGCTATCCTCCCTCCTCTTCGCTATAGTAGCGGACGGTTTAGCAGAAATGATAAGAAGGGCCCAGGAATCCAATACGATCACAGGAATTGAGATCAAAGGCATCTCCCAGCCAATGTCGATTCTCCAATACGCCGACGATACCCTACTGTTCGGAAAAGCTACCAGGCAAGAAGTGCTTGCTATCAAGGCAGTACTGGGGTGCTTTCAAGGCTGGTCGGGACTGAAGATTAACCTTCATAAGTCTAGCATTATCCCAGTTTCCGACCATCTATCACTGTCGGTTAACGAGATTTCGGAGATCCTTTGTTGTAAGGTCAGCGATTACCCAATCAAATACCTGGGTACGCCCATTAGACCAGGTGCTCTATTGAAGGAGGATTGGTATCCGGTCATCGACAAGATTGAAAAGAAGCTTCTTGGATGGCAGAGTCGTTTTCTGTCTCTGGGCGGACGAATCATTTTGCTGAATTCCGTCCTTTCTGCAGTCCCTCTCTACCTAATGTCGATCTACGAATTACCAAAATGGGTCATCCACAGGATCGATAAAATCAGAAGAAAATTCCTATGGAAGGGAACTGACGAAGGGAGCAAAGGTCTGCCCCTTGTTAAATGGGGCAGAGTATGCAAGAGAAAGGAAAACGGAGGTCTAGGAATCATGAATCTTCAAGACATGAACCAAGCGTTGCTGTGCAAGTGGTGGTGGAAAATTTCAACTAAGAAGAAGGGATGGTGGAGCTACTCATTCGCTCTGTTCCGCAAGAGAAAAAAATACAGATTCGGCGGCAGAAGCCCTAAAGCCAAGGTGTCCTTTCTCTGGAAAGGCATAGCTAAGCTCGGGGAGATTTTCCACACGAATACCAAACGCAAAGTGGGAAACGGTAAAAATACTAGATTCTGGAAAGACAAATGGTGCGGGGAAACTACCCTTCAAAACAGATTCCCTCAAGCTGCTAAAGGTACGATAAACTTGGATCTAACGGTGGTAGACGTGCGGAAGAATGGGAAACTTATTTTTACAGTTGCTCCCAACCTAGACCAGGATAGCCTATCACAGTTCGAACAGCTCAACAAACTCATTATCGACGAAGGGGGCCAACTGAGTGACGTTGAGGACGATAGATTATGGAATACAGACACGTCTAACGTATTCACAGTGGCGGCAATGTATAGGTGGATCAACGACGGTGGGACGAGATGTACAAACCAAGCGGCAATTTGGGGAGCTTATGTCCCGTTCAAAGTCAAAGTGTTCTGTTGGTTAGTTCACAAAGATGTGATTCTGTCCAAGGTTAACCTCAGGAAAAGAAATTTACTAAGCGACGTCAGTTGCGGGATATGCCTTCATCCAGAAGAGGACGCGAATCATATACTATTCCAGTGTCCAAAAGCGCGGTTAACTTGGGAAGTAGTATGTAGGGGTTTCGGGTTAAATAGGGTTCCTACTTCAATAGCAGATATTTGGGGGATTTTTAGAAACGGTCTCGTTAGGTCGGAGAATAGAAAAAGTTGGGATATTGCTGTAGCAGCATCTATGTGGAACCTATGGCTAGAAAGAAATGATTTTATATTCCGCAACACTGCTTTAACATTTCATAATTCCATGCGTAAAATCTTTGTGTTGATTCATGATTGGGCAGGGATTCAGGAGGCCGCGAAGAAGAGGAGGATCATCGAGGGCGAATAGTATTGGGCACTAGCATTGAGAAGAGGACTGAACCCCCGCGCTTGGTGGTTCGGTCGGCTGTGAGTTTGACTACTGTGACCTTCTTATCAACTCGGGTTGGTCCGAGTTCTTTTGGAGTTGCGAGTTCTCCCTTGTTCACGCAGCGGTCGTGTTGTTGTTATCGTACTTTGTTGTATTTATTGTTGTTCTTCTTGCAGCCTGTTGCTTTCAGACTTTTATTTCTGTTGTAATCCTTTGTTTCGTTATTTCGTATTAATGGAACGATGACGTTAGTCATCTTTTATCAAAAAAAAAACATGTTTTTCCTAAACCCCCAAAAATTTCTCATATAATATGTTTGCTACTTCAATTATTTTGCTGGACCTCCAAAACTATTTTATATGATCAAACAAGGTGTACCGTTCTGAAGACGTGCCGTAGGCCCGGGTCTACAGGCAAACCTAGTACTAACATAATTTTAATGGACTCGTGAACTGGTATGAAACTTTGAAAAAGTGTGAGCGAATTTAGAGAAATTAACTTTTTAAGGGGGCATTTGGTACGCGGTAATATATAAGGGAATTTAGGATTACCCTCTTGATTGCGTTTGGTAAGACATAGGTATAATTTTGTAAATAATATTAAATTTCTAGGGTTATCAAAATAATTATTTGGGAAGGATAATAAGTGTCTCAATATCTTCATTTGAGGTCGCTAATCCCATTAGCGATTTCATATATGCTAAGGTCGCTAGCGGGAATAGAGATAACAAACAAAAAATTTCAAATATTTTAAAACAGCGGCCGTTATTCTATTGATGAGAATAGCAGTCACTGCTGACCACACAAAGTAGTCCACGAATGCTAATTGTTTCGAAATTGGCTCATAATTGCAAATATTTTTAAAAAGTGGACTATTACAGCAAAAACTATCCGTTTGATTGTTCGCATTGGATTACGAGCCAACCATTTGATATCACCATTGGCTATCCGCCATTATTCCGAGCTCGAAAAGCAAAGCAAATCAATGGCGTATGCAGCGTATCCACTAGCATCAAAAATTTATTCACCCCCCTTCACGCCCAACTCCACCAACCCTAACCCTAAACCCCACCGCATCAACAGCTCACCTTCGTCGATGCGGCGGCGCAACCAGCCGTCGATCGCCGAGATTCAGAGGGCGATCGGCGTCGTCGATGATGATCCGATGAGTATGAACACACCATCGAGTTCATCGGCGTCAAATTCTTCTTCTAATTCGTTTTTGGATTTGTTGGCGTCGACGCCGATTGGGCAGCCGGAGGGCGAGGCGGAGAGGAAGCTGAGAGAGGCGGCGGAGTGGATGGTTGATCGGACCGAGGCCAATTCTCTTGCTGGTAATGAACTTTGATTTTTTTTCTTCTTCTTTTCTTTCGTGGAATTGTGTTTCTTTTTTATTCGTTGATTTTAGGGTAGATATGATTAATTACGGTTGTAGTTGAGGATAGATAGAAGAAACTATGTATGATATGGATGAGTGATGTTATTAGTTAAGCAACTTGTAAGGCCCTGTTTGGAAACAAAGTTAACTTTGGAGGTAAGGGTAAAGGGTCTGGTTCAAAGGAGGGGAGGGGTGGGGAGGGAAAATAATTATCTTCTTGTTTGGTTCACAAGGGGAGAGAAGAGATTTTATAATTAAATTACTTTTATACCCTTTTACATTTTAGGAGAGCCTATGCAGTATTGTTTCTAATTCTAACTTGGTAATATAAACAAAATAATGAAGACCAGTAAACAAAATAATGAAGGCATATACAATTAGTCCCAATAAAAATGCTTAACAAAATAATGAAGGCCAATATATAAACCTAGAAATTGGACTAACTTTAACCATTTGGGATAAGAATAGTTACTAGTTCTGTATTTGGTGCTTAAGTGGCATATCCTGTATGCTCATCAACAAGTGATTAGTGTTTTTAAAATAGTAATACACTAATACATGAAGGATTTAGGGAGTCCTTTCCAAGAAGTTCCGTTTTTAGATTATTAGATACCTTTAATTGTCCTGTAAGACTATAATCATGTGTTTTTTTTAATAATAACCTTATAAACATGTTTAAAATCATATTTTCTGGGTAATGTTTGTGAAAGATAATGCCACCCAGACCAAACCTTAAACGATTGTAGGGTATCCATTTTGTGGGCCGAAACCTGAGTTGTGCATGGCAGTATTTCTAATTTCAAATCCACATATTAATATATCTAAAAAACATGAATTATAGCAAGTTACTCTAGCACCATGTGAAATGTTTTGCCACTATATCTAAACTTCGAAAATGTTGTCAGACAATGTTTTACACTACCACTTTCAAAATTATATTATATAATGCAAGAAAAATATGATACAACATGCATACCTAATCTATAGCTATTCTATAAAAGATAACAAAGACTGAATCTAGCTCCAAATTCGCTGCGCAGACACAAGCTTTCTCTTCACCCATGGACCTTGAACTGAAGTACACAAGTCACTGTACTTCTGGGAATTCCATGCAATTTCCTTTACTTGTACTGTTCTGAACTTGATTCCCCAATTTCACTCACTGACTGTGATAGTTTCTTTTTTCATATAAATGTTATGGTCAAGGCATAAATCCAAATAAAGTTCATCGGAGGATACGGTTAGTAATAGCATACAAACTTGTAATGAAAGCTATACTGTTAATAAAGTCGTTAAAATGTTTGTCAAACATCAAACAGTAACATACATATGAGATCAACAATTGTGAGTTGATCAATAAATTTGCATTTTAGCTGAGGCCCAGTTTGAAGAAACAGAGGATATGAGGGAGAAAAAGAGAGGGTGAGTCGGATAGAGAGAGTCGGGGAAAGAGATTAGGGATTTAGATCTAAAAAGGGAAATTTAGTCCAATCACTTCAAAAAAAAATAGACCCACTTTTCCTCCACTCCAAATTCCCCAAATATTGGAGGGGAGCCAAAATTGACTCAGGAGGGATTTTGCACCCCTCCATTCCCCTCCCCTCCTAAAAAATGAACCAAACAATAAATGTTTAAAAAAATCCCTTCCCTCCCCTACCCTCCATTCCCCTCCAACCAAACAGACCCTAAAGGTATCCTAACTTTGGTTACAATACCTTGACCTCCAACTTAAAGTTAACTTCACCTGCAATTTATACTTGGTGTTTAGGAAGACACCCTAAGTTGTCGTAACTACATTCGATCTGAGAGAAAGAAAGAGAGCACTATCTCAGTTAAGAAAAAAGATGTCAGCGACTCAGAGTGGAATTTAGTTAACTGCTATTATCTCTGTTAGTTCAAGTAGAAGAACAGATTAGAAAGTTGAACAAAAACTCAGATAATTTTATTCATTGATGTGCTACTGCTTATATAGCTGTGCACCCCTAAACTAACAATGCAGGAATACAAGGAAACTAATTTAAAAATCGTGCCTGGTTATATGGTAACCAACATTGGACCTAGTCTATTCATGACTGGTTATATGGTAACCAACACTGGACTAAGTCAACAATACTTATTCAAAAAATATCCTAACATTCCCTCCCTTAAACTGAATATTTCAGTTTACAAAGGTAATATAGAGAGTTACTACGACTTCCCTCCCTTAAGCCGGTAGAGGAAATGGACAAACTCCAAGTAAGTGTCGGAGTTTCACAAATACAGGAAACTTGAGCGGTTTTGTGAGGATATCAGCAATTTGATCTTCACTGCGACAATGCTTCAGTTCAACGATCCCTTGCTGTACTAAATCATGGAGAAAGTGGTACCACACGTCAATGTGTTTGCTTCGGCCATGAAGAATAGGATTCTTGGCGAGCTTGATCGTGGAGCTATTGTCGCAAAAAACTAGAGTTGGGCCGGGGGCAAAATAGTGGAGTTCTTGAAGGAGGCATCGCAGCCATATAGCCTGACGGGCGCAGGAGACAGCAGCAACATATTCAGCCTCGGTGGTGGACAGAGTGACAATGGATTGTTTCTTTAAGGACCAAGAGATAACACCTGATCCAATTGTAAAGGCATAACCTGAGGTGCTTTTTCTATCATTAGAGTCACCAGCATAATCACTATTAGTGTAACCTATGAGACCCGATGAAACACCTTTACTGTAGACTCGACCATAATCAATCGTCCCCTTCAAGTAATGAAAGATTCTTTTTGCAGCATGGAGGTGAAGTTCTGTAGGATGTTCCATATATCGACTGAGCAAACTGACCCCGTGCATTATGTCAGGGCGTGTGGCAGTTAAATACATCAAGGAACCAATGATTTGCTTATACAGAGTCGTATTGACTGCAAGTCCTTCAGAATCTTTATTGAGCTTTAATCCAATATCATGTGGTGTGCTCGCTGAATTGCAATCCTGCATCTGAAACTTATACAGTACATCCCGAGCAATTTTTTGTTGAGGGAGGAAAATGCCATCTGATGATTGCAGAACTTCGAGGCCATAAAAATAGTGTAGCATGCCAAGATCAGTCATATCAAATTCAGACATCATAGATTGCTTGAAGTCAGCAACCATGGACCGAGCATCTCTAGTAAAAGTTAGATCGTCGACATACAAGCACACGATAAGCAACTTGCCTTCATTATTGAATTTGATGAATAGAGTGGGCTCATACGGGCACTTCAGGAATCCAACACGAAGAAAATATGCTTCGATACGGCTGTACCATGCTCTTGGTGCTTGTTTGAGCCCATAGAGTGCCTTGCGTAATCTGTACACCTTGTATTCATTCCCTACTTGGATATATCCAGGTGGTTGGTCAAAAAACACTTGCTCTTCTAGGTCCCCATGAAGGAAAGCCGACTGCACATCCATCTGGAATACGAGCCAACTATTTTGGGCAGCTAGTGCAAGCACCAATCTAATTGTATCATGTCTTGCAATATGAGCAAATACTTCACTGTAATCAATACCAAAACATTGTCGATATCCTTTGGCAACCAAGCGAGCTTTATGCTTATGAATTGATCTGTCGGCATTCAACTTTGTTTTGTATATCCATTTGACACCAATGGAATGATGACCTTTTGGAAGGTCTTGCAACTCCCATGTATGGGTTTTTTCGATTGATTGAATCTCCTTATCCATGGCTTCTTTCCACTTTGGGTCTTCAACAGCATCCTCAAATGAAACTGGTGCACAATCGGAAAACAATGCAAAATGAAGAAGTGGATCATCAGAGTCTGCTAGTGATACCTGATAGTCTTGCATCCAAGATGGTGGCTGCCTATTGCGTGGAGGCCTAGGGTGGTCATGCACTGGAGGAAGTGTTTTGTCAACCAAAGTGCTTGGAGATGGAGTGGAAGATAAATTGGGAATAGCATGAGAACCTTAAGGTTCACCACAATCTGTAAGAGTGGATGGTTCAGGTGGGTTACTTGCATCAACATTGGAAAGGTGGGAGGATCCTGCATCACCATCAAAACTAACAGGGACATTCATACCAAAAGGTGTAGCACCCCAATTCCATGTCTTAGCTTCATCAAAGACCACATCACGACTAATAATGATTGTCCCAGTAATCAGATTATAGAGCTTGTATGCCTTTGAATGGTCACTTCGACCGAGAAAAATACACTTGACGCCCTTATCATCTAGTTTCTTATGTTTCTCATCAGGAATATGCGCATATGCTATGTACCCAAAAATTTGAAAATGAGCCACAGTAGGTTGTTTTCCAGACCATGCTGCTTCAGGCACCATTGTTCGAACGGCCTTCGTAGGACTCCGATTGAGCAGATAAGTACTCCAAAGAACAGCTTCGGGCCAGAATGTCTTGGGAAGATTGGACGTTCTCAGCATAGTTCGCACCATATTTAAGATAGTGCGGTTCTTCCTTTCTGCAGCGCCATTTTGTTGAGGAGTATAAGCTGCTGTAAACTGCCGTTTGATGCCATGAATCTCACAGAATTGTAGAAATCTTGTGATTTATATTCTCCTCCACGGTCTGAGCGAAGAACCTTAATATGCTACCCTATTTCCTTTTCGACAAGAGCCTTATAGGCTTGAAAGGGGGATAGAGCTTCAGATTTTGCCTGCAAGATGTACACCCATGTTTTCCGAGAATAATCGTCAATGAAAGTAATAAAGTACCGCTGATTACCATTGGACTGAGGAGTAATTGGTCCACAAATATCTGAATGAATTAATTCCAAGGCTCATGTGGTTTGCCATGCCATTGCTTTGGGGAATGAACCACAGTGTTGCTTACCAAGAACACATCCTTCACAGAGTTGTGAGGGAGGATTAATAAGTGGAAGTCCAACGACCATATTTTTCTGAGAGAGAGTCTTAGATCATGAAAGTTCAAGTGGCCATAACGAAGATGCCATAACCATGCTTCATCATTTACCATGGCAGCAAGACAGAAAAATGCATTATTGTTAAATTTCAAAGGAAACATTTGATTTCTGGAAATAATAACATCAGCAACTAGACCCTTTTCTGGATGTTGAATTCAACATGTTCCCTTCCGAATGATTAGCTCATAATCATCCTCTTGAAGTTGTCCCACACTTAACAAGTTGGACGTTAGCGCTGGCACATAAAATACACTTGAAATAGTTGATGAACGAGATGAAGTAGGAATAATAACAGTCCCTTTCCCCAACATAGGAAGCTTAGAACTATCTCCACGCCAGACAGTGGTACGAAAAGAATTATCTAACTCAAAGAAGAAAGACTTATATGAACAGATATGGTTACTAGCACCTGTATCCAAGTACCACACAGTGGACCGAGGCTCTTCCATGGTGTTGCAGACCATGAGAAAAGTAGGTTCATCCTCTGATTCTACCAAATTTACATTTTCATCATCTTCTTCTTTAGCTAACTTTGAAGAACATTCATATTGATAATGACCATACTTATTGCAGCGGTAACACCTGACTTTGGTTTTATCAAAGGGTCTGGATGTCGAGCCTGCTTGGTAGCTTTCTCTTCCTCAACCGCGTCCATAAGATGAACGACCTCCACCTTGTACATAGCTGTCGCGTCCACGGCCAGATCTAACTTTAGTGCCAAATGGATTATTTATTGATAATTGTAACTGCAATGCATGCTCCACAGATACATGTCGGTTGATCCGCTGCTCATGAACCAACAACGAACTCTGCAATTCATCAATTGAGAGCTCATCAAGGTCATTTGATTCCTCCATGGCACACACCACATAATCGAAATTTGCAGTCATAGAACGTAGAATCTTTTCGATTATTGTGATGTCCTCCATCTTATCGCCATTGATCCACATCTTATTAGCGATTCCCATCGTCCGTGAGAAGTAATCTGAGACAGATTCTCCTGGCTGCATGCAAAGATTCTCGAACTCAGTTTTCAAAGCTTGGAGTTTTGCACGTTTAACCCTCGCCGTGCCTTTATATTTACCCTTCATCGAGTCCCATATATGCTTGGAGGTTTCTTTAACAAGAATGGTTTCCAAAATCGATCGATGGATGGATTGGAATAAGTAGTTCTTCGCCTTTAGATCTTTCAATCGGCTACTATTCAATGTCGATGTTTGTTCGTTTGTCAATGCAACTTCA
Source organism: Hemerocallis citrina (assembly GCA_017893485.1). Lineage (NCBI taxonomy): Eukaryota > Viridiplantae > Streptophyta > Magnoliopsida > Asparagales > Asphodelaceae > Hemerocallis > Hemerocallis citrina. Next base: position 1,210,556 of record CM030368.1, on the reverse strand, counting down.
GTTGTTGGTTCAGAAACACCGCTCTCGACAACACTCCAAAGCTCTTTCGACTTTAGAAAATTCTCCATAAGCATGCTCCAATGGTCGTAATGACCATCGAAGCGTGGGATTGCTGGTTGCTAGAAATAATCTCTATCTGCCATTGCAAGACTACTCCTTCCTTACTTTCCACCTGACCTGCTCTGATACCAGATGTTAGTTCAAGCAGAAGAAGAGATTAGAAAGTTGAACAAAAACTCAGATAATTATTTTATTCATTAATGTGCTACTGCTTATATAGTTGTGCACCACTAAACTAACAGTGCAGGAATACAAGGAAACTAATTCAAAAATCGTCCCTGGTTATATGGTAACCTACATTGGACTCAGTCTATTCATGCCTGGTTGTATGGTAACCAACACTGGACCAAGCCAACAAGACTTATTCAAAAAATATCCTAACAATCTCAACTTTTGGAGTGAGATAACTGCCCATTTTATCTTAAGTTGATTCATAACTGAACTTTAGTGATTTCGGGTGTGATAATTGCCCATTTTATCTTAACTCCAAAATGGGGGCCAAATGGGTAAAAGTTAGGATAACTATAGCTTTTTAAAATTAAGGGAGATAACTCCAGTTATCTTAACTTAACTGTGTTTCCAAACAAAAGCCTAAATGATATGGAAGGTTGCTTCTAGCTATCCAAGTTTTGTGGGGTTTCTTGATGATTGAATTGGAGAAAGAGGCCAAACACTTGTCATACAGTTGGCTAGACTTATCACTATTTAGTGAGATGTCACAGGTTCAATTCCGGGCCTAAACACAATTAATCAGAAAATCACTCTTTCCTCAATAAGGGCGGCTATGGCCAAATGCAAAAAACAAAATTATATATATATGGCAATGATCCATTGAAAACCACCTAAGCTGCTGTTCCCAACAGCGGCAACAGCGGCCTAGGTTATAAACATATTTATGTTTATAACCTAGGCCGCTGTTGGGAACAACGGCCTAGGCGGTGTTCACGCGTGAAAACAACATTTGCGTTTTCAATGGAGCATTGCCATATATATAGGGCAATGCTCCATTGCAAACGGGTCCCGTGCAAACGTGTATGAAAACCACTGAAGCCGTTGTTTTGGAAACCACGGCTTCAGTGTTAACATAACTAAAGCCGTTGTTCCCAACAACGGCTTCAGTGATTTACAATGGAGCATTCCTTATATATATATATATATATATATACATATATATATATACATGGGTAAAAGGGATATGAGCAACTTGTTCATTTAGTATATGAGCAATTGATGAGGTGGCATGCATGTGATACATTGAGCAACTAACTATTTATAGGATTTGTCAATCACATGTATGTCACATCATCAATTGCTCAATTGCTCATATACTAAATGAGCAAGTTGCTCATACCCCTTTTTCCCTATATATATATATGTATGTATATATATATATATATGTATGTATATATATATATATATATATATATATATATGTATATATATTCAACTTTATGATGAATAATAATTGTATCATTATTGCTATATGCATCATCTGTTAAGACTACGTCCCCCGAAAAAGTGGTATGCCGGGAATAGATATTTACGAGACTGACACATTGTTGAAAACTGAAACAACGATGATCATGCATGTTTGAATAGTTACAAGACAGGGTGATAAATAGAACCCGAGTGCATGCATAAAAGGTCTTACTCATAGCGACGATCAAAGGTGAACTGTATCCTATAGCTTTGTTAACGCATTGTGAAATGTGCCATGTGGACTATTCAAGATACTGTTTTGATAATGATGTACAGTTTAAGATTTTTTTATATTTTAAAGGTGATACAATTTAAGTGTTAATGTATATGTGAATCTCTTTATCTTAAAGAAGCTTGCAACATTTGAATGAAACTGGGATAACTAGTCACGTAGAAGAGCTTTTGGATCTTAAGCAGTCAGAATGATAACTGAGAAAAATCCATTGATGGAATGGGGAAGTCTTAAATGGTTAGAGAATGGATCATTTGCGCCCCTGATTCCAGAAGGTTTTCGAAACCAAAGTGAACTGGCATCTCATTTGACTGACGCATCAGAAACGCGCAAATTTTGTGAGTAGCATTTATAAATGTGTCATGAATATCATTCCAAAAGATACCTTTTTGAAGATGAGTATATGAATACGGAGTTTCACAAGTATCTGAAAAAGGAGGTAGTTTTACATGTTAATTGAAGAATGGAACATGTACCAACATGCAGAATGGGATTACGAAGTTAAAAAGCATGGCAATTACTTGTTAAAGCAAAAGCCAGGAGTAGTATAAGTTATATACAAGGGTTTCACAATCTAAGTTTTGGGAAGTCTCTATAGGGGTTTATCTAAGAGTTTGTGTAGTTCTTCATAGCTTAGATTGGTTTATATTGGGTTTTTTTAATAATAAAATTTAAAAATAATATATTGGCCTATACTCCCAAGAGAAAATACCCCATTTTTGAGCTATAATACTAGCAGATTTCTCTCAATTTTCCCTGTAAAAGCAAGATCTCAAATGTTCTCCCCCCCCCCCCCCCCCCCCCCCCCCCCCCCCCCCCCCGCGTATTTTATTAAAAAATTTAACAAAACAAACAACCAAAAATAAGGCTTACAGGCTGGGTTCTGGAATTCATACACCCCAACCAACAAACAAAAATACAACGATATCTAGTCCTACTGATCGGCCACCCCCGCTAGAACAACTTTCTATTCAAGAGTTACAATATACCAATATTGGAGAAGGTGTTGTTGAGTGAAAGTATGCTACAACATTCATGGAAGTGTTTGTTGAAGTCAAGTAAAATCCTTAAAGATTAGTGTCAACTAAAGGAATAGATCTTATCCATGTTTCTTTGCATTCAAACTTCAGAGCCTTTTTTTTGTGTGAAAAGAAGCCCAAGGGAGTAAAGGCTCTAGGGTGGACATAGACAGAGTATTGTCCAGGCACATACAAATCTTGTGGCTTTTTGTTTTGCATTCATCATTATCTCTCTATTTTCATTACTGGTTATTTGTGCTTCCAATCCGCATATTAACATGTACACCACTATCTTTCATAGAGAAGTTTACCTTAGCAGTCAATTGCTTTATACCCTATTCCAATTGCAGAGAGGTTAGGAGAGGTGGGAGCTAGAATGACTGCCCTCATGAGGACCTATTTAATAACCAAAAAAGAAAAAAGAAAAAACGGTTTTGTTTCGAAGGTTATTTGTTCACACTAACCTTCACATTTGCATTCATCAGTTGGATTAGGTTGGTGGGTGATCATATAGAACTGAAGTGGGGGTTCTTGGTTTTCCCCATTCATGAACAGAAATTCGTACGTTCAAAGGAAATTACCTTTTAGAGTTTGAATATTGAAAACAACTTGAAAAAGAGAAAAATAGTTGAGGACACTAGTCTATATGTTAAATGTACATGAAACTGAAATGAATAAAAAAATTGACACTTGTAGCCCTCCTTTAACTGTCAATTTTTTTTGTATTCTGAGTTCCCATTTAGTTTCTATTTGCACTACCGATATTGTTCTTTTTGTATAAAAAACAACTAATCACAAGTAATATTGTTGGACCATATGGGGGAAAACCTACACCCTGTGGAGTCGGGGCCGGCCCCCAATGGAGGCCGAGGAGGTGGCCACCTCGGCCCTCCGAATTTTCCTCCTTTTTAGGGGGCCCCAAATTTTTTCCCTTGTATTTACATATATGTATTTTGTACGTAATATTTTTTAGGGGCCCCCAAATTTATCTTTTTGGGCTTTTATTTTTAAAACTAGTACTTGGACCTGCTTATGTTAGTTGGGCTTGAATTTGTATGGAGATTTTTTTTTCTTCTCAAATTCCTAAATATCCATCTATTTTTCAGTACTGTAGCAAAAAAAAAAATTCAATTTTTTTTTTTTACTACTTTTTTAAAAAAATAAATTTCGTGTGGGGCGCCATTTTGGGATTTCGCCTCGGGCCCCTGTAAACTCAGGGCCAGCTCTGTGTGGAGTTAAGGACATTAGATAAGGCACTCGACCTTCTACTCCCTACATGATCTTAAATATCTATAATATAGTTTATGGGAAATTTTATTTTTTCTGAAGTTTTAGTTGAGCTAAACACTGTTGATATTTGGACTAATTTCAAGCTAATGTATTATTTGCATCTTTCTATCTTTTTTTTGATAAATAATCCATAATTTCTATGCAGGGCAAAAAATTCTGTTGGTGATGTGTGTACAAATCCTGCCAGTTTGGCTCTTTCTTCTCCTCATTGCATCTGGCGTCATAAAGCTGCCTTTTGATCTTCCATTTATGGATGACTTGATCTCATAAACCTACCCTCAATTGTTTCTTGGTATAAAGTCCCGGTTGATTGGCAATTTGCCCATTTCCGCAACCTTCCATTTGTCGCCGGAACTACAAATATCTCAAGCGAATTGGATACATGGATTGCCTTCAGACCGTAAGTAAGAGCAACGAGCTGCAAGTATAGAAGATGAACTGGTATACAACAGCGCTTAATTTCTAATCTCTAATATTATAATGGGAGAAGATCTTAGTGGCATTTGCAAATTTGTAAATCTACCAATGCGTGTATTGCACGTGCACAACGAATATGAAGGAGGTCTCAGGTTCGAGTCCTCACTACATCAGATTTTTTACTTTATTTTTTTAATATATATTAAATGTGCATCACACGTGTGAATTACTATCTATTTATCTATCTATCTATCTATAATATAATATATAATAACTATTATAATGAAAGAGTTGAAGTTGTAAATCTACATACTTACCTGCAACACACGTGCAACTCGAACTCTTTCACTATAGTCTTCACATTAACTGTAAAAAATATATAATCATATTTATTAAGACATGCATCGCACGTGTCAGGATTCTGATTTTAATTTTTTTAAAAAAATTAATATGTGCATCGCACGTGTATATTACTAGTGTATATATTAATAAGAATTTGGGTGAATGGGAAATGTCTTCATCCATCACAGTTATACAGACTAATTGATATACATTTTTTTGTTGGGAATCATTATTATAACTATTTGACATTAGTTTTGACTGGATTTTGATAGTTATCAACTTGTGTTTCTTGGTTAGCCTGTAAAGTTATCAGGAAAAAAAATGTAATCATCCAGAAAGATACTAAACATTTTCATATCTTCTTAAATATCTACCAAGTGTTGTAGTGATAATAAACACTATTAATTGTATAATCTGCTTGGTCTTCTACACATTAATTGATCTGGTAATTTCTATTATTATGATGCACATTCAGATAAGTCAACTGCTAGATACATATTCAATTGTCAACTCCATAAAAATTATTATTCTTAAAAACCAAACTCCTTAATAAAAGATAATAAACAATAAATGAAAATTACATCTCTCTATGTCATCTTCTCTGGCTCTTTTCTCCTTTTCTTTTCTGGCTCTGTGCTCTCTCAATCTCTTAATTGGTTGCCTGTTCACCACCATGGACAGCTCTTTTCTGTTTTTTTTCTTCCTTCAATTAATTAATTAATTAATATCAATGCTCAGAGCATACTAACAAATATCTATCTAATATTACTAGTATCATGCACGTGTGATGCACGTGGAGAGGAATGAAAAGGGAAAAAAAACTATAATGCACGTGCGATGCACGTGGAGGGGAATGAAAAGGAAAAAAAACTACAATGCACGCGCGGTGCACGTGGAGGGGATTGAAAAGAAAAAAAAAGAGGGGAATGAAAAGGAAAAAAAAAAAGCCAACACGTGCGCTGCACGTGTTGACAAAATGACAAAAAAAAAAAGAAAAAATGGTGACAAATGACACTAACCCCTTTTCCATGGGAGAAGGCCTTAGTGTCATTTGTCATTTTGTCATTCTACCAACTTGTACAACGCACGTACATTACTAATATAAAGGAGGTTTCCGGTTCAAATTCTCCATACGTCAGAGTTTTTATTTTTATTTTTTGAAATTATTAAAACATGCATCTCATGTCTGAATTACTAGTTTGCATGTCTAAATTACTAGTTTCTGATAATCTATACTATTATTAAGCAAAGCCTCAATTTGGCGGCTTTTTACTATCATACCCCTATAAACATAAAAGACTAAAAAAATATATAGGGTCAATTCTGTCAATTTGTGTGTGTTGTTTGAAATCTGAATTCCTTACGAATTAGTATGTGCTTCCTTTGGGTTTTTTTTTTTTTTAAAATTGATTAAGACTCATGGAGTTATTGAATTGAGGAAGACTAATACCTTGGAATTGATTGAGACTCATGCATGCAACCGTTGTGATGTTTATGGTCGTACGTTTATTATTTTCTTTCCACATTACCAATACCTTGGAATCACCAGTTCTTATTGTAATCACTTTCTCCTATTCCCACTTTCTACTGCATGCACAATACATGCAAAATACTATTTTCCACATCCATTATTTCTGGCGAAACTTAAACATCTCATACGTTGCATATTTTTTCCTCCTATAAATATCATCCCATTTACCTTTCACAACTCATCCAACTCAAACTACAACTACAATTCTGTTTGATCAAACTATCCATAAGAAAATGGGAGGAAAAAGAGGCAGTGGAGGCACAGGAGGAGGAGGAGGTGGTGGAAGCACAGGAGGAGGAGGAGGAGGAGGAGGATAATTAACACGATTTCTTCAGATTGAGATAATTCTGTTTAATGATTTAAAGATTTTTGGGGTTTCAATCATAATACTTTTTTTTTCCATTTAGCATTACTTTCTAATATTAATTTTTGATTTTTGATGACTTGCATTTGTGGAGATTTTAAGATTGTGAGTTATTACGAGTAGTCACCCACTGTTAAGGACTATTTAGTATACATATTTTTTGTACGCGTGCATCGCACGTGCATTATACTAGTGAGAAATGATGCAAATAGAATTTGAAGTTTGAACTACTCATTCAGTAATGAACATACTGACCATTAAATCATAGGGGCGCTTATTTGTAAGCAATTGCTTTGATCTGATATCGAAACACAACTGTACTAAATATATATATTTGATATCGGAACACACTGTATCAGTAATTTTTTTTTTTTTTTTTTTTTTTTTTTTTTGGAGAAAAAAGTGACGAAAGTTACCGGTTTCATTAATAAAAAATTAACGAAACAACATTAAACATTACTATAAACTACTCAAGTTCATTATAACAATAACATATAAAATCCCCAATATGCCATACATATAGAGCTGTAGGCACACCCAAAACAGAACCAAAACATAACAGAAAACCTCCTGCTTTAACCGCGCTCAAAAAGAATAAAGGAGGCGTCTGTCGCCCTCTCATAGACCACTACTCTGTCCCCTCCAAGCGTAGTCTCTTCCTCGTTCTTGTTTGGCCTACCCAAGTATCTATTAGAACCATAATTTTGTGCAGTAACATCTGAAATCTACTAGTATAGGTACAGAACTATAAATCATTTCTATCAAGCCAGGGTGACCATAAAATAGCCCCAACCATAATATCCCAGATTAACCTGTGGTCTTTTGAGATGTTTATGGATCTCCAACTACCCCAAATATCGTTGATACAATTTGGTGTCTCTATTGTGTCAAAGCCCCTTTCCATGATTTCCCAAGTCAATCTAGCTCTAGGGCATAGTATGAAGATATGGTTAGTGTTCTCCTCTCCCCTGTTACATCGCTGGCACATCGTATCGATTGGGATATTGCGTTTCCTGAGGTTCGTTTTAGAAAGAATAGCGTTGTGGAGTATCAGCTAAAGGAAGGCCTTCACCTTAGATGGAATTTTCGACTTCCAAATAGTATTAGCCTGTAAACTTCTAATGCCCCTGTCGTTCAAGAGTCCATACATTGTATCAGTATTAGTAGTCAACAGGTTTGCTTTTACTGGTTTCAGAAGAATTCATGAATCATCTATTTGCTCTCATACCAAAATTAGCAGCAACAGTAAGCAATTACTGTGATCCGATATAGGAAACCAACTATACTGAATATATATAATTGCTAACTTTGTTCTTCTCTCTATTTCAATGAGGAATTTGGGAGACATAAAGATGATTAGAGTAAAAAACTTCTATATACTCATGAATTATGATTGCTCCCTGTCGCTTTGATGGAATCATGGAGAACGTGCATTTGCATCCAAAGAGTAACATGACAACTAGATAAGACTTAAGGCTCCCCTTCACTAACTACTCCATTTTAGAATCTTTAATTATTGAAAGAAAAAGAAAAAAAACTACATTAGAATCTTTGGATTCCAGAGAATTTACATTAGAAAATAAAAATAAAAAATCCAATGTTTAGAATCAGAGTTCTTCCTCACACACTACCTACTTCCACCATATTCTAAAATGCACTGAGATGTGGTAAATAGACAAAGGTGAATCTTAACGATGAGTGTTGTCATAAAATAATTCACAAATGCTCCATGTAAGGAATTATAGGCAAATAAGCTTGGCTTTTGGTGGTACCTTTAATGCTGGAGACAACTATGATTGTTTTTTTTTATGTTTTTTTCCCGATAATTGACGCGCATTATCTCTACTACTATAATAGAAGAAGGTCTTAGTGTAATTTGTCCATATCCCAACCTGTGTAATGCACGTTTAATTAAACTCTACAATATAAACCAATGAAATACGTACAATACACGTTCAAATTTATTACTCTCTTCCTATCTCTCAAAAAAACCAAAAACCCTACCCTCTTCATCTCCCTCTCTCTCTGCCCTGTCCCGTGGGACAAGGATCATGAACAGTAAATGTCAGTCTATTATTTTACATATTCTGCACGTGCTTCTCCCATTATAATATAGATAAATAGAATATTAAAAAAAATTGTTCAGACATGCATTGCGCGTGTATTTACTAGTTGTTGATAGTGACGAATCTTGATATAGGTTTTATTAATGTTGGAGACAATTGTAATAAGTCCGACTACCAATTATATTTCTAGGGTACGTGGCTTAGAGTCACTTTATGTATCAATAATATTTTGTATTTTTTCAAAATAGTGTTATATATAGGTACATTACTTTGTAGGCATATGACGAAGACGAGTAATGTGGTAAAGGATCTCTGAACACTCAATGTGAAATTAGTGATAGACAATCGGTCACGTAAAAGTTGGAGCAAACTATCATTACACAACGTAACAGATTTGACAAAAAAACACAAACCCTCCATGTGAAGAATAACAATATGGCAAACTTTAACAATATGGCAAACTTTAACAATAAACTCAGAAGACGCTTTTTATGGAAAGGGGCAAATGAGGGGAACAAAGGTTTCAACCTGGTTAAGTGGGGAAGAGTATGTAAGAGAAGAGAATTTGGGGGTCTGGGTATCATGGATCTTCACGATATGAACAAAGCCCTGCTTAGTAAATGGTGGTGGAAGATTACTAACAATCGCAAAGGTTGGTGGAGCTACTCCTTCGCTCAATTTCGGAAGAGACGGAAATTTCGCTACGGAGGAAAGAGTAAGACAGCTAAAGTATCCCATATCTGGAAAGGTATCTCTAAGACAGGAGATATTTTTTTCACCAACACTAGATGTAAAGTAGGAAACGGGTTGAACACCAGGTTCTGGAAAGACAAATGGTGTGGGCAGACCACACTTCTAAATCAATTCCCTAAGGCGGCCGAGGCATCCCTAAATCTAGATCCGGCTGTGGCAGACGTTAGGAGAAGGGGGAAACTAAGTTTTAGAGTCGTCCAGAATATTAGTGCGGAGAGCCTGGGGCAATTTGAAGCTATGAACAGATTAGTCCTTCAGGAAGAGGATCAGGGTGATAGGATCGAAGACTATAGATGGTGGGACAGAGAGAATTCGAAAATTTTCTCGGTATCATCCATGTATAACTGGATCAATGACGGTGGTTCTAGATGCCCTGCTCAGGCGGTTATATGGGGAGCCCAAGCCCCATTCAGAGTCAAAGTTTTCTGCTGGTTGACCTATAATAACGCGATCCTATCGAAAGCGAACCTTAGAAAGAGAGGCATGCCAATTGACATTAAGTGCGGGATGTGCTCCATGGCAGACGAAGACGTTAGCCACATTTTTTTCGACTGCTCTAGAGCGAGGCAGTCTTGGGAGATTGTTAGTAGGGGCTTTGGGTGTAGTCGCGTTCCTTTATCGACCACTGACATTTGGGGGGATTATAGAGAAGATTGCATCAGGCTAGATGATAGGAGGGCTTGGGACATAGCTGTAGCTGCTTTACTTTGGAACTTATGGCTAGAAAGAAATGATTTTGTTTTCCGTAATATTTCCTACAGATTTTCCCACTCAATGCATAAAACTTTTTTGTTTATTCATGATTGGGCAGGGGCTCAGGAGGCAGCTAAGAGATATCGGATCGCAGAGGGAGAGTAGTTTTCTTGGAGGTTGGTGTGCCGTCTCAGGCAGTCTATACAGAGGCTGAGGAGATGCGGCGACTATTTTGCAAAAAGGAGGCATGAAGGCTGTGGGGGTCGGCTTCATGGTCGCCCTGGGTGTACTTTTGCTGTGGCTTCTTATGGGTAGTTCATTTGTAGTAGGTTGAAGCCATTGTTATGTATCTCTTCTCTGTTGTATTTTGTTTTGATCTCGAGTAGGTTCGAGTGCTACTGTTGTACTGTGATGCTTATCGCTCACAGGTTTCTATTATGTTGTACTTCTATGTTTCGTTACTGCTTATTAATGAAACGATGACGGGAGTCATCTTTTATCAAAAAAACATTAAGGTGGATTTTTTTGAAGTTGGAGCCAACTTTTATTGTGCACAAGTAACCGCTCCGAATCACTTTATCCTATTATGTACCAACATAAATATCTTCAAATACTTTTAGATACTATTCAGTCATATTATTTATAGCATGTGTCTACTAACTGATATTAATACTGCTCTAAGTTTCTTTACTTATTTTACATATCTCTACTACTATAATGGGAGAAGACCTTAGTGTAATTTATCCATCAACTAACTTGTGCAACACACGTGCATAACTATTGTAAATGAGGTTTTAGATCAAATTCAAACTACGTCCGAATTTTTACTTTAAAAAAAACTATATTTATTAAGACATGCATCCGCACGTGTTAACTACTAGTTATGTATAAAGTCAAAAAAAATATTTCAAGATATTTTATTCGATTATGTATGGGTTGTATAAGGACCGTCCGATGTCGGTGGGCCCACCGGCCGGTTTATCCAGAGCGGGTCCCACCGCCAGGTCACTCCCATAATCGTGGGCAATCAGGTTCAAAATTCAGCTCCCTCTCCCAACGATGTGGGTCCCATATGAGAGTGACACATACTGCTGTTTGGTGTGAACTATTCTTGGTGCACTTGACCTTTTTATCGCACTCCCTATCGGAAAGAAATATTAGGTAATTAATTAATTGAGAAACGGTGGTCTATTGGTCATAATTGGCTTCCATCTGTTAGTTTCGTTTTACCTAAGTTGCACCTGCGGAACATCTTAATCAGCCTTCGTTTATAAAAGCTTTCTCGTCTCCTCGATCATCTTCCAAAATCCGATTCAGACCTTCAAACAAATACTCCATATATTAAAATCCCTCTTTTGATCTCACTCTTTTCGAGGTGATTAGTTTCTCTCATAATTCCGATTCAGTTATTGATTTTCGTCAATTTCTATTCTCATCAATTTCTCACTCTTTTCGAGGTGATTAGTTTCTCTCATAATTCTGATTCAGTTATCGATTTTCGTCAATTTCTGTTCTCATCAATTTTCGTGCAGCAAATGGCGGCGGTTGAGCGGTTGATGACAGGATTCGAGCACTTCAAGAAGGAGATCTACGAGTGAGTTTCTGTTTAATTACGAAACTGCCATTGTAGTCGTCATCGTCTTCGTCTGCGATCGTATCGCTCAGGGCATTTTTTTACAATAAAAAACATCGCCTTGAACGGATTGCGAATTAACTTCAACTTTTATGCAAAATGACGATTTTTGGTGCTGCAGGAAGAAGCCGGAGCTTTTCGGCGAGCTGGCGAAAGGGCAGAGCCCAAAGGTAATTAGTGTAGTTCTGTAGGGGTAGATCTGTCATTTTCCGTTACTTCTGACTGAATGAATCCACACCAAATCCCGTGCCAGAGTGATGGAATATTGAAGTTTTTTTAGAAAATATTTTTAGAAACAGTCCACTTTATCGTCTGAACTGCTTTTTTTTTATAAAAAAAATATTAATTTTTTAAAAATTTTTGTTCTGGATCTTTAAAGAGGTGTGGGAAAGTACGCTTCTGCTTCCGTTTCTAATCGGTCAGTTCTTTTTTAATGAAAGTACGAATCTGATGCATTTGTGACGAATGTTGGGCTCGGGGACTAAAGATAAAAAATCCCAAGTAATTTATTTTTGAGAAATGCTACACTTACTTACATTGTTTCTTACCCTAAACATACATGAGATTTGTCTTTTAGTGATCATTGGGTCCATCCCTCACTAAAAGACAAATGGAAAAGGTCCAATTATCACTAAAAGACAAACCCCATGTATGTTTGGGGTAAGAAACAATGTAAGTGTAGCATTTCTCTTTATTTTTGGAGCTCCTAATTATAATATAATTATTTTACGTGTAAAATACGTATTTATATTTACAAAAAAAAAATAAATTTGGGGTAGCTAAAATTGCAAAAAAATCGGAGATCTGAGACGGCCGCCTCACTGACCTCAAAGTGGGAGCCGGCTTTGTACGAGAGCAGAGTAGCAAAATTGTGAGTAAAATATAAGGATTTATATATATTTTTTTAGAATTGCACAAACATGACAATTGTTCTATGATTTGATTCAACAATTTAACAAGTTCGATGAATTTGTTGAGATGCGTGACGAGTGTAGAGCAGGGCCGACCTCCACCTTGAGGCAGGTGAGGCGGCCATCTCAGACCTCCGATTTTTTTGCAATTTTAGGGATTCCCAAATTTGTATTTTTCTTATAAATATAGGCATGTATTTTGCGCATAAAAAAGTTATGTTGTAATTGGAGACCCCAAAAATAATTATTTGGGCCTTTCGCATTGGATCCCTGAGAACTCAGGGCCGGCCCTAGTGTAGAGGCATTGTTCTTGATGTTCTTGTCGCTCTTCACTGATACAAATAGAAAGATTACATAGGTAGAAAACTTTTTTTTAAGTTAGAGATATAAAAACATTATTGATATGAAAATACAATAAAAGCAGAAGGTTGGGAAAAAATCATTAAAGAAATTTTTAAAAATGCTAGAGAAAATATATATATATGTGTGTGTGTTTTTTTTTAAATTTTTTATTGGTAGTATATTTACAGTAGCATCCATGTATGTTAGCAGATATCTAGAGGCTAGTTTGGTTCAAAAATGGCTTCTCGTGTTGAAAATGTTATATATTGCAAAAACATGACAATTCTTCTATAATCTGCTTCTTCAATTCAGCATAGTGGTTAGAAACAATTAAATTAATTTAAAAATAATACTAATATGTTAATAGATTTATCCCTAATTTATTTTTTTTCAAAATTGAAAAAAAACAATACAGGATAACGCGTCTTGATGAAATAGGAGAAATACCGAGCATTTTAATAATTTTATTTTGAATGTAGAAAAACAAAAACAAACAAACAAACAAATGAAAAGGATGAACATAATAGAGTGTGTACTAAAATACAAACAAAACACGTATATAGGTACACAGTATGCCAGTAACTCTCTGCATGCTCCTATGTGAACTAGGAAGCTTCTTTTATTCAAGTATCATTTGCCGTTTTGCTTGTATACTGTTTAATTGGGACCCACACCCACAATTTTGTACACAGTTCATGGTGTTTGCATGCTCCGATTCTCGGGTGTGCCCGTCGGTGATCCTCAATTTCGCACCTGGCGACGCTTTCATCATGCGCAACATTGCCGCCATGGTCCCACCTTTCGACAAGGTACCAATTAACTTCAACATCACCCAACTAGAACTGCACCCACCCTATCTCTAATCTCTAATATTACAATGGGAGAAGGCCTTACATCATTTGTAAATCTACCAACACGTGTAACACACGTGTATAACTATTATAAAGGAGGTCTTAGATTCAAACCCATATTACGTCTGAATATTTAATTAAAAAAAAAACTATATTTATTAAGACGTGCATCACACGTGTAAATTACTTGTTATATATAAAGAAATGCTAGACATACTTCATTCTTCTATCTCAAACTTATATTGAGTTTGTCTTTTAGTAAATATTGAATCTTACACATCTGCATTTTACTAGTAATTAATGGATTCAACAATCACTAAAAAAACAAACTCGACGTCGATTTAGGATAGAAAATAATGTATGTGTAGCATTTCTCTCATGAAATATGGGTCTCATTCGCTCCCTTATAATTACACCAACTGTTTTGGATGCAACACAGACTAAGCACTCGGAAGCAGGGGCGGCCATTGAATATGCGGTTCTTCATCTCAAGGTACTGATTGATCAGTACTACTTTTTTTTTGTCTCGAGTTTATATAACCCTTCTTGTGCTTTAACTACTTATATATATGGACCACAATGTAATTCATATATAATTTCAAACTTTAGTTGGGTGCTAATTAATTAGCTGCTGACTTCATCACATTCTGAATTAATTAAGTCGAAATTCCTAATTAATTGGGCATCTTCTTCCTTTTAATTTTTTTGTTTTGTTACGTAGCCTGCAGCCTTCTGCAATGTATATCTCTATCTCTATTATTTTAATGAAAGAGTTTGTCACCAAACAAATTTTATTTATAACCAAATAAATACGTGTATTGTAACTCATAAACATGTGTAATGCACATACATAACTAATATAAATGATGTCTTAGATTCGATGCAAGACAATGTCAGAAATTTTAAAAATATATATATATTTATAAAGATGTGCGATGCACATATAAATTACTAGTATATATATACTATACAGTTTGTTCAAAAGATATCTGCATGCTATTCCTATTGTTTTCTTTTAGCTAGTAAACAAAAATATATAATGAAAGGGGGTGATACTTAACATGAATATACAGGTGGAGAACATAGTAGTGATTGGACACAGTTGTTGTGGTGGGATCAAGGGCCTCATGAATTTCAACTGTGATGGCTCCAGCGGAACGTAAGCAACTACCACCAACTTTTTTATTCCTCCTTAAAAAAAAACTTTTTTTTTTCTTCTTTATTTTAGCATATATATTTGTTGACTTATATACGAGCAATGCTCCATTACAAACGGGTCCCGTACAAACGGGAATGTTATATGCAAACCACTAAAGTTGTTGTTAAAAACAACGGCTTAGGTTATAAACCGAATCTGTTGTTTTGAAACAACAGCTTCGGTTTATAACCTAAGCATCAAATATAACTGAAGCCGTTGTTTGGAACAACAGCCTAGGTTCAAAATAAACGAAACTGTTATTCTGCAATGAAGCATTGCTTCTTATATATTATTGATCGTCGACGTATACTATACCAACGATTTCAGTAGCATGAGAACTGATAGATCGAAAAGTGTAATTCCCTCAGCCACTCTTACTACTTTGAAGTTTAGCATAGCGATATGATATTAGATTAGAGCACCTCAGGCACGTTTGTCGAGGAGTTCTGAAAATTGATGAATTGCCGAGAATGTGATGGCTAGAGGACAAAGGCATCGCCCATTACAATAATTCACAAAGAAATATGTCTCTTATTATACATATTATCACACTCCAAATTCCCACTAGGTGTCAAAATATTCGATCCACGTCTACATGCTTAATTGAGATGCATTCTAATAGCTAGGATTCAGTCACCATGTTGTTAATTAGGCTTAGAAGCATTTTATTAGCAATTAGTTCACCGAGTCGGTTATGGCCGGCCCCTACTGGAGGCCAGGGAAGTGGCCGCCTCAGACCTCCGATTTTTTTTTTGTGCAATTTTAGGGGTCACTAATTTTATTCTCTTTGTATTTATATATACGTATTTTGCGTATAGTAATTTTTTAGCGACCCCATAATTTAATTGTTTAGATTTTTGTTTTGATCTTATTTTATGTTGGGAGCCATGTTTATTTTATTCTCTACACTGTTGATGAGATCGATAAAGCAAGTCCTATATATATTCTTGAAATCGAATAAAATGCTGTACATGTTAGAATCTTGAATGAGTAAACTGATAAACGGATGATCTTATATAATATACAAACAGGCTTTTCCACATTGTAGGGGTCATATTTGTCATTTGGATCATGCTGATGACTATCAAAGATTGAATTGACCCTACCCTTTTCAAAGCAAGCTATAACTTATCTACAAGTCTTATATTCTCATTATCATTATCATTATCATCATCAATAATTATCAGGTTTCCATGTTCTTCTCCTACTCTAAATATAAAACTAGAATATACTGATTGGGGAGACCAACCCACTTTCTTTTGGGTTGGTATGGACTATGGAGCCAGCTTCTTGTCAATAAGTGTGATATATATATATATACTTCTTGTCAATAAGCTTCTTGTCAATAAGTGTGATATATATATATATACTTCTTGTCAATAAGCTTCTTGTCAATAAGTGTGATATATATATATATATACTTCTTGTCAATAAGTGTGATATATATATATACTAGATTTGCCCGTGGCCACGTGCCTACGGCACGTCTTGAGAACGATAAAGTATATGAAAAGTCTTGTAAACAGTAAATCAACAATTATGTAGCTGAAGTTTGAATAGTATAACAATAATTAGTTGTAAATAAAAGTCCATGTTTTCATTAGTATATGGTGAAAAATAATTATAAATTGGGGTATAAAAGTCCATGTTTCTATATATATATAGAAAGAGAGAAATAGGGAGAGAGAGAGAAAAAATAATTAAATAAATAAATGAGTTGTTTTGGAGGGAGGGGGGGGGGGGGAATTTGAATTTGAGTTTTGAGAGAAAAATGTATTTTGTGAGGTTAGATCTGGACCTTTGATTTTGGGGAATTGAAGGAGAGCCACTTGATAGCTTTCTTTGTGTTTTATTATATAGATATATATATACCTCTTTAGCATTCCCTGAATAGTCTAAATAGACCAAAGACTTTGAAATTGAAATATCTTAGGGGTATTTCCGCATATTCCTAACAAATGTTGAAATTTTATATTTAGCCCCCTCGAGAATATCTGTTTTCACATTAGTCTTTCGATCAACTTCAAATTGATTAGTCAGAGCTTCAATTGCAACAATACGAAAATTATAATCCGCTTTTCGAGAAAAAACACTTGATCGTAAGGGCCGCATTATGTCAAAGTAACCGTTCTGCCAACTTATGCTCTTCTAGACTAATCTACTTAAAGTTTTTTTTTCTTCAAAGTTGGTTTAACCGTGTTCTACTTGGGTTTCAAACTTGCCACTTCTGATCATTTTTAAGATGGATATGGGGACTAATATGGAAATAGTCAATTGTGAGGAACTTGTATGGAATTTCAATATTTGCAGGGTCCTGTATGGAAAAACCCTAATATTTTAGTACCAATAATTGGAATTAGGGAATACATCCCAAAAGCCTGGGGTCCCTGTTCCCATTTTGGTAAGGAACGAATTGGACATTGTACTTACTATCATTTAATTGGTCCCCTGCATGCATCACAGCCGTCTGATGCACAATGTACGGTTGTCTGACCCGTTAGTATGACATGTGTATACTCTCTATTTATTTATTCCAACTTTTATTCTCTATAAAATATAATAATAATAATAATAATAATAATAATAATAAAATGCTGTTTTTTATATAGAGAATTAGTAATTTACACGTCTTAAAAAATATAGATTTTTTTAAAGTAAAAATTTAGACATAGTCTGAATTTGAACCTAAGACCTCTTTTATAATAGTTATATACATATATTGCACCCGTTGGCAGATTTACAAATGACACTAAGGCATTCTCCCATTATAATAACTATTAATTTACACGTGCGATGTGCGTTTTAATAATTTCAAATAATAAAAATAAGAACTCTGACGTAGGGAGGATTTGAACCGGAAACCTCCTTTATATTAGTTATGTACGTACGTTGCACATGTTGGTAGAATGACAAAATGACAAATAACACTAAGGCCTTCGCCCATTATAATATTAGAGATTAGAGAGTAGAGATTAGAGATTACAGAAGAGACTAGTAATTTACACGTGCGAGGCGCGTTTTAATAATTTCAAAAAATTAAAATAAAAACTCTGACGTACGGAGGATTTGAACCGGAAACCTCATTTATATCAATTATGTACATGTCTTGCACATATTGGTAGAATGATAAAATGACAAATGACACTAAGGTCTTCTCCCACTATAATATTATCGATTATAGATTAGAGAGAGACGTAAAGATGAACTAACACAAGCAAATCTATATATATGTAAATAAACAGTGACTTCATTGAAGACTGGGTGAAAGTTTGCCAACCAGCCAAGGAGAAGGTGAAAAAGTTGCACTCTGAATTGCCTATTGAAGAGCAGTGTGCCTTGTGTGAGAAGGTAATCAATTAATTAAAGAAATCACAAGTTTAAAGTTGTCAAAAAGAAAACAAGAGAAAAGAGAGGCTTTTAATTAATTGGTTGAAAGAGTCTTTACTAACTACTCTTTACCTTTCTTTCCCTTTTGCTTACTCAGTCGTAAATTGTATTGCAGGAAGCTGTGAATGTGTCGCTCGACAACTTGAACACTTACCCCTTCGTTAAAGAAGCGTTGGACAAGGGAACCCTAGCTATCTACGGCGGCCATTACGACTTTGTTAAGGGCAATTTTGAGACATGGAAGCCTTGAAATATGCATTTTTATTTATTTATTTTTGAGTATTCAAGAACAAATGTGTTATTTTATCCTTGTGAAATAAAACAAAATAAAAAACTGTTATAATTATAGTGTGAAGAGTAATTATATAAGTTCTTTCGATAGCACACTATTCAGTGAGGTTGCTTAGTTAGTTACTCGAGGAATGGTTGTAAAACATAATAAGGTTTATCGACAAATGAGAATCCTGGATCTTTTTTCGTTTTCTCTCACCTTTGCTTCTTCATATTTTTTGCTTTATACATGCAGCCTAATAGTCCTGGAAGTATAAATAGTAGGCCACTAATATTTTGGTTGTGATGTAACCGAATAGTTGTTGTAAGTGCCATAGAGCACGGTACTTTGTTAGATAGTAGGTGCTTTGTTGTATCGGTATTTTGTTGTTTCTGCTGTAGCGCAATGATGTAGCGCAGATTTGTAGTTCGGATATTTTGTGGTTTCGTTAATCTTTCATTAATGAAATCGGTGATCATGGTCACTTTTATCTAAAAAAAAAAAAAACACCACAAATAAACGATCACTGTCACTTACATATTGGATCCAATTCATTTTCTCAATCAGTTTATCAAACGCTTATACAGGATTTGGCAGGAACACTCCAAAGACCGGCATGGCACTCTTCAGTACTCTGCACATACACAAAGGCACAATAATGGTGAGAAAAATGCTAGATATAAGAGGGGAAAGTTTCTCCCAAGAATATGCTTCCATGTTATATAGTTCTGACTTCCTTTCTCTTCCATTGAGGTGCAAATGCAATACAGAATAGATGTTAATTACCTGACCCGTTAGTTCTGACTTCCTTTCGTTTCTCAGAAAATTTGCAACGGTTTGCATATGGAGTAAAGGAGTTCTATTTTGAAAATTCTGCTGACTATCGAAAAGAGTCAGTGACACTGGTAAAATACTGGAAGCACAATTCATCGAGCACTGGGATATCGACTAAATATTTTCAGGTGGAGTAAATTAGAAGAAACAAGTAGCTCCAGAAATTTGATAGCAAAAACAATAGAAAAGAAAAAGGGTGAAAAGACACATACACAGACGAGAAAATTTGATACTTGATATACATGGAAGCTCCGGTTCAATAACAAGTAGGTAATGCTTGATACAACGTTGACATTTCCTAGACGAATGCACCTCTATATACATTAATAAATCAACAAGAGGAAAATGTCAGCACTTTGCACTTGTGGACTGTGAATCTCTTGTGTGTATGGACATGCAATGATTACGACTCATCAGGCTTTGGCTCAAGAACTACCGGGATTTTTTCTTTATGATCTCCTCGAAGTACTTCTACGGTCACCTGATAAACAGAGGGTAAGAAAGTTTAACTAAACATGTAATGCAATCAGTTAGTTCGTAATCGCTTAAATACTTGCAAACTGCAGAAACATCCATTTTTATTTTTACAAATTTCGAACTAACCATAGAAAAGCCATGATTAGAGCATCTGTAGTCATTTTGTGTAAAAAATGGGTATACGGCAATTATAGAAATAGCAAATAGCGGATATGCTGCAGTCATCTATACTCATAAATTGGCTTTTTTTTTTTGAACAAACGACAAATGATCTACCGTCCCACAGTTTTCTCAATTTTTTGGATTTTTTTTTTTTGGGGGGGGGGGGGGGGAATTCTGCCATCCCATCCCTCTTTTAAAACAGACAATTTTTTTTTTGTAATGATATCCCGTCCAACACAGTTTAGTTTTTTTTTCTTTCCAAACGGTAGATGATATACCGTCCGACCGTTTCCAAAAAAAAAAAAATTTGTCCCCGACGACAAATGATCTACCGTCCGACTAACAAACAGTAAATCATCTTCCGATTTCCAAAATATCCATAAAGCCAAATCCTCCTCCAAATTTGGCCGTCTCCTGTTCATGCCATACCCAAAATATGGGTATATAGATGACGACTGCAAATCGTTTTTTTTTTCCTCCAAAATATTCATTTTTTGGATATATAACCAACGACTACAAATGCTCTTAGGCATACAAAATTGAATAGCTTGTCATTATTAAATTCCTTTAATTTATTTTTGTATAATGGGTCTATAACGAGATCATAAGAAGAGTAAATAAGTTGGTAGCAGATATAAAAGTTACTTATTAAGAACAGTATAATTGAAGTATTACCGTGTCTCCAACTTTGCACTGGTCCAAGATTCTATACAAGTCACTCCCACTTGTGACCTTTTTACCATCAACTGATGTTATGATGTCTCCCAAAACAAGCCGGCCATAGGTATCTCTTTTGGTTGGTTGCAATCCCTGAAACAATACAAGCACCACGATGTTACTTATGCCCTCGCCAGAAAAATATTAATTGTATTAAAAAAAGAAGCGTAGGCTCAAATTTAAACTGGTAGCATAATCAGTAAGGCACGAACTCAAAAAAAAGGTCATGCTTTGATAAATCTCCATTTCATTTCACTCAAGACACACCAATGCAATTTTTTCATAGCACCAAAAGGAGAGAAATCAGAGAAATATACTTCAAAATCTAGTAGTCTGAATTTAAATATAACAAAACAATGAATAGAATTGGTGTTGTAAGAAGAGAACACGAGAGATACCGCTTTGCCAGCTGGACCATTTGCAGGAGCATCTAAAACGAGCACTCCACTAACTCCGAGCTGCTCAACTGACTGGTCTGGTGCAAATTTGATCCCTAAAATCGGTCTAGTTACCTTTCCAAATCTAACAAGCTGATCAACAATGCCACCAACCTTGCAAAGAAAAGGAATTGTTCATATATATTGTTCTGTTATAATCTCATAAGCAAAATAGTTAAATAAGGTTAAGTACATACTGTGTCAACTGGGATAGAGAATCCAACACCAGATGATGCTCCAGATGGAGAGTATATAGCTGTATTTATGCCTATCAAATTCCCAGAACTATCAAGCAGGGGCCCACCACTGTTACCAGGGTTTATTGCTGCATCAGTTTGTATCACATCCTGAATAGGACGTCCGGTGGCAGCTGAACTGATTTCTCTGCGCAGTCCACTGGAGAAAGCAAGGAAGTGTTGTTGAAATTATCTCTAATCTCAAATATTATACTGGGAGAAGGCCATAGTGTCATTTGTCAATCTACCAACACGTGCATCAAACGTGCATAACTAATATGAAGGAGGTCTCAAGTTCGAGTCGACGAGTCCTCACTAAGTCAGTTTTTTTTTACTTTAATTTTTTTTTATATTGAACATGCATCACATGTGTAAATTACTATCTATCTATCTATCTATAATATAATATATTTACTTACTATTTATTGGAAGAGTTTGTCACAAATAAACAATTTTAAATATTTTATTGTCACAAAAGAAACATCACTTTTGTCACCAAACAAACAGGTGCATCACACGTGCAATTCCAAATCTTTTTTTCAACACGTGTATCGCACGTACACATCAATGTTTTCCTTCTTTTCCTTCTTAATTTTTTAAAAATACGTGTATCGCCCATTCAACTCCATTTTTTTATAATGACTTACATGTATCACACGTTTAACTCCAACTTTTTATCAAAACGTGCATCGCACGTGAAAAATACTAGTACATATAAAGCAGAAAAGATAATTTTAGAAATCAACGCATATTATATGTATACACCTTGCTTAAGTTGCAGTATTTATAAACGAAAATTTAAGGTAAAAGGAGATAGCCCACCTGATAACACCAGTAGTAAGTGTGTGATCAAGTCCAAACTGCAAAGAACGTAAAAGAAGATGAGCTATCTGGAAAATACATTAAAGCAATCATAAAATAGATACTCCCTTAAAAGAAACTGTTTAAAATAGTGAATGAGAGTGAAATAATGCAAAATTAAATGTCTATATTCTTAACTAGCTGGCAAAAAGTGAAATTCATTAAAGGAAACTAAACATGCATATTAACAAATGAGTATAACATTTTGCTGACCCAGTTTTATGGAAAGGCTTAAAAGACTGATGATTTTGCTCAGTAAACATAACAAATTTTCAGTAATGTTAACACTACTTACTACACATAGTGGTACACTCATATTCTTGAAACCATCTCCCAATTATTTCACTTTATAATTTGCTTAAGGACATTCCAGTCTAAGTTTAGGATGTTTTGGTTCCCACCATTTCTAACCAGAATTAGTTTTCAGTAATGTTAACACCATTTACATACATGATGAAGTTCATTAAATCATCTACCAATTATTTCACTTTACAAAATGTGGATACCATACATGCATCTTAATAAATGACAAACATTTTGTCCACCCAATTTTATGAAAAATGGTAATAGACTCCGTTGATTTTGTTCAAACAAATTTCTAACCAAAATCAACTTTCAGTATGGTTAACACTAGTTACTACAGTCATATACTCATATTCTTCAAGCTATCTTGGATCCATTTCACTTTATAACATGCTAAAAGAAATTCCACTCTAAGTTTATGAAGTTTTTGTTTGCACAATTTCTAGCCAGAATCTGTTTTCAGTAATGTCAACACCATTTACTATACATAATTAAATTCTTCTAGCCACCCACTAATTATTTCACTTTACAATTTGCTTACGAAGATTGCACATGTTTTATACATCTTTTGGTTAAAATATTTCACCGGAAGGACCAGAAACTTACAGTTCACACAATTTGTTTAGAAATTATGTTCAAAAATTTTCTAACAGGAATTCATTTTAGTAATGTTAACACTATTTATTTACTTGTAGAGTCAAATTCTTCAAACTATCTTCTAATATTTCACTTTATATTTTCTTCAAGAAATTCCACTTTAAGATGATTCATAAAAGCATGAATTATCACAGCCTCTTGGTTATAAATGTTTTACCAGGACCAGAACCTTTTAGTTCTATAACTTCGTACACACACTCTTTTGATCCCTAATAATACAGAAGTTGTAAGACTACGAATTTCAATAACAAGGTGTGACTTTGAAGATATCAAATGAAAATTCACTATCCCAAGAGTCCAGCATTCTACTGTGGAAGGCATGAGAGGTTAATCCTCTTGTTTGATTCCCGTATTTACGTGATATAAGCTAAACTTTTGCTATTAGTTTAGTGGTTTTCTTTAACATATATAGACACAGGTTTTCATATCATGACCACCTATACATCCGTACATTTCAGTTTCCAATATATAGTATATCTAAGAAACATGCAAGATAACCAACTTAAGAGTAATCTTCAAAGATTCATTAGCAGTTGAGTTTTGTTAGAATAAAATGAATGTAATACAATCAACCTATATAACTCACAGGATTTCCAATGGCAAACACTTTCTGACCAACTAGTAGGTCTGCGGAGACCCCAACTGGAAGGGGTCTTAGTTTATCTTTAGGTGCATCTATACGCAAGACAGCAACATCCTTATCTTGGTCAAACCCCACAATTTTTGCTTCAAATGTTGATTGATCAGCAAGTGTGACCCTGTACATAACTAGCATCAGCATTAAAATTGACATGGAACAAGTTGACATTACTCTTGCAAATAAAACACAAATATATCTCCAAATAAAGAAAGTAATGAAAATATGCCCACAAATTAGGTATTCGAAAATAGCGGTCACCATAGAGGGTTTACTTCTCCTTCCTAAAACTTAACCTTGAAAGGTCACAGTCCTTATAAGGTTGAGTTTCTCATCACTGGCTCAGCATGATCAAATTCATATTGATGACAGTTGTGATTTAATTGTTGTGCATCATGAAGAAAATACTATTCACTTTGCCATAAACAAAAACCCTTTCATGTAAGAACAATCTTCATGGTTCGTGAGTAAGGAACAGTTGTTCTAATTTCATATAAGCTACTAAAAGGAGTTTGATTATGAATGGCTATATGATACGAATACAAACATGTTTTCTATGTTCCTGTTTGATCAACTCACAACAGATAGAGAATCCTCAAAGAAAATAGTAAATTTACCTATGAATTATTGAACCTTCCTCATTCTTTCAAAACGATGATAAGTCCGGCACTATCAGACAAGACAGGCATGTTCATATATAATATCATATGCGAAGCTTAGTGGGGACCAAGGGAGGCCCCGGTCCCCCCAAAATTTTAAAACCCCCCCTTAAGTCTATTAAGTTTTATGGTTTGACCCCCGTAAAAATTATGAAAACCCCCTATATATCTATATATACCAATAGAATTTTACCTTGCCTGCCCCTCGCCCTCCCTCTAGCAAAATTTTTCTAGCTTTGTTCCTGTATAATATGCTTGACAGTAAGTCTTTTATCTACCAAATTATTCAGAGAAGTAAGTATTCCATTCCCCAGTTAGCAAAAAAAAACCTACAGGCATTTGTTATGCAGATTTGAAGGATTGAAGGATTGCAGGGATTAGGTGATTACAGGGAATGTGGAGGGAGGAGTTATAATATCCATTACTGGGTTTGGTATAACATATTGCATCTCTAATTATTGATTGCAAATTTGGTACAGATTTATTTCAAGTCATATTTGATGAGCTATTTGATGAGGAGAATCCACAAATACCACACTTTTGGAGGGGATTGCTAATCCCCTCAAATACAAGATTTTCATAAGGTGGTAATTTAGATTACTTCCAAAACTATACTCGTGTCTTGCCAAACCATGTAATCCACAGTCTGCACATTACGCTATACCAAACTCCCCCAATTCTCTTATATGTTTTAACATAATCCACAACCAAATACATATATCTTTCAGTAAAATACACACGCAGAGTCGTAACCTCGTGTCAAAAAAAAATCGGAGAATTGTGTATCCGACACCCTGTGTAAATGTTTCCAAATACAACCCCAATGTTTATACCCACAAATCACACAAAATGTGCGTGCCGTGTTTACTTTGACAATACTATCAATCGATACATAAAGCGAAAAATTACTATTATTATCCCTTTCAAACATCACACAAATAACTGCATAAATGCCGAATGTAGCAACGTAAACAGAAGCTACAGAAGAACAGATTCACCAACCTAAGATCAGAAGCCCCACGAATCACGTGATAGTTAGTGACAATATGCCCATCCTTATCCCAAACAAACCCCGACCCCGACCCCTGCGGCACCTCCAACACATCCAGCGTAAACGCATCTTGCCTACCATTACCAATCAGCATCAGCATCATCATCAACTCAGCACGCAATTTACAGCAAAAAAAACTACTTCAAGATTCGCGCTAGGGTTTCAAATTACCTGACGGCAAGATTGGTAATATAAACCACCGACGGCGTGTTCTGCTGAAACAATCTCACCGTGGCGAGCTCGTCGGTCTGCAGCTTCCTCGGCGCAGTCACCACGAACGCCGAGGCGGGGCCCACGTCGGCGACGAATACGGCAAGCGAGATCGCGATCGAGGCGGTGAGGACGACGGCGGAGTCGAGGAGGGAGGAGAGCAGATCCTTAGGGTTCGAAGACGAGGAATTGGATTTATTCGGGGTTTTGGACTGAATTAGAAATTTTGGAGGGGTGAGGGGCTTAATTGCAAGAATGGAGCGCTGATGACGTGGCCGAGGAGGAGGGGAGGAGTTGAGGGAGAAGAGAGTGGCAGTTGCAGCTGTAGCCATTGCTGGAAGGACAACGCAGCTACTACTTTGCTTTAATTTTCGTGTAACTTTTTATGGTACTGCTATAAAAAATGGGTGGATACAAATGATTTTTTTGTGTGTGTATACCCACAGTTTGTGGGTCCCTTATTTGAGATGGAAGGATCTATCTGGACGTTTAAAGAGTTTGTTGAGTGTTAAATTAGTTTGCCTCCAAGAGAGTAAAACAAATAATTAATGCATTTTTGTACCAAAACTTATAGGCTAAATTTGAAAAAAAAAAAACACCTCGAACTATATACCCTTTATGCAAAAAATCTCACAGAACATTTTTATGTAAAAATCACACTCAACTATAGTTGCAAAAAGTTGCAAAAAATCCACTCGAACGGTGTGAGCTTTTTACTATAGTTGAGTGAGGTTTCTAAATCAACTTGCAAAGATGAATGTGTTATCTAATACAAATGGAAAAGTTAAATGTAATTTTTTGAAAATATACTTCAGGGAAGAAGGGATTTGCAACTATATTTGAGTGTGGTTTTCTGCGTTAAAAAAAGTTCAGTGAAATTTTCTACATGAAGGCAAGGGTTTTTTTTTCTTCCAAATTTAGCCAAACTTATACTACATTGGTCACATATCAATCTAGCACAACAGAATAATGAAGCAAGATATTTACTATAACAAAAGAAAAGTTTGTGTGATATGTAATAAAATGAGACAACAAAATATTGTCATGAACAACTATAGTCAGTGACTGGGTGTTTAACAAAAGTGTCTCACTCTACTAGATACAAAAAAAAAAAAAAATTGAACTTGACAGCCTCTGATTTTCCACTGGAGTGTATATCCTGACTTGCATTTGGAACCATAGGTTTTAATTTAACCTCAGTATCTAATTTGCTATTTGTGAGAAGAGGGATCAAAATATCTTGCCCAATGGTTTCAATTCCCTTGGCACTTGGTCGTAGTTCCCAGAGTTTATATCAGCTTCGAACATGGGACGCTTTCCAAAGTTACGGAGAACGCGATCAGCCATATGCTCTCTACTTGGAGTCAACATCACATAGTTCGGATCAGCCCTTTCGTATCTGCAAAAGCATCATCTTCCAAATTAACGAACTAAAATTTGTTGATCATACTCTTGGAAATTATCTTTGTATCAATTTCTAAAAACTCTCGACAAAAAAAATGTTGAAAAAATTAAACATATATCAGCTATATATCAAAGCGTGATGTAAACGGTTGACTTATTAGGGAATCGACATTTGAATGAACAAGAGAAAATTATCAGTTATTGTTACCAGTGATTAAAGTGTTATGCAAATCAAGGGAAAAAATCAACCCAATAATGACCCTAGTATCTGAAAATATATACAGATAAAAACCTGGCTTCGCTGAGAATTTAGAAAATTCATAGACTCTGAAAGTTGTATAAATAGATGAGGAAGTAAATGGTCGGGGGAAAACCTGGCTTCTCTAAGATTCTCAGCACGGAGTCCAATTCCATACGATTTTGTCCCATGGAGACGATCATGGATTGCTGCAGAAGGGAAGAAGAAAAAGCATTAGGAAATAATTCTGCCAGGTTAACAACATAAATAGTTAAGCATATGACCGCATTAGATTAAGAGAAATGTAAAAGAGTGAGTTTTTCTTCTTAAGGAAAGGTTGAGAGAGGGAGTGAACCTTTTAATCAAAATATTGAGCTCAAATTGTGATCAAGATGCAAAGGTGGAACAATGAGCAAGTTGGACTTAAAATTCAAAAAATTTAGAGGATACGAGCTCAAATATAAATCAGAGGATACATCTAAATGTCACCAGATTCAGTTTGCTACACCAATAAGTTATAATAAAAAAAAGGCTAATGATGTTTTAGAAGCCAACTTTACTGTCTTAGAAGTTTTTTTTTTTTTGAGATAAAGTGGCTATAGTCACCGGTTCCATTAATAAAAAATTAACGAAACAAAGTACACCATTACAACTCTAAAAAACAAACTTCGGTTCCTTACAATAATCATTAGATAAAGTGACTATAGTTTAGAAGTTAACATATGGCAAAATGAATCTAGCAAAACAAGAGAAGCAGAAATAAACGCAAGTCAGACTGAGCAAGTTGTCTGCGTGTGTGCATGTGTTCGTAAGTGTGCATGTGTGTGTGAGAGAGAAAGGGAGACCCAGAGAGTTATGCCCAAAATCAGGAATCAACAAGTTTTCGCATGTAAAAGAGTTCATGATTGAAAACTAAATAATACACCACCATCACAAAGCCTTTATCCCAAAATTATGGGATCGGCTACATGAATCCTACTCCTCCACTCAATTCTACAACTCTAGAGAGGGCCACCTCCTTCGTCAAATTAACACTTTTCAAATCCCTTTAAAAAATTAAATGAACAACAAAATTTTTAAATCGAGTTCTTGCATCATGAGTACATCATATTTACACATATACAACTTAGAAGAGGGCATCTTGGCAGATATCTGAATTTTAGACATGAGCAATTATTGAAATGAATGCTTTATTCAATCATCTCAATTGAATCGTCTGAGAAATATGAATCAACAATAATTGTCATACTAGACAGAATAAAAAAAAATTTAAGTTGTTTCCAGGGACAAGGAAGATAAAAACTTTAATGTAATGACCTTTTCCTTTAAAAACACACACACACACACACATATATATAGTGCGTTCCGTTGTGCACTCGGCCTTCCCGCCTTCGTATCGACGATCCGAACCGTTCACATTGATCTACACATCTAAGCTAATCTAAATATGTAAAATCAAATCATTTGAAATTCATTTGCCCATCCATCATGTGACTATAAAAAACAACAATTTTCAGCCATACAATTTTGTAACACTTCAATGGATGAGCAAATAAATTTTAAATAATTTGATTTTACATATTTAGACTAATTTAGATGTGTAGATCAATGTAAACGATTTGGATCTTCGATACGAAGGCGGGAAGGCCTAGTGCACAACGGAACATTTCTCTCTCTCTCTCTCTCTCTCTCTCTCTCTCTCTCTCTCTTTATATATATATATATAGAGAGAGAGAGAGTCCCCTTCGGTTGAACACTATTTTTGGTGAGCACTCCGTGAGCACTCCCGAACTAGAGACCCTATGAAAAATCCGAACCGCTCATATTGTTCTATATGCCTTAGATAGCCTAACAATAAAAAATCAAGTAATTTGAAGTTCATTTGCCCATCCATCATGCTGTTAGAATTTTCAGCCATACAATTTTGTGATGATGTAAATCATGGGTAAATGAACTTCAAATTACTTAATTTTTTATTGTTAGGCTATCTAAGGCATATAGAACAATATGAGCGGTTCGGATTTTTCATAGGGTCTCTACTTCGTGAGTGCTCACCAAAGTAGTGTGCAACCGAAGATTTCTCTCTCTCTATATATATATATAAAGAGAGAGAGAGAGAGAGAGAGAGAGAGAGGAATGCTCCATTGCAAACGGGTCCGTGCAAACGGGTATACAACCCACTTAAGCTGTCGTTGGAAACAATGACTTAAGTTATAAATCTAAGCCATTGTTTCAAACAACGGCATAGGTTATAAACCTAAGTCGTTGTTCCGAATATAACCTAAGCCATTGTTCGGAACAACGACTTCAGTGGTTTGCAATGGAGCATTCCTTATATATATATATATATATATATATATATATATATATATATATATATATATATATATATATATATATTGACTTAATGACCTTCATGGATATCACTCACACATATCATTAACAAATTATAGCTGATTATTTAAA
This sequence comes from Hemerocallis citrina, assembly GCA_017893485.1. Lineage (NCBI taxonomy): Eukaryota > Viridiplantae > Streptophyta > Magnoliopsida > Asparagales > Asphodelaceae > Hemerocallis > Hemerocallis citrina. The sequence goes on along the minus strand of CM030368.1, from coordinate 1,180,368 downwards.
GATCTATCAATTGAAAATCTGAGGTTGAAGGGTGTTGCCGTGAGGTATGCGGGGGAGGGAAGTGAGAGATACGGGAGGGGGAAAGGGATTTTTGAATCTCGAAATTATTTTTTTTGGAATTCAAAATTTGATTTGGGAGTGTCGTAGGGGGAAGGTTTGAATTTCAAATTGAGATTTAAAATTTGAATTGAGGTTGAGGGGCCTCTAATATCCAAAATTCTCCCCTAATATTCGAATCACAACAGATTTACAATTAGCAGCGAAATGTACCCTAGTTGGTGGGGCGACGGTAGTCCGGCAATTTTATAGTTTGAGCTCTACTTTGTCCTATTCAGGTCAAAGTGAGGGTGCCTAGGGTCTCTCTCATGTCAGGGGGCTTGGAGGGGGTGGTGGTGTTTGTTGAGCAGTCATGGAAGAGGACAGCCTTCGTTGCGAGGTGGCAGTGAGAGTCAACGAGGGTCAAGCGAGGGGATGAGAACCAGGACTCAATCTGTACAGGGAGTTGTCAGATTGGTGGAGTGCCTACGGTCTCTCATATGGTGCATGAAATTGATGTATGAGTCACTGTTGGGGGCGACGGAGGTGTTCGTGCGAGCGACGGAGCGAATAAACGGTGTACAAGCGAGGGACTGAGAGAGAGAATGAGCTCAAATTGGCACGAGAAATTGACTTTGACGAGGTCGGCCGATCAGTAGTATTAGATTTCGTTGTATTTTTTGTTTGTTTGTTGGGGTGTATGAGTTCCAGGACCCAGCATGTTGGGATCTGAACATCATAAGCCTTATTTTTGGTTGTATGTTTTGTTAAAGTCTTTTTAATGAAACGCAGGGGGTATAACCCACCGTTTAACGATTAAAAAATAAAATTTTTAAAAAAAAAATAAAAAAAAAACTGAGGTTGAAACTGCAATACAATGTTGTTAAATTTGCTTAAGCAACTCTACCACATTTATCGTTATATTTAATATTGTAACTAGATAAATGGGTTACTGGCAGTGTGAACATAAGACATGTGGCCTCTTAATACATTATTGCATTTGCTTGTACTATCTATTGGCCATACTAATCATACAAAGCATTGGAATGAGGGCTCTTCATGGCTAGCATTATGAAGGGGAAAAACACATGCATTGCACATATTGATAATCTAGTAGATAAGAATATCTCAACATACCTGTAATGCTGAATGTAAAAGCCGGTTTCCACCAAGATTTAAATGCCAAAGCTACAGAAGAACTAGTAGGGCCTGTTTTCCCCTGGAAATACGTACTGATGGTTTAACTGAAACAATTTTTTGAACTCAAGCAGAAGTTGACAGCAACTCTAACCTTAACCAAGAGGTTCTTGTTGGCTTGCCAAGACGCAGCTATTTGAAATGAAGCTTGATCCACATTCCTCACTGATTTATCTCCATCAATCCTTAAGATGACACAGGAAAACTTAGATTCTATGATCTTATGCACTAAGTAATCATCAAAGTGAATAAGTCATCCTTCTTCATGCATTATACATTTATACCTTGTAGCCAGCTCAAAGCCAAAGTCAATGTAGTTCGTAATTCCAACTACTTGATTCTCTTCAAATGGATTATTCACCTACACAGCACAATCAGCTCAATTAATAGCTTGCAGAACAAAAGCATGCATAGGGCTCTGAAATTAAAACACAACTCACAAGTAACTGAAACAGAGATTAAAATTCGTTTAACTGATGCTGCTAAGTATGAGATTCTTTCCATATCAAAAGAATCAAACTTCTTTCTCGAAGACCAATACAGTAGAGTCAGGTAATTGCATGGGCATAGTAGTGTAAAACTATAATCATAGATGGGAGGATATTAAAATAGGTGTGGGATTAGAAATGGAGAGATAACTGAAATAAATAATGATTTCTCAAGCGTCCACGATGAGTTTTGTGGTGAAGTTATCTATATTCCATAGATGAATCCAGTTATAGCGCAAGGGCTGCAAAAGCATGTCCTTCCGCTCCTATTTGGAAGAGTAATGATCACGTTCTGCTAAAGCTGATTGGAAAAAAAACTAAAAAGGACAGAAAACCAAGTCCTGGTCTTTTAAGGAGTCAACAAAGACTCTGAAAGAAATATCTAAAACTAAATTGTTATTCCAAACTTTGGTGTCCGCTGTAAAACGGCTTCTCCACTAATCTGGAGAAACGGCCATAAACTCTGATCCAGCGTACGACTAACATATCTTTTTCAACTACTTGAATCCAAACCTGTTTTAGTCCTTCCTACAATATGTACATCCCTACCTGCACATTGCACTGGCACTTTCATGCACAAATCATCTCAAACAGTTTTCCCCATTTTATCCTCATTGGAAGTTATCTCCAAACTTCTTAGTACAAAGATAATTAAAGGCATTTCAGAAAATAATGAAAAGCAATTGAAGATTGCCCATAAGCACATAATGCCTCCAAAAATTGATCATGACGACCTATCCATTGTATATATGGACAAAAATCTGATCATCTTCATTAAAATTGATAATAAAGTTATTCACTGATTTACATATTAAATTGAAACTACGAATTTACTACAACAAGTATCAATAAATGCAAGTCATAGCTTCCCTTAACTGACATGCCATACAAATTTTCTTAAAATTAAAGTGTACAAATAAAGAACGCAAATCAATACAGGTAAAGATTTAGTCTAATAAAATAATCTAATGAGAAAGTCTGAATGTCTTACCCTTCTTTGGACCACAATATGCTGATAGAATGATGCAATCAACTGCAAAAAAAAAGAAATTTGAGTAGTTAACTACTATATAATGCAAAAGATATACTTAATTGATAAGCCAAAAATGGTTGATCAAATTAAGATTACCTGCATAAAACAATAAAAACCAAGAATTATGTTTATATGTGTAAATAATAACAGCAAAGACTTCAAACAACATAAGGCTACCACAATTCCTTTTCACTTGTCCACATCAGTTTTAACTTCTAGTGAAAGCCAGCTTGATCTAAACTTTAGTATCAAGCTGGAGGAACATATTTTTAAATTAAAATTCTCTCAAGTTGCAGAAACTCAATGTCCATTTCCTTTTCATTACATTTATCTTATTTTGATTCTCTTAACTTACTATATTGACTTGGATTTGGGCATTTTCTGCTTTTAGATAATTGTCGTCATAGTAGCAACTGTTTGCATGTTGTCATTCCATCTATAAATGGGTATGGTTAGTGTCATTATTTGAAGAAGGTGGTTTCTAGAGACACGTTTATATTAGCAAGTGTTGAACCAAGTGTGCTTGGCCAACCCAATTACAGACATTAAACACCGTTTTAGAATTACAAGCTATAATGCGTTCACTTCTGAAAATGTTTAAAACAACACAGGTATATCTACCTGCATGTATAATGAATCTTGATCCTAGGTGAAAAAAGTCTACAATTCCAAATTATAGTTTTGAATTGTTAGAGCCATATTATCTGCTGGTTAGTTAAACAATAAAGACAACAATACCCCTCAAAATCCAGATAACAGTTCAAACACATTGAAATCACATGGTCAAATGGAATGGAAACTTCATCAATTTCTTCATAGAAATTCTAACGTCGAGAGCTCAGTGGCTGACTTGCAAGATAAAAACACAGATGATATGCATTCCTCTTACCACCTCTCCTTTCCAGATCTCTACTTCCCTTCAGTCTGTTGGGTTTATGTCTTGCATACTCTATTCAATGTGAAGAGAAGCGGGTGAAGCAAAGGAAGGTTCTAAGCGTCGATGGAGTAGAGGTTAGCAGCAGCAGGCAGCAGGCAGAGGCTGCCACTTGGGCAGTCGACCGCCAGAGAGCTCTGGTTTTGATAGGTAAGAGAGCAAGTACTTCTTTGAAGAGAGTTTGAGAGGTTATCCTAACCAACAAGTATCTTCTGGTGAGGCTTGAGAGTTTGTGAGAGTGGTTGTAACTATTGTATCTTCTTTAGTTGAATATCATCGGTTATTTCTCCCCGGATTAGGGTTCGCCCCAACCAGAACAAAATTGTGTGCTTCGGTGTGTTTAGTTTGATCTATTATTTTGCTTGGTGATTTGTGGTGATCGTGTTGGAAAACTCAGCAGGAAATCCTAACACATTCTCCTCCCAAACATAAACGCGTGTCTTGTTTTCATCATTCAAATATATGCACACTTCTTCTAAGCTTTTGCACATCTAAATTCAATTATAGAGGTACAAAAACAAGACATTGTTATGTGATTCAAGTAAATGAGCCTAAAACACTGCCATGATTGAACATGCTAGAATTAATTCGTAAAATGAAATTATAAATGTATGATTTCTAAGTAGTTGAAATCATGTCTTTGTATTAACAATTTGAAAATAAACTACAATAGAGTATGTTGTGTAAAATACACTGCAATGACTTCCAATGAAATACTAAAACGGCTACTGGCTTCTGACATAGAGAAGTTCAACTTCAAACATTCAGTCAAAACATTTCCACCTTTAGAAAACTTCAAGATTATGCGATGACAGGAAGAAAAGCTAACCTCTGAACGTTTAACGAGCTCAATGGAAAAATTAAATGATGGACTCAAGGGGCTGCTTGAACCTAACCCATAACCAATTGCACAGCTCCAGTTTTTAAAATCCTTCAAGCTCATTGGGTACTTGCTTCCATCTAATAAATGCCAGAAAACAACAATGATGCTGAAATCTAACAGATGTATTTCCAAAAAAAAAAAAACCACTATACATATGAACAGACTAATCATATGAATTATGAGAAATGTCGAATTTCGGCTCAGGGTATTGCCATAAGCATAGAGTTTAAAGGAAGTGCACAACATGTAAACTAGGTTATATGGAGAGGAAAAAAAGGGGAATGATCTGAATACATCTGACTCATCATTGGAAGATGGGATCCTCTCATATGTCTAGAGGTAGGGTTGGCATTGTCAATTGTAAGCTTTTGGCACGTTCGTGCACAAGAATAGAGGGGCACGGAGAGATGTGGAGAGCGATGACCCAGGAGACCCCTTAATTTAATGATCACCTAAGAATATCAGGTGATCATATCAAACTCTTGAAAAATTGAAGATACTAAAACACGAGGTGACTGGTTCTATATTTCCTAAATCCAATTTTTGTAGACCATGGAGAGATATGGAGAGCGATGACCAAAGAGACCTCTTAATGATCGATCACCTAAGAATATCAGGTGGTCATATCAAACTCTTGAAGAATTGAAGATACTAAAACACGAGGTGCTTCACCAGTTCTATATTTCCAAAATCCAATTTTTGAGGCTACGTTTGATATTGCATTCGGAGATCCTTAAAATGACATCTCTTGATTGAGACAATTGGCTGAACCCCATAACCTGTCTTTTAAGTCAGTGCAACTGATCTGTGTAATTGATCCTATCTTTAGCAGGAGCAGGCTGAGCAGCTTGCTTAGTGGTGTAGGCGAAAATCTCATGTATGGTTTTGTAGAGTGGCAGTAAGGGTGACTTATCTGTCAAAGCTTCAACTGGTTGATTGATTACCCTAAATAAAAGTATGCTGGTTTCAAATGTCAAAGCACTTCTCCAGATTTGGGGGATCCCCCCTTTCCACTACACCAAGAGGTGGTTTTAGCTATTTGGAAAATGTGCTTTTTCCTCCAAAATTCTAAGTCAATACAAATTGTCTTCAAAAAAATTTTGCTCACAAGTAGCAACATTTTGTCTATGTTTTTATTACAAAAAAAATTGCAACTAAATATACAATGAGCAGAAGTGTTCTGTAAACAAGTGACTTGGACATGAGAAAGTCTTTTTTCTCTCTTTTTTTTTTCCTTTTTTTCTTTTTTGCATTTCTGGAAAAGCTAAAAGCACCTCTTCAAGTGCGGTATGAAAAAGGAGGAAAACTCCAATTTTGAAATTGTTCTTTTAGGCCAAACACCTATTCTTCTCCGAAACAGTGATACCAAAAAAAAAGACTTTGCAAAAGGATGGTAAGTATTTTGTTTGAATCCAAAAAGTAATTATTCAGCTCAAGCCTCAGGTTAATGCACACGATTGCTAAATCTCATGTGACAACTATATAGTTAAAAGGAGTGCACTGTTCAACATTATTCGTACCACATTTTGTTTCATTGTTCAAAAAACTCCACATGCAAAACGTACTTCAGCTAAAAATAGAAGAGTCAATAAATGTAAACCACCCAATTTTAAATCAAAAAATGTGTATCATACCTCATATCTTTGATGAAATTTTAAAATCAGAAAGTGCTTTAGATAAATAATCAAGTTGAGTTTAACTCACAAGCGGGTATATACTGCACTCCTGCACTTAGGCTTCCTAGCCTTCCTACTAACCATGCAGAGACTGGAGTCTGACTAGACACTGCAGAATCACCATTTATAAGTAAACTAGTAATATACACGTGCGGTGCACGTATTTTTTATTTAAAATAAAAACTCTGATTTACACGTGCGATGCATGTGTTAATAAATAAGATTATATATTTTTAAAAGTAAATGTGAACACTATAATGGGAGAGTTGGAGTTGCACGTGCATTGCACGTAAGTAGATAGATTTACAACTCCAACTCTTCCATTATAATAGTTATTATATATTATATTATAGATAGATAGATATAGATAGATAATTTACACGCGTGATGCACATTTAATATATTTATAAAAAATTAAAGTAAAAAATATGACGTAGTGAGGACTCGAACCTGAGACCTCCTTCATATTAGTTATGCACGTGCAATGCACGCATTGGTAGATTTACTAAGGCCTTCTCCCATTATAATATTAGAGATGTAGAGAATGTAATTAGGTAAATGGAAAGTACACTAATGTGGCATAATATAGTGAACTGAATAAAAAACATAGAGGAATATTACAATATTGGACCTAGATCCTTAAAGCCTAACCTAAAAGTTCAAACATGATCAAATAATGCTTCAGTAAGTTGCAATTAAGGAAAAAATGTAATAGTACAAGTCAAATTCATTAGGTCTTGGCAGTAGCCGCAGTACATAATTGAAAATGAACATAGAAGATCAGGGCAAAAAGAATCCAAGTAGGACGAACATATTTCTGAATGTTTCATTAATAAATAATGGCTTGTTATAAGGTAATTTACCCCTCAAAATGTGTCTTGTGCATGTTTACATGTATGAAATTGCAAGTAATTTTTTTTTTATATTAAAAGATGACTCAGTCATCGCTTCATTAAACAGTGATTAACGAAACAGGAAATACAGATACAAAGTAAGCCCGAAGGCGAGCAACATCAAAGTACATCTGACAAAGAAACACCAGTCAAATAACAACACAAAACACCAAAATAGAAATACAAGAACTAAGCCAAAAGAAGTTGTTGGGCGGTCTTAGAGAACTAGCGACCTGCCACTTGCTTGTGAACTACTCCTCCTCTCCCAAGCGCATCTTCTTCCTTGATCTAATATTCCCTATCCATTCAAAACAGCATAAGTGAATTTTGTGCAAGAGAAAGGAAAGTCTATGGGTCACACTATTGAAACAGTAGTCGTTACGATCTAGCCATAGATTCCACATAATAGAAGCAGCCACCCTATCCCACTCTGATCTAACCTCCTTTCTAATCCTGTTCGATCTAATGTCCTCCCAAACCTCATCACTAGACCCTGGACACCATAAAACCCCGTACGTATGACCTAATTTCTCCACTACCCATGTTGCTCTATGGCACTTGAAAAGGATGTGATTAGTATCTTCTTCGAAATTTAGACATCTATTACACATCGCGTTGTCCAACATACCCCACTTCACCAAATTAGCCTTCGACAAAATCGCATCATTATCCGCCAGCCAAAGAAATACTTGAACTCTGGAAGGTACGTTGGTGCCCCATATAACATCCGCGACTCCGTTTCTTATCCCTCCATCATTCAACCACCTTGAACATTGCAAGTAATCTTTGTATATGTAAAGGGTGCTTTTCCCAATCAAAATTTTCCTTATCACGTAAAATTACTATTCTTGATCAACTGCATATAATCTCATACTGCATAGGGTCGCAGTCCCACCCATCTGTGACGGTCTATCAAACTACATACCCAAATATCTAAGGCAAGAATATAAGTAATACAATATGTTTTCGATCTTGCTATGAAAAGGAAAATGATAGGTTTTTTTTAAGGAAAAGGTATAGTATGGTCACCCTGTTTCATTAATAAGGAGTTAATAAAACAAACTCAGAGTACTGAGCCAAGTACAAGAACCTACAACGCAAAAGTACATAAATCCACCCTAAACATGGGGGGTGGGGCAAAAGACAGTACAAACATACATGCATCCAAGCAAACAAAGAAAAACCAACTACTCCCCCCAACAAAACCATGGGGTGGTGGGGATGACTCACTCACTTAACAATACATCTCTAACAGGCCGGGCACATCCCTTAGTCTAGTATCGGACCAATCTGGATATCCTCATCATCATACTCCTCCACCTGAAGGATGTTCGTGCTCCTCCCTCTCGGACCTGCTGCGTCAACATTTACCCAAAAGGAAATAAGATGCATAATGTGAGATAAAATACTAGAAATAGTACTACATGTCCCACGGAAGTACCAATTATTCCTGTCTAGTCAAAGACCCCAGGCCGTAACGGCGATAGCGATAAACCAAGCTTCTCTCATCGATTGTCTCTCAGTCGCAAACTTTGGTCCTACCCACAGCTCCTCATATTTACTGGAAAACTCATTCGTCCCCAGTGCGCTAAGAACCTCTACGAGGACTGCTTTTCTCCTGGGACATTCTAGAAACAGATGGTCTCTAGTTTCGGGTGCAGCATTGCAGAACCCACATGTAGAGTCTAAATTCGGTTGGCATTTCGATAGGTTCTCTCTAGTCAAAATTGCATCATTAAGCACCAGCCATATGAAAACTTTAACTTTCAGCGGTGTTTTCACCTTCCAAACTACCCCCGACCAACTCGGGCTACATCCTCTAAAGTGAATACGATTATAAAGGGAGCGCACAGTGAATGTGTCATTCCTTTCCAGTCCCTAAGACTTTCTATCGGGACCCTGTGCGCAAATAATACCGGCATTGGCGATATAGGTCTATAGTTCTGTGAGCCTGAGCTGGGACCCTGGGTCCAGGGGATGTATAAAGGCTGGTTTCTAGGAATTTCTCCGGACTGCAGCCACCGTGCAGTGTGGTTGTGATGCTTGGTCATACAAATCAGGGAACATGGTTCTAAGTGTATGTTCACCACACCACTTATCCCACCAGAATCTGGTTAATCTGTCGTTCCCGATAGACGGCGTCACACAGTTGATGAAGGGATCGTATGCCTTGGCGATACCCCTCCAGAACTAGGATACCCGTAGGCCTACCCTGAAACCTAGGTTTCTCGTCCCATTTCTGTGCAGATAAGTCTGCATGAAATTCTCCCAACCTTCTCCATTAGGGTGGAAGACTTTCCACCACCATTTTTCCAAGCGGGCCAGGTTCATATCTCTCAAATCAATAATACCTAATCCTCCGTATATCTTTTTCATGCAAGCTTTTTTCCATCTGATTAGGTGATATCCTCCTCTATCGGGACTTGCCCCTTTCCAAAGAAACCATTTACGGGTACGATCAATTCTCTGGATCACCCAACATGGCATTTTGAAAAAGGACAGATAATATGTTAGGAGATTTGAGAGGACCGCATTGATAAGCGTGACTCCTCCTCCCAGGGATAAAGCTTTACCTCTCCATCCATCCAGACGGTTTTCCACCCGGTCAAGGATCGGTAATCAGTCCGTCTTCTTTAGTTTTCCAGGTCTCAACGGTAGTCCCAAGTATTTAATGGGGAAACTCTCAATGGAGCAGTTTAGAATTGTGGCATGCTCATGTGCCTCCTTTGGATTAAGGGCAATGGGGATAAGAACACTTTTGTGGAAATTGATCCTGAGTCCAGACCAAGCTTCAAAGCTATAAAGAATTCCTTTGAAAGCGATAGTTTTCCCGATGTTGCCATTTCCAAATAGGAGAGTATTGTCTGCATATTGCAGGATGGAGCAACCTTGGCGATTGACTCCGCTGGCCACTGGCTTTATCCAACCTGCTCTACTACAGTTAGCCATCATGGACAGCAACACGTCTGCCACAATGGTGAAGAGGAGGGGAGAGAGAGGATCTCCTTGTCTAAGGCTCCGTTTACACGAGAAAGGATGACCAGAGACCCATTTCACTAAGATAGCAGTTCGGCTGGTGGTGAGGCATGTGTGAATCCATCTAGCCCCAAATCCTCTTCCAACCAATGCTTCCAGGAGACAATCCCATTCAACCAAGTCATAAGCTTTCTCAAAATCCAATTTCAGGAGATAGCTCTTAGCATTTGACGTGTGGCAATGTGGATAGTTTCTTCTGCTGTGGCCATAGTGTTCTGAATACACCGTCCTTTAATGAACCCCGTCTGCTCGTTACTTATGAGATTGTCCATCACCTTTTCCAACCTATCAGCCAGGGTCTTGGTTATAATCTTAACTGAGCAGTTAAGGAGACTAATCGGGCGAAAATCTCCCACCCGCTGGTAGTCTTTTTTCTTAGGGATCAATACCACCTCAGCAAAATTAATTCTTCCCAATTTAAGTTTATGGTCATATAGATCAGCAAACAACTTAAACAGATCGTCCTTGATTTCCTCCCAGAATACCTGGTAGAACAGCACAGGGAAACCATCTGGACCTGAGGCTTTGTCCTTTCCGAGTTGTTGTACTGCCTCCCCAATTCCTTTTCCGTGAAAGGATCTTGTAGGTTAAATAACATAGCACTGCCTTCAGTTTTTCTTCTAGGAAATGGATATGGGTGTTAAAACCAAAAAATCAGTGGATCAATTCATAGAGACAGTAAATAATTCAAAATCTGTTCCAACTAATTTTAGATGAGCCAGCTATTTTCTTGAAAGTGTAAATAGTCTATATTATAGCACATTTGCTTTATAGTCCAATTTGGATATAACTGATATCATTTACATCTACATTGGTTGAACACTGAGATATTAAGATATATGAGTATTTTGAGGTGTAGCATTGTTCTGTTGCTTTCTTGATGTTTAGCCATTGAAAGTCATTACGAATTGGAATTTGCTTGCAATTTCTGTCAAATCCTTTTTTCTGCAATTCCACTGCCAAATTTAGATGAACCCAAATGCCAAACAGAACCCCAAGCAACTGGTTTGATCTTAGAGAAAACTAGAAATTCATCCGAGTAAACTAACGAAAATATTCAAATTCATTACAAGTACTTAAAATGTAATTCGAAAGTTTTTTTTTTGTTTCAAAAATATTTGGATAATTATATAAAGCATCAAATATACATTTTGTATCATAGTGAATGAATTGTACCTTAGTTGTAGAACGTAATAGAAATATAATCAATTGTAGATCCTATTCACAGAGAAGCAGTAAATATACTCACATACCAGGAAATGGCATAAATGTAGTCCCAATGGAAAGTTTTTCTGATCCATATCGAAAACCCATAGAACCATAATCTTCAGGATGTACCCTGCAGTTAAAATTAAACACTACATCAATTAAAGCTTTAATCAACAAAAAAACTTGGAATGAGAAGATATTCTTCTACAGAGAAAAATGAAAAGAACAGTCACTAGGGGGGAAAAAAGATGTTCTGGTTTCAATGCACGTGAGGAAGTCAAGTAATTTGATTGATATCAGAAGAAAGATACAAAGGATAAAAGTACAAACATTAATTTAGGCTATATGATTTCCAGTTATTGGAAATTTCACAATTGAAAGTGGGACAACATACAAAAGACTATATTTTCCCATTCCTTTTCCTCTTTAACTCCGCATCACTTCGTATCTAAGAAAACAGCCTAATCGTTCATTGAAACAAGCAACGACAGAAACAAAGCCTTTATCCAAAATCTTTTAGGTTGTTAGAATATAAGTGCAATTTTCCTCAACCCTTCTACAACGTCGAAGTTTTAGCCGAGTGGCTGGGACTTTCACATAGGTCAACCAAATTATTTTGTTCCTGCATTCAACTTTGTTAGGGGCCATTTCTCTATCAAATTAACAGTTCACGGCTATCATATCCCTCTTAAGTGCCTCCTAACCTAAATCCGTATAGATCTACATCTAGTGTTTGCTTCATCAGCAACAATCCTTTCACTTTTCCAATAGTTAAAATGACGAGATAATAGAAATAAAAAATAATTATATTATATGAAAAGCAAGCATGAGACTGACATGATAGAAATTTGTTACTAAGCCCACCTCTTGTACAAATGAAAATGTGACAGATGAAAGGGTAGAAAGCAAACTGTTCTTTTACCATCATGCTAATGATCAATCCTAAAGAAGATTTATGCACAAGGAAGATAACTAGAAGCAAGCATCCAAACAATTCTAAATTTACGGAGTCACTTTTGCCTTTTTAATTAAGAATACGGAAACCCCATATACGATTCATCCATGCAGCACCCACCAAACTGGATACAGGTGGTTCAAACCAGCAAAGCAGAGATTTTACCTACAGGGTGGATTCAGCATGCATTAAAAAACTCTAGGGAGGATATGTTTTCAAGTTATTTATTCTGACATCTTCAATAATCAACACAAAAATACTGTTTAGTCTCCCAGAAAAAAGCTCCTGAAATTAACCTCCAGTGTGTATTCATTTCAGAATGTAATAAGAAATCTTCAGGATGGATGTACTCCAACTCAAAACAGTGTTTAACAGGATTCATTAATTTTATTTAGAGTTTAGAACTAAAATAGAGTGTAAAATATTGTTCTGTCAAATCTGTCCCTTGGGAACAAGTGCATTGATAATGTACACGAGATGAGCTCATCTTATTTTAGACCACTCTACAAAAGGAATGATAAGATAATACAGAACCTAACTATATAGTGGGGAAAACAGAGAGAGAAGAAAATAGGGGCTAATCACCATTTCAATACATCAATCAAAAGGTCGAAAACTATATCATTCAATTAACTTTATAGCCTTTAACTTAATTCTCCAAAACGAAAAGAAGCACCTTATCCTTTAGGGGGCATTTGCTATGCGGATTGGAGAATTCCTTGCAATGGGCGGATTCCCGGGAATGTGATGGTAGAAATCATGATTCTCATGAATGTTGCAATACTGCGTTTACTACAAAACATTGCATTCCAGGGAATTTTTTTATTAGTGTGTTTGGTATAGACCAATTCATTTCCATCAGTCCTTCGCTATAGTAGGCATTATAGAAAATACCCTTTTGGCTTTAATTTTTTTAAAACCAATATAATTGTTATCTACTTTAGTAATAGATGCATATGCGCGACACGTGCAAAACCAATACTGATATAGTACATTAACAAATACATGACTCAAAAAGTTATATTACAATTCTAATATATTTCAACTAGGTAGATAAAAAAACATAACAAAAAATAAAATAAAATATATGTAGTACAAATACATGATCTTAGGCATATGTGGATTATAATTATCAATGAAATATATTATTTATAACTTAGTTGACAAAGGGTTTCCGCTTCAATTTTTTTAATGAATAATGGTGAGTACTATTGTTAAAATCGATACATTATACTGAAACATATATCATACTTATTTAATTATGTTCAGTCTCTAGTCGGACGTTCCTCTTTATATATAAATATGCACAAATCTCACCAGTAACAAATTTGTTGAAGGAAACATAGAACGGCAAAATGATAAGGCAGAAAGATTATCAAAATTTTGGAGGGTGTTTTGGTAACGTGATAATCTCAGTTATATTTTATGTGGAGGAATCCACAAATTCTACCCTTTTAAACAAAAATGTATATCCTTCCCAACAAAGGATTTTGATTCCCATGGAAGTTTAAGAATTCTTCCAAAACTATACTCTTATCTCATCAAACCAGGTAATCCAGAGGGTAATCCTAGATTCCCTTATATATTTCCGCGTACCAAACGCCCCCCCCCCCCCCCCCCCCCCCCGAGATTCCATCTTATTGTTTAATTGTCCGATAATAGCATCTAGAATCAATATAATACAGTCAATTCATTAATCGTGAGTACAATCAACCCAGTGAAGTGAAGTCATTGTGAGTTCTCCAATAAAATATAGTAAAATAATGAACTTTCAACAAGTAGTATCTCTAAGAGATTCCGGAAAGCGGAATAACCCAGTGAAGTGAAGTCATTGTGAGTTCTCCAATGAAATATAGTAAAATAATGAACTTTCGACAAGTAGTATCTCTAAGAGACTCCGGAAAGCGGAAAAGTATATACCTATTTGATAACAGCATTGGAAAGACACCAAAAGCTCCAAACCCATACTTTGGGTAGTAAGCACATGATCGCAACCGCAAATTGCTACAAAGCAAACAAAATGAACTTAGCAGAAGTAGATAAGATATTCTCTATGGTGAAAAAATGGCATTAAAAAGTGTTAAATCCAAGAAATTGTTTCTTACGGTTCAGAAGTGGATACAGAAAGGTCCATAAATGTATGAGGATCGTCCAGGTCCCTGTCATAAAGTAAACCAATAGAAGAGAAGTTGAGAACCACACCTATACTCAATTAGTCAAGCACTAATTCTTATTGGCTGCCAGGATATATGTACCAAAAGTAAATGACAATATGAATACAACCTTTGCCAGCGAAACAGTGCATTTCCTTCAACACTCTTGTCTGATTTACGATCTAGAGGACCAGATACCTGAATTTATTAAGGAACACAAGTTTACAGTTCCTGAGAAAAAAAAGTTTATTTTAAGTGTAAATGTATAAGATGAGTGTTATGTAATTAAACACACCATGCAAAAGAAAATACCTTACAAGTAACCACACAGTTAGATTCCATCTAAATTCTCCAAATGGGGGGGAAAAACACATGGAATCTAATGATATAAAATCAATAGGCCCTAACCAAGGAACATTCACAATGCTGCTCCTTAAGACTATTCCAGCTTACGACTTGAGATTTTCTTCCCTTATGTGATTTCAGCAACTTCCTATCTGTATACCAAAGAAAGATAATCTAAGCTAAGCCCCGAAGAACAACCTCCCCCCAAGGAAATAACACCAATTCCTCACTTATTTCGTACCAAATTCCTTGCAATAACTATGAACGAGAGAGAAACTTGTCATAATCCTAAACGACTGTTCGCATGTCACAATAATTTCAGATGCATGCACAATACACGTGTAAGGTTAAGAATAAACGAATCATTTGCCATATGTGTTGAGTTCATATATTTTCTGTAAACTTGGGATAAAAAAAAAAAGTTTGCTATCTTTGTAACAGTATGATCGTAACTAGGTTATCAAAATGATATAGGGGGTAGTTTTGTAATAAGCCACATTGTAGTTGAGATGCTTCCAAACGAGAATTACAAACCAATTTCCCTAATCACTTCTTCTCAAACCCAATTCTCTCTTTAATCTCTCCGAATTCTTCATGCCTGTTTGGATACAAAGCTAGGATACCTAGATGTAACTTTTAAGAGAACGTCGTGTTGGGTTTATGTCTTGCATACTATATTGGATAAGAAGACGATAAGATGATGGATAGACAAAGGCGATTGGAAACAGAGTGGAGGCAAGGAAACAGTCAGCAGCTGTAGCTGCAGAAGTTGCGGTCGACCGGTCATAGGGTGCAGAAGTCCCGAGAGGGGGACGGTCGACCGATCCTGGGTGGCGATCGACCGGTCGCAGCGCTGATGGATATTTGGGCCGGGTCTTGGTGATTCGTGAGAAGCCCAACTTGCTCTTCAAGTTGGATCGTGTGGCTCATATCGTATGGTTATCTCTTATGTGCTATCCAATGGCTATTGTAACAAGATATTAACTTAGGATTTGTCTCTAGATCTATATAAACAATTGTAACGGCTCATAAATCTATGATGATTCCATTGAGTGCCGAATAGAAGAAGAGAGTACTACATCTGAGAGGGTGAGAGAGTTCTCCATTGTAAGCAGCATCAAGTTCCATTAAGCTTGAGAGAGGGTCGTGGTGAGAATTGTATCTTGTATCTTCTCTAGTTGAATAATATTTTGGTTCTTCCTCCCCCGGATTAAGGCGAAAGCCCCAACCGAGACAACTCTTGTGTGCTTATGTGTTTGGTGTGATCTAGTCTTGCTTGGTGGTTTTGTGTTGATTGTGTCAAAGACTCAACAAGATCCTCATAATTTTTCCTAACAGGTTGAGGAATCCAACCTATATGTGCATACCTGTATCTCAATTTTATAGCTTAAAAACTAGACCGAGTTAAATTGAAGTTTAGATAACGACCATAACCTACATCTTATTTTAACTTTAATGTGAAAAAACGGAGGTAAGGTACCTCTATAATATGATCCTAGGCCAAAATTTCGATAACTACAGGTTGACAAGTTATCTCCACTAACCTCCGTATCCAAACATGGCCTTTGACACTCAACTATTTAAACTAAAAATTACCCACAAACATCTACGAAACGAACATTCCAACTCTAACCCAAACATGTAGGATTAGATTTCATTGTATTTTTGTTTGTTGGTAGAGGTGTGAGTTCCAGGACCCAGCATGTTGCTGAACTTCATAAGTCTTATTTTTTGTTGTATGTTTTGTTAAATTCTTTTTAATGAAATGCGGGGTATTCGACCCACCGTTTAACGATCAAAAAAAAAAACTCTAACCCAAACAAAATCAATTCTTTTTTGAGGATACTGATGCGATCATGTCAACATGTGGATCCTCCAACGGCTTCAACATAAACCTCGTACTAAATCTCTTCGCCTCGTCAAAATACTCCTCGAACAAACACCTCAACGCCAGCTTCCCAAACAGCAAATCGTACGCCGGTTCCAACATCCTGCATTTTTTTCATTTAAGCCCCCAACTTTTCACGTATTGCAAAAACAACCCTAAAAAAAAGCGAAATCAAACCCTAGGTTTGAGAAATCGGTTGTACCTGGTTCGAGCGGCGAGAGGCGGGAAGTCGAAGATGGGAGGGACGAGCACCATTGGCGGCGGCGGCTCGGCCTTGTTCGTCATGAATCCCAGAATGTTTCCCATCGTTTCTTGACTCTATAATCTTTTTTGTTTATTATTATACACCCAAAAAATTTAACAAGTTATTCAACGAATTTTTTATGTTTTTTTCCTCGACGGAGTTTGGAGATCCCGCTTTTTCTCTGGAGCTTTTGAGGCCAGTTTTATGGTTTAGCTGAGCGAGTGACACGTGTTCTTTCTGCGTCGAAAAAACTGCTACGTGGAATAGGTCGATTTGGGCCCAAGATTGGCCCGGACAAATTTCAATCCATATATTTGAGCAAAATATTTGCCATTGCAAAATATTTGCTATTTGTGTTTTTTTTTTCAGCAAAATTGCTACAGTAGCTTTTTATATTTGAGAAATTTTTCCTCTTTCAAAATATAGAAAACGGAACATGTTGGCAACATGTTCCGTCCTATAATTTTTTTATTGTTTTTTTTAATGTCAGACGGAACAACTTGTTCCGTCTCAAAAAAAATTCAAAAAATTTGCTCGGACAGAACATATTGTCCTACACGTCACTTTCAAACCCAACTGATCACCCCTAATCACTAACTTTATTAATTTAAATATGGTTTAGTAATATTTTAATCACTAATTAATTAACTAATGATTATTTAATAACTAAACACTATTTTTTATTTTCCTAAATATTATAATTTTACCTCTCGGATGAGGAACATCCGTCCGTTAAAAGAAAAATAGAGTCTGGCGCTTCTGAAAAGTTCAAAAAATAGCAAACACCATTGTGTGTGGATCTCTTACAGGAGATAGCTTTCAGGTGAATTTTCTAACTTTTAAAAGTGATCGTACACTCCAGATATTTTTTCCACTGAAACCAAATCTGATTCATTACCTTCTTCGCCAGAAAAATGCATGAAAAAAAAAATATCTGGAGTGTACGATCAGATTTGGTTAGAAAATAGATGAATGACAGTTTAGTTGCTAAGGAAAATTTGTCCACGGCGATGGGATGGTCAAATTTTAAATTTAGAGAGTAATCTACAAATGCATGAAAAAAAAAACATCGGGATTTAGTGAAGTTTACCCTCAAAAGGACTATAGGCTTGTGATGCTGCTCGTTTTCGGTCGGTGCAGGAGCAACATGTGTGGGTTCTTGTAAGTTGTGAAACGGAAGGGACAGATTTCAACCTCGGCTCGGGTTGCTAGAGCTCAGACTGCCGGAGTACCTGCAAAAGACTTAGGAACACCAGGAGAAATCCCGGAGGTAGGCCCTCCAACGATCTAGTCAGTCACTGGAAAAGAGACTGAGCAGCTAGGATTCAGGTGAAGAAATATTGATTACCTTCAAAAGTGAAGAGAGGGTCTGGTATTTATAGGCAGAGACAAAGCGAATATGTAACCGTAATGGGCCAGGTTAGACCCGCTTGTCTGTGGGCCTGAAGTGGTAGATGGCCCGTTAGACCTGTTTAACCTAATGATCTGGGATGAGCAAAATCTGAGGAGATCTGACGGTCCTGATTGAGCCACGTCAACTATATCCACATCAGCTTGTTATTTGTCCGGTTGACATTCAAGTAAGTAATCTCTCCATACTTCACTGGAAAGAATCCATGTTTATGATAAAAAGGAAAAGTATACCGAGGCTAGAGTTGATACCGTGATTTTCAAAATAGAAGAACATGTGCTTCATAGGTTTGTTTTATTGGCTTATTACATACAATGCATACGGAGAAAGAAGAGAAACAGAAGAATCTAAGATAGTTGCTCTGATTTACGGGATTGGATATATAACAACTTTTCCGGTAGCTCTGCCGGTTTCGAGGTAAGAGAATGCTTCTACCACCTTTAAGAAAGGGAATGGGCCATTCGGGTCTATAACTGGCTTAATCTTGCCACTCTCGATAAATGGATTCAGCTTTGTTAATGCAGATCCGGTAGAAGTGACGACGAATCTGAAACCAGGTGGGGAAACTGCGCCAGTTAGAACTACTACGCTGCCGCCATCTTTCACTGCCTTCACTGCCTTCTCCCCCTGGCCTGTATTGAAGATCAGATATACTTAGCACCAGTGCGTTGAAACACAGTTGAATGCAATAATTTTATCCAACACACACAAAAAAAAGAGTTAAAAATAATGAGTACTGGGTTACTAATGTTTATGAGAAGCAAATGATACGGATGTATCTTACCAACAGCATCATAAACCACATCAAATTTATCAGGGAGCTCCTCGAAATTCTCTTTGGTGTAATCAATGGCCAAATCGACTCCCAGGCTCTTCAGAAGCTCCAGTTTTCCTGTGCTCGCAGTTGCAGCAACTTTTGATGCACCATAAACAAGTTTTGCTACCTGCAAATAAAGATGAATACGACGTTAAGATCAGTTTTCTTCTTTCCGTGTCATCTACTTCAAATCAATTTTCTCATATGCAGAGTGTGAGAGTATCCTTATGTGCGAATTCCTGAGTATACTGCACACTCTGAGACAGAATGTCCAAAATTGCTGATAAGTGATTGACCAATATTGGGAAGAATTGGCTGTATCGGAAAAAGATTATCTAGCTATACTTCAGATAAATCATTTCACTGATATATGACAAGATAATACTAGGACTCATCGGCTGAATCAGATCAGACCTTTGTTTACTAATACTTCTGATTTACATATACTCCAGGATGGTAAATATACAGATAACCATGGTTTTACATGAAAAGGGAATTACCATTTCACCGTAAACGCTATGAATCGGTGAATTGCAACGAGGGGAAAGGAGACTCTTCACTGCTGAAATTGTAGAGAGAAAATGCAAGCATGACATGTGTTCTTAAATCTAGTTTGGCAATATCACAATGCAAAGACTCAGACATGGTTTCAGATATTGGCTGATATGGAGAGGCACCGAGCACATCAAATTGTGAATTTGCCCACTGAATACTAATAATATTTCCGGTACATAACAAATCGATAAAAAATATAATTACCTGAATCACTAGCGAACCCACCCCGCCTGCACCTCCCAGAACAAGAATAGATTTCCCAGCAGAAAATCCCGCTTTCTCCAGGCCTTCATTGGCTGTTTCAATGGCAAGGGGAAGCCCAGCAGCTTGAGGGAAGTCCAGATTCTTGGGTTTCAATGCTAAGAGCTTCTCCTCCACAGCTGTGTATTCAGCAAGTGACCCAAACTGCTTGGGGAACTCTAATGCTTTTTCATGTATGTCTCCATACACTTCATCTCCTACCTTCAGACCCTTCACTTGGCTGCCCACCTTGACAACTGTACCAGCTACATCATAACCTGGAACAGTCTATACATTTGAAAAATAAAAGGAGGGAAAAAATTAGGCATCAAGGATTAGAAGTGGCTTGTAACAATCAAAGTGTTGTAAGCAAGAACGGGGAAGAAAAAGGAATTAGCTGTTAGAAGTAGTGCCGGCAAAAGAAAGCTAAACCTTTCACTGGATTTGTTGCAACTGGTAAGTGATGCTGGTGGATTTTCTAGAAAAAGTGTGTATTTGAAGACATGTAGCTTCTAATGTGTATTGAGCATGTTATCTTATCTCTACCTGCCATACCAACTTTAAGCAACAACAGAAATTTATCACAACTATTATGTACTGAGCGAATAAATTAACCTCTTAATGACTAAAATTATGAAGTGCAAAATTGTGTCGTATTGCACATGCTAACAATCCAGTTAAGTGGGTGTTGGAGAACGACTAACATTAGGAAAGAATATCGTGTCATGTGGGATATATCGGTAGCGGCGACTATGTGGAGTATGTGGCTAGATAAGAATGATGCATGCTTTCGTAATAATAGTTGTTAATTTCAAGTAACTTTGCATAAAACAAGTTTCCTTATTATCGCATGGGCAGGCCAAACAGGGGCAAGAAAGAGAATGCGTCTGGAGGATGCAGAGTAGCTTCTATAGGCTTGCGACGGGGGGCATGCCAGTTGAGAGGAGGACAGGGACATGGATCAGCTTTTCGACTTGAGGATGGTTGTTTTGGTTTCTTGTATGGATGAGAACATTGTTTTGTAATCCTTATGTACTCGGATGTTTTGAGGTCTAGATCTTCGAATCTAGATGGAACTTATGTTGGTTGTAATATTTGGTTTCTTTAAAACCTTTTTAATGAAACAGGTGACCGAGAGAGGTCATTTTATCTCAAAAAAAAAAAAAACAATCTAGTTAAGTATTAGAAAGCATTTAATAAGTTTTATCTCCAATAAATGCACGGAAAAGAGAACCAAATTCATGCATAGATAGCGAATTGATCAACATTATTAAAAAATAAGCCATTCAATAGTGCTCACTAACAGCTAAATGCGTGCCAACATAACTTTATTGAACATATGAGAACTTACTACAGCATCACACACTCTGAAAACTCTTTTCAGAGTTACATCTGCTGCCCAAATGTTTGGTGAATTCTATCATTCAGATTCAAGTAATAATTAATGAGGTAGGCTCAATCCCTACATTATATGCTTACTTAGCTCAACTAAGAGTATTGCTTACTTAGCACAACACAAGTTCCATCTTTTTCCCTCTTATTGTCAGCTCAAATACCGCACCAAGTCAGGAGAGAGAACATCCTTCATTGCGAGGTGCCAGTGAGAGTCAACGAGGGTCAAGCAAGGGAATGAGAACCATGACTCAATCTGTACAGGGAGTTGTCAGATTGGTGGAGTGTCTACGGTCTCTCAAATGGTGCTTGAAGTTGACGTATGAATCACTGATGGGGGCGACGGAGGTATCAGTGCGAGCGACGGAGCGGATAAACAGTGTACAAGCAAGGGACTGAGAAAGAGAATGAGCTCAAATTGGCACGAGAAATTGACTTGGACGAGGTCACCCGATCAGCAGGATTAGACTTCGTTGTATTTTTGTTTGTTTGTTTTTTTTTTTTTGAAATAAAAGTGACCGAAGTCACCAATCTCATTAATGATAATTAACGGGATTACAGAAGAACTCCAGATACATCATATAGTACTCGACGGTACCACTAACAAAAACTCACAACCAGTGCTCATCGGCACACAAAAAAAAAAAAACTGTCTAAAAACAAGTAGAAAACAACATAACATCTATGCAACAACGATGGTTTCTGAAAACCGAACTAGTTGTTGTATTTGCGGGGCACATGTATTTTTGTTCGTTGGTTGGGGTGTATGGGTTCCAGAACCCAGCATATTGGGATCTGAACTTCATAAGCCTTATTTTTTGTTGTATGTTTTATTAAATCATTTTTAATAAAACACGGAGTATTCAACCCACCGTTTAATGATTAAAAAAAAAACAAAAAAAAAAAAAAAAAACCGCACCAAGTCACCTAAATCCCCAACGGCCCTTTTAACTAAAAATCGGCGAAATATCACAACAAATACCCAAACAAGATAGAAAGAGAGAACTCACAGGTAAAGGGGAGTCAGTAGCCTTAAACTTCCCGAGCCTCCTCTTGAAATCCACAGGGTTGAGAGCAGCAGCTGCAACCTTAACAAGCACCTGGTCCTCCTTCACCTCGGGAACTGAAACCCCTTCATCAAACTTCAACACGTTGGCACCCCCATACTCATCATACACCCAAGCCTTCATTTTCGAAGGAATTGTAAATCCTTCAGTCGCAACTGTTTCGGTTTGAGAACTGGCAGAAACTCTGAGCAGGGGTCTCGTTCTGTTTCTTCTAAGCGCAATGCTTGCATTGAGTTTGTGTGAGAAAGGGAAGGATGCAATTTTATGGGGAGAAAATAGGAGGGATGTGGTTTTGAAGGGAAGATGAGTGGAGGTGACAAGTGCAGCTTCCATGATTCCAACTGCTTTATCTCCTGGTTTCTGTTGGTGATATTATCATCTTGTTGGTTATTGCTTACCACTTGTAAGAATAGAGCTCAATGGATCACTTGTTTTAGCTGACTAAAGCCCATGGTCTGAATTAGGGCTCAAGGGCCTCTTTTTCCCCTCTTCTTCTAATATGTTTTGTTAGAGAATGCCCAAAATGGCTGGGACTCAAAATTTTCATATTTGACACGTAGAGATAGAAATTGGCTTCGGACTGTAGTCGTTTCAACTCAAAAATTGATCATACACAAGATATGTTCTTTCGTCCCAGAATTTTTTATTTTTGTTTTGACACAAGATAATGTTGTGTCCAAGAATTTTTTTTATTTTTGTAATAAAAATTGATCGGACAGAAGATCATCTTGTTTGAGAAATTTTTTTTAAATAAAAATAAAAAATTGAATGGACGTTAAATCATCTTGCGTCTGAACAAATAAACTGTGAATTTTTTGGACGGGCGCTAAATCATCTTTCGATTATTATATTTTGGAAATTCCTATTTCTCCTCTCAAATATAGAAGGCTACTACTCCTCAAAACTCAAAATTTTCAAATATAGGGAACGAACTGCCGCACTGTTTTTTTCATTTTTTTTCCAAATTTTGGAAATATAGGGAACAACTACAAATGCTCACTTAAAAAGGGTGTAAATGGTTCTAATGAGGACAATGTCACAACAACCTCATATAAATAGACAAAAGGCCTATGAAAAAATTTACACCATATACCCTAACAATTTTAATATTACACTCATACATCGTTCACTTAACATGCCTTATATGAATTAGTGCTCCAATGATGAGTTGTTAACCTGTCATTATGTGTTGTGGTCCCTTTTTTCCCTATGTTGACAGCTTTAATCATCCTATTTCTGCCATTGCTGAAGTTGGTTGAGCTTTAATCACATATTTTCGGAAGGATGACCAAAAGTGTGGCTGGAATTTGAAACATTGCAAATGGGGCATTTTGCAACTAGAAATCAACAAAAAGTTCCAAAGTTTGGAAGAACTACAACTTACAACCCTTTCGCAGTTTTTTTATTGTTGTTGTAGCCATCTGATTGCAGTGGCTTCATGCATTACAGTCTCCAAACTTTGTAATCCAATATGAGATGAGGCATGTTATTGCCACAGACATCAAATTTGAAGCCAGTCAAATTACAACACGTGTCATTGCTGTTAAAGTACCTTTCTTTCACCGTTTCTGTGATGGAATATTGTGCTCTGATACCATGATAAAATGCATCACTGCAGCAAGAAAGAAACCTGAGAAGTGAGCATGAGAATCACACTGAAGATGCACAACAAGATATTACGATCCAAAACTAAAGATACTTTACTTTTGCTTGTCTAATAAGGCTTTGGTCGAATCAAAACAAGGCACAAGCGAAAAAAAGAATGAAGTAATGCTTTCATAAAAGTGAAAAAGAGAAAAAGTGAAAAAGAAAAGACCAGCAAGGTGGACAACACTTCATAACCTTTCTTACAGTGCATCTCTATTAAACTAAACAACAGTTGTTTAAACTTTAAAGAAAGAAGGGATCTTTATATAAAGGAAAGATTGTTGCACTCTTCTCCCGAGTTTCCTCCAACTTCACTCGTATCTCTGAAAAACACAAAGAATCTTCACGGCCAGAACAGGGTCAGCAGCATATAATAGAAGATCGACAACACGCAATAACAAAAGAGCTCCTTTTGCTTATCTATTAGAAAGTTGTTCTCATCATCAAATTTAGCATTATTGAACAATAAACCTTTATTAGCAAAAAGCCTTCTTACGGTTACTCATTGTTTTTTTTTTTATCGTATAAGATTGGCAATTGCCCCCCCCCCCCCCCCCCCCCCCCCCCCCGATAACCAAAAATAAGGCTTATGAAGTTCAGGTCCCAACAGGCTGGGTTCTGGAATTCATACACCCCAACCAACAAACAAAAATACAACGAAATCTAGTCCTATTTATCGGCCACCCCCGCTAGAACAACTTTCTCGTGCCAATTTGGGCTCACTCTCTCACTCAGTCCCTCGCTTGTACGCCGTTTATCCTCTCCAACTATCGTACGCTCTCCCTCGTTGCCCCCAGCAGTGACCCATACGACAAGCATCAACACCATATTAGAGATCCCGCAGGCACTCCACCAATCTGACAACTCAATGTCAAGATTGAGTCCTAGTTCTCATTCCCTCGCTTCACCCTCGATGACTCTCACCGCAACCTTGCAACGAGGGTAGACGTCGCACCTGATCCTGCGAGCCCTCTGACATGAAAGAACCAAAGGCATCCCTCACTTTAACAAACCAAGGTCAAAGTAGAACCCAAACTATAAAGATGCCCGAAAATTGTCACCTACATCAACTAGAATACATTTTGTTGCTAATTGTAAGTCGGTTGTAATTTGGAACGGTTACTCATTGTTGAAGGAAAAAAAGTAGCAGAATGCTCGTAGGAGAAGGAAAAGAAAAAGGAAAAAAACTTGCAAAAGGTAAATAGATTGGAACTATAATCATGACGATTTCGAATCTGTTCAAGTAGGAAGATGGATGGGATAAAGGAATCAAATTTCATTAAATCTCTTGATGTATACTAATACATTACATGTACCAACTTTATATATATATATACACAATGTAAATTCTTCTTCCACAAAAAAGGTTTAAAAAATGTACAATATGTAAAGAAAATAAATTGTATTGTTTTTAAATGTTCCAGCTGAAGAACTTGTAAGCTGAGATTATGGAGCTGGAAGCAAGAGCAAAGAATGCCAAGAATGACATGACCAGGGAGCCGCTTATCTTTTTTGTGAATTTATCACTGCCAAAATTAGAAACCCAATCACCATTTCGCGAGGCTGCCGAAGATGATGCTGACATTAAAAGGTAGGCTAATATCTGCAATAATAATATAAAACTTGTAACAATGTTTTCAAATAGTATCTTCACAACACTGAGATAGAGAATTTTGTTGTGGCTTCAATTATGTGGAACCTTTGGCTAGATCGTAATGACTATTGTTTCAATAACGTTAATCATAGACTTTCTTTTCTGATGCACAAAATTCAATTCTGTTGTAATGAATGGACATGGCTTCTCAGATCCAAGAAGAAGATGCGCTTGGGAGAGGAGTAGTTCTCAAGCAGGGGGTCACTAGCTCTCATCACAGCTTTTGGTTTAGTTTATGTATTCCTATTTTGATGTTTTTTGTTCTTTGTTCAGGCTGCAGTTTCCTACTGGTGAACTTTGATGTTGATCGCCTTCGGGCTAACTATGTAATTTCATTGACTGTTTCGTTAATTTCTGTTTAATGAAACGTTGACTTAGTCATCTTTTAATTCAAAAAAAAATACTGAGATAGACAAGAATACATATTATGTCTTTTCATTTGATAGTTTTCCACCAACATCTTTCAATTCTAATATGTGAATGGTTTTATACATTTAATAATTAACCAGTGACCTCCTCAGTGATTTTACTTTTGACACCTTTTAAAGCTATTTAACCAGTATTTCCAGCTAAAATACTTCTCAAATTGACCCTAACAATTTTGCAAGGCAGCATGGACATGCTACTACCCATTTTATAAATAAAGTTTAAAAAAGGGACAAAGCAAACCTGATCAATGGAGAAGTCGAAGTAGTAACTAACCCGGCGGCTCATGACCCGCTTATTCACCATCTTGTGGTGGATTTGCACGTAAATTTGGAATGTCGAGTACACAAATGTAAGGACATTCATTGTAAGGCAGTACCTGAAATCAGCAAGAACACAAGATTCAACTTTAGCATTTAAAAAAAATAATTACAAAACAAAATTATCCTTCATGGAAACCTAGTAAAAAAAGTTGAAGTTATAGATGTCACACTGTTTTTACATCTTGTACTTTGGCATACGAGATAAAATATTGGCAAGTAAACAGTACTTCTAAAAATTTTGTAATTTTCGTCAAAAATTCTAGGCAAAATTACAAGGGTTGTATATCGGAGAAAACCGTACCGAAATTCTCTGTAGCGATCGAAGGAATCCCCATCCCAACCTGAGGTTTTATCGGATGCCATAACTGAAAAAGATATTAAACTTAGAACTAACGCCAAAATTCTAAGCCCAACTGCAGCTTTTAGCAATGCTGGTTGCTTTAAAGTATGCGACTCAACCCCCAGTATTCCCCTCCCACCTCCACCTCCACCCCCTACATTTTCCGTTGACTTTGACTCCCTTGAAACCATCCGGTTTGCTGCAACTGATGGAGAGACCACTTTGGCAGGTGAGATGGGGCTCTCAGGTTCCATGTCCCGAATTGGTGATCGAAGAACTGATGCAATTGTCCATGCTGTACTCTGCAATCATGTCGGTCCAGGGTTAACACTTGTTAATTCAAAAAATCTTCCATGTTTTGTACCGTTTAAGTCAACAAAAGAAAAGCTTATACAGTTTTTATGAGCATAATTTTGAGTTTATGAGGTCGAAATTGTTGGCCACGCGTAAAGATAAACTTAGTCTATTGGTAAAGCTTGAGAGCACAAACGTACAAGTCATGTTCAAAACCCATCGCTTTCCGATGACTAGGCGAAAGGTGGAATAAAATCATTGTATGTTAGTGCATTGGTATACACATAATAAAAGAACAATCAAAATATCTTCTTATAATGACAGAGGAAACACCTAAATTTTTTGGTTTTCTCTTGGTTAGAAACCAAAACAAGACCAATTACATGCGATAATGATCTCAAAACTCTAAAACATCATTCACGTCAAATCGGTATGTTACATTACATAGAGATGAATATAACAGGGAAGAACTAGGAAGCAGGGACACAATACTTCACAGGTAAGACAACTAAATCCCAAAACAGTAGTAGGGCCTGAACTCGGTAAGAAAGCACAAACAAAAACAACAAACAACTCAATAGTGTTTTTCATAATAATTATTTAAAAATAATTGATAATTTTTTGAATCTACACATAATAACAACTCTAACTTGCCAGTGTTGCATCTAAAGTCTCAATCTTTCTATTGTCTGACCCAAGCCACGAAAAAGGAATTATGCTAGGTAGCTGACAACCTTAAAAAATAGTTGGATCTATACATTCATTGAGAAGTACTTTATGCTACACACATAATTACAACTCTAAGCTCTAGCCCAAGATCTTCGCACTAAAATTAAAGTATGGAAACAAGAAATTTTATTTTTTTTAAAATTAAAAACAAGAAATTAAAAAAAAGGGGAAATGACCAAATGATACCCAAAGTTTATCCTAATTTTCAAATAGCACCCAAACTTTTTATAATACTCAAATAGCACCAAAAACTTTAACAAATATTACCAAAAAACACATGTTAAATTTTCCGTTAACTTAATAGAATATTCTTCGAATATTTCTCTTAACGGGTTTAAACCCGCTTAAAAAGGTGTGAAATGTCGAAATTGCCCTCATTTCCTTATACAAATTACAAAATCCATCCCCATCACCACCACCGACCACCATCTCCACCACCAACCACCATCTCCACCGCCGACATCATACCATCACAACCACCGACCACCATCTCCACCATCTCCATCAACCACCACCATCATCATCTCCAACCACCATCACCACCATCTCCACCATCTCCAACCACCAACCTGTTGGGTTTTATGTCTTGCATACTTATTCTGTGTGAAAAGAAGATGGTGATACAAGTAGAGGGTTCGAAGCGAATGATCAAAGAGAAAGAGAAACAATCAGCAGCAGTAACAGCAAACAGAGAAAGGGACAGTCGACTGTGCGATCGACCGACACCTTCTCGGGATGATGATTTGGGAGTTGCGGTCGACCGCAACTATGTGCGGTCAACCGTCCGCGACGCTGATGGATTTTTTAGGTGTGAGTTTGTTGATTCGATTGAAGCCCACTTCGTCTTGTGATTAGATCGTACGGCTCTAATTGTATGTTTATCTCTTAAGTATACATCGGATGGCTATTGTATCAAGATATCTAAATTAGGGTTTCACTATATCTATAAATACAATGTAAACGGCTCCTAGAACAATATGATTCTATTGAGTGCCGAATAAAAGAAGATAGTACTTCATATGAGAGGGTGAGAGAGTTTCTCCATTGTATGCAGCAACTAAGTTCCAGTTAGGCTTGAGAAAGGATCGTTGTGAGAATTGTAATAATCTTGTATCTTCTCTAGTTAAAATAATATTTCGGTTCTTCCTCCTCCGGATTAAGAAGAAAGCCCCAACCGGGATGATTCTTGTGATTTGTGTGATCTAGTTTTGCTTGGTGGTTTGTGTTGATTGTGTCAAAGACTCAATAAGATCCTCAGTTTTTCTAACATGACCACCATCCCACCCCCTCCGAAACTCATCACCATCACCTTCATCTCCACCAAATTCTTTAATTAAAAAAAACAAGAAAAACTAAAGTAATGAAGAAGAACTAAAAAGGGAAAAAGAGAGACCAGTGTTATTTCTATAATTTCACATTATTTCTGCTAAAAAATTAACAGAGATGGTTTTTTGTCATATTTTAAAACATTTTGGTGCTATTTGGGTATTATAAAAACTTTTAATGCAATCTTAAAATTAAGGTAAAATTTTGGTGTTATTTTGTCCTTCCCCCATAAAATAAATATTTAAATTTGTGGGCATTTTTAATATGCATACAATTGAATTTTATAATTTTGAAATGAAAATTGCTCCAAGTATGAAAAAACATAAACAAAAACAAAAAATCACACCCACTGTGTAGGAAAGCATGTGTAATACGCAATCGATAAAAAAAAATTTAAAAAATAAAAAAAAGCAATCTAAGAAATAATTGACCAGGACGTTGGATAAATTATAAAATTAATGATGATTACCCTACGTCAAACACGAAGTTTGAAATTTTTAATTTAAAAAAAAAATCATAAGCGTACCTTCCAGAAGTTCCACATACTACTTCTCATTCAAATTCAAAAATCAAGGAATAAAACCGAATAATTCGACCGAATTCCGTACCATAGGCGAACCGCGGGCGATCGACGCGTTCGGATTATCCGCATCGCGATGCGGCGACTGGAACGACGAGGCCGAACTGAACGAGCGCTCTTTTTGATGCATCGCCTCCGCCTTTTCCGCCGCGTTCTGGTACCCCGCGTCGCTTAATAGCGATCTCACCGGCGAATCGTTAACCGGTGATCCTTCCGGGGATCCGGTCACCGCTCCAAATCTTACGGTCGCGACACGTGGCGGAATTGGTGACTTGGAGAGTGACAGTGATCGCACCGGGGATCTGGTCACCGCCTCCGTTTGAATAAGTGAAGAGAGTGGGGCCGGTTTTGGCGGTGGCGGTGGCGGCGGCATGTGGCTCTCCGCTCGGTGCGATGAGGAGGATCGCATCACCGACGGGATCGGGTGGTCCGAATTTTGAGGAGAAACCATTTTTGAGTTTTGGAGGGTTTGTGTGATTTGGGGGGAAGAATAACCGAGTGTGCTTTTCGCTCTTCGTTTTAATGTTGGGGAGATTTTACTTTGACCCCTCATTTGAGAACAATTTTGCTTATTAGTCATTTCCAGAGGGGCTAAACTGTAAACTAATCAACCAAGGGGATTCAGAATAATTTTTATTTTTAATTATTGACTGACATGTGGGGCCCGGAAAAAAAACGGTGGTAGCTTTGTTTTGCTTGAATAAACAAATTTGGAAGCAGGAAATAGACAAATAAGTGTGCTTTTTGAACTTTATGCAAATGTTCGAGTTCACACATTTATTCATGTGGATCATTAGAATTCTGCGAGTTTTGATTTGTTTGAAAAATTTGCAACTTTAATGTTTTGTATTAACTTTTTTCCTACAATAGCAATCGTTCATGTGAACTATATTTTTGTTGCAATTAGTTACATACA
Source organism: Hemerocallis citrina (assembly GCA_017893485.1). Lineage (NCBI taxonomy): Eukaryota > Viridiplantae > Streptophyta > Magnoliopsida > Asparagales > Asphodelaceae > Hemerocallis > Hemerocallis citrina. The sequence continues at coordinate 1,149,681 of CM030368.1, read as the reverse complement.
ATTAGAGTTTGTCCTATCACACATACTTTTATGGCAAGTTCACTGTAATTTTAACAATGATAATAGCAGCAGCGGGTTTATCTCTCTAGAAGTTCTAGAGAGAAAAACTCTCCCCCCAAAAAACCTTAACTAGAAAATTCCTAGATCTAGGTGTGTGGGGGCGGCGGCTAGGATGCGCCGCCGCCGCCCCGGTGGTCCTACCCCGCTGTGCTACCCTCCTTCCCTCTTCTAACCGGTGTGCCACCCCTCGTCGACGATCACGGTTCGACGAAGCCCAGATCGCGGTTCGTTCCCTCAGGTGGCGGAGCTTCCTCCTGCGATTGTGACGCGTGGATCTGGGGAAGGGGGCGAGATCGCCGTGGTCGTGGCTGATGGTGAGGTGCGCCGCCAGATCTGATGTGGTTGCCCAGATCTGAAGTCGATGGCGAGATGCACAGATGACCCAGATCCGATCTCAACTTTGTGAGCTCGGTGGTTCAGCATGCCCCCCCCCCCCCCCCCCCCCCCCGACGACGACGACCCTCTGATTGCCCACTTTTGATGCCGATGGCGTGGTGCGCCGAAGGCCAAATCTGATCCACCGTTCTTGCTCCATTTCTGCCCCCACCCAAACCTGATCCACCGCCTAGCCGCCATTCTTCCTCCGTTTCTGGCCCCCACTGCCTCTATGCCGCAGACGTGCCCCAGATCTGTGACGCTTTTGGAGTTGGGGTGGGTTTATTGGGATTGGGGTTTGGGTTAGGTTAAGGTTGGTTAGCTTTGCTAGGTGTTTCACCGGGTGTTCTTCGTGCTTGTCACCATGTCCACACTTTTGGAACCAATCACGGCGATCTACGATTATGATTTGGTTTTTCGAGGGTTGGTAGTGCGTGTGAAGAAGCCGGGGGTGTGCTTGGCTGTACCGTAGTGCGAGGCGGCAGGGTATTTAGTTGTTTGGGGGGTTGGTGGAGCTGTCTGGGTTGGGTATGTCTAGTTGTGATGTTTGTGGTGTAGTTCGGTTGTGGGGCTAGGGCCCGAAGACGGGGTCCCCCCATGAGACCGCTTATTACATACTAGTAATTTACCCCGATGAGACCGATTATGGAGCTTGGGCCCAAAGATGGGGTCCCTCCGTGATGGGCGCTCACTTGTCTCAGCTTCCGGAGTGCTTATCTCAACTGTCGCGGAGCGACTATGTCGCGCCAGAGCATCCTCCCGGCGCCTGTTATCGCGAACACCATGGATCTGGGGTTCAAGTGTGTGAGGTCGGTGGTTTGGTTTGGGGCCCGTGGGGCCATGCCGGTTGTTTGTTAGTGTTGGGGGTGATGGGGTGTGGATTTTGGGTATGGTTGGTCTAGAGTGTCCTGCGATGTCGCTGGTGCAGTCTTCACAGCACCTACTATCAGGCTATTGAGCTTCCTCTAGCTTAGGCCACCGGCTCGTGACAACGTCGCATCTTTCCTCGGATTGGAAGTATGAGTCGAGATAAGTCTGTGTGGTGAGAAATCGCCAGTGAGAGCTTGAGCATGAGAGAGGTGAAGGTATCCTCTCCACGGCTCCCTCCTGGAGCATGGTGTTTGATGGGGTGAGCGAGATAGTTGTTTGGTGAGAAATCGCCGGAGAAAGCGCTATCATGTGAAAGGTGAAGGTATCCTCTTCACAGCTATCTCTTTGGCAGCGGCTGTGGGAGCTACTGGCACATTTGTAGGATGAGTGGTGGAGATGGTGGGAGGGTGCAATCGCTGTGCATGTTCCGTGGGGTCAGTTTTCGATCTGCGGGGCTTGGGCCCAAAGATGGGGTCCCCACAGCGAGGTGAAGGCAGGGATCGGTGGGCGATAAAATCCTGCCAGACTTGGTTCAGGTGGGTGTGCATGTGCCTTAGAGGCACTGTACGAAGCTAAATTAACGTACTTATAATTTTGATGGACCAAGCTTTTGTCGGTCCACCCTCCAGGATTTGTTGTTTGTATGCATCATATTGCTTCATGTATATTTTATTTTCTGTCTGTAGTTTATACTTGGGCCCAGTACTCTGGGTTTGTTTCGTTAAGCTCTTTTTAATGAAACGGGGTGGCCAGATTCCACCTTTTTCCTCAAAAAAAAAAAAAAAGTTCACTGTAATTTTTATTTTTACTCTAATACCCATATTCTTTGCATTGTTTTTTTTTATTATTATAAAAAGATGACTAAGTCATTGCTTCATTAACGAAATTTTAACGAAACAAAGTAGTACCAAACCCAGCTTGAAATACAAAATGTCAAGCTGGCACCAACCTATTCATCTACTGCAAAAATGAAAATACATAAAGCATCAACTAATAAGATAGCAATTCGATGCACTTGCTCCTAAGTCCTCTTTTCTCTTACCTCGCTGTCCTCCTCCAATCGCATCCTTTTCTTTTTTCTCGCCTGACCTGCCCAGGCATGAATTGTAGCGAAGATGTTATGCATAAAAACAGTAAATCTAATATCTGAGTCACGAAAGTAAAAATTGTTCCGGTCTAGCCACAGTCCCCAAATGGTCACAGCCACCGACAAATCCCAAGCCTCTTTATCTTCTTTTTTAATGCCACTGTCCCTCCCGATACCCTACGCCCCTATGATTGAAGTTGGAGTTTCTAAAGACCCAAACCCGACACTAACGACTTCGCAAGCTAGCTTGGCCCTATTGCACTTGAAAAAAAATGTGATTTGAGTCTTTTTCCTGTTGTTGCATCTAGCACACCGAACCTCAATCTGCATTCCTCGCTTCTTCAAATATGTCTTTGAAAAAACCGCATCCTTCTCTACCAACCAGAGGAATGCTCTAACTCTTAACGGTGCTTTTGTGCTCCATATAATCTTGCTATAAGCGCTTCTAATTCCTCCGTCATTTAGCCTGTAATAAAAGGATGCTACAGTGAAGTTGTTATCAGATTGTAAGCTCCAATTTCTTCCATCCTCATTGCCGTCAGAGTACCTTCCTTCGATACGAATGAAGTTTTCCAGTTCTTGCAGTTGTTTATTGCCCTCTTCCGTTAACTCTTCCTCCAGCCGGAGCGTCAGTCTTTGGTTTCGCCATACGTCCACAGCCAAAGAGCCTACGCCTGATACTACCCTAGCAGCTTCCGAAAACATACTGAAAAGGGTATTGTTGCCACACCATTTATCTTTCCAAAATCTTGTGTTTTTTTCGTTCCCAATAGTGGAAGTGGTATTAGTGTGAAAAAATTCTCCCACTCTGGCCACTTCTTTCCAAAGATAAGAAGTTCTCCTATGAACACTTCTCCCCCCGAATCTGAATTTCTTCCTTTTCTGATAGCCTCCAAATGGTTTGCACCACCAGTTATTTCTTCTCCTATTCATCTTCCACCACCATTTGCTCATTAAGGCCCTGTTAATGTCTCTTAAATCTAGTATCCCTGGACCCCCAAATTCTTTCCTCTTACATACCCTCCCCCAATTTACCAAATGGATCCCTTTGCTTCCTACGTTAGCCCCTTCCCAAAGGAACCTTCTTCTACATTTATTAATTCAGTTGATAACCCACTTTGGGAGCTCATATATCGACATCAAGTACAGAGGTAGGCTATTGAGTACAAAGTTAACCAAAGTAATCCTCCCCCCCCCCAGCGAAAGATATCGCCCTTTCCATCCTGCCAGCTTCTTTTTCACCTTTTCAATTAACAGTCGCCAGTCCTTTTTCCTCAACGTTCCTGGTCTGATTGGTGTTCCCAAATATGTAAGCGGATAATTACCCTCCTCGCATCCCAGCAGATTTTTGATAGTGTTGATTGGTGTTGAAAGATTGTCGCTAATAGGAAAAACACAACTCTTGTTACGGTTCACTTTCAATCCTGCCCACGCTCAGACACAAATCAGAATCATGTCAATTGCTAATATCTCCTTCTCCTTAGCCTCCCCGAAGATTAATGTGTCATCCGCATACTGCAAGATCAATATAGATTCTGGGATCCCTCTCACTTTCAATCCTGTCCACGCTCGGACACAAATTAGAATCATGTCAATTGCTAATATAGATTCTTTGCATTGTTATGGCATTGTGGCTTTACTTAATCCCTGTAAACTTTCTGTATTCTTCATAGCATGGCTTTTCATTTTGCGTTATGCTTTTAGAAAGCCTCCCTCGGGAAGAAAACTCCTAAAAATTACACTGAGCTCCTAGAGAGGAGTGACAAGTACATCAGGGTCAATAAAACTCTTTATCTTCAAGACAACAATTCACCTTTCGGGAACAAGCAGAAGAATGCAACATAGTAAGGACCCATAAAGTTTTAGAAAGACGACACAGGTCAACGTCGTCCTCCTCCAGCACCATGCTTCGACAAGTTCACTCATCTCAATGCAAATATATCAGCCATCCTCATGGATGTCGAGAATGACGGAATAATCTGCCCTCTCGCAAGGTGTCCACAGCTAGCAAAAGAAAATACATGAACAAGTGTGTACGCATTTCATATAGACTATGGACACATTACCGACAACTGTCGATCCCTCTAAGAATAACTTGAAGGTCTAATTCGCTGGGGCTATCTCTCTCAATTTGTCCAACAGAACAACAATGCTAAAATGCCGAAGATATAAATTATAATTTTTTATCGAAAATTACTATTACTAGCAATCTTCATGTGCGATGCACATCATCAAGAGATGATATAACATCTACTCAACTACTATAAAGTTATGTTTTCTAAAGTGAGTTGAAATGCAACATTAGTTCCATTTTGGCATGCAGTAATGTATCATCAACAATGAATACCATAGTAACAGTTCAATCATCCCAAACTACTATAAAAGAGTGCAAATAAACGTTATAACAAATAACCAATTAAATAAAGACAGAAGGCAATGCAACTTACCTTCATATCCACTGAAGCATTTTATCAAAAAACTTTGGGGCATTTCAGGTTTATGAAGGACCATCCATCATGTTAAGTGATTAAATTACTAATTGGTGTTCAATCTTGAATTTTTTGCATGATTATAATAAACAATTTGATTCGAGCTGAACCCAATAAAATTAAACAAAAAAATACTGAATAATTTGTTGAGAGACGGCTGTGGGGGCGGGGGTGACAGCTTGGCCTCAGAAGTTTGATTTTTTTGTACCTTAAATAAAAATCAACAAAAAAAAACAACAATGTATCATGTGTTGGAAGGCCGGGGGGGTACGGATCGCGTCAGAGGCTACGGGGTGGTGGGGTGGCGCAGCATGGGCGACCGAGCGGTGGGGAGAGAAAGGGATAAAATTAGATTGAGAGGGCTGGCAGTGCGGTGGGGTGCGGCAGGGGACGCTGCGGGGTCGACGGGGGTTCCAAGAGAGATTGAGATAGATAGTGAGGGAGAGGAATAAACACGAAGTGGGCATTTTAATGCGTTGATTTGGGCTACAAGTGCAATGCATGTGTATATTTATTTGATTTAGTTTGGACGTGTATTACACGGGTTTATTTTGTTACAAAGTTGTAATTTTTTTTGTTGCGAACTCCAAATTATAGATTATAGATTACGAATGAAATTGTGAAGTTGGATAATCTAAACCCCAAGCCAACTCTGAAACTTCGATGGGTTTGGATCTCCAAATGAATCCTTTGTTTATAGTGGGTTTGCATCTTCAAATAAGCTTGAACTTTGGACACAATGGTCTTCAATGAAAGCAGCTAATCCAAGATACACAAAAAAGCCAAAAAATAATAATGAATGAACTACTCTGCTCCCTCTAATAAACGACATCCATATAAACATTGATTTATCGAGAAACCTGTCGTATCATGTAGCTGAATATGCAAAAGAAAACGCATAATAATATCATTGTGTATATAAAGCATGACAAAATATAGACTGTTTATTTGTATTCACACAAACAACGGTTCTTGAATAAATAATGGTTTCACGAAGAACCAAGACGATAAATTGAAGAAAAAAGTTTTTTGTTTTATAATTTGATTAATAATGAAAGATGAAAATACATAATAACTTATAATGCCAATAAACAAGCGAACTAAACCTACAAAGAAAGCAAACTAACCTAATTTCAAAAAAACAAAACAAAAACATGACTGAAATAAACTCTAAACTAGGAAAATATAAAGAGATTGTTAGATATTATATTAGATTAAATATTGGTTTAGTCCCATATTGATTATGTATCAGTTTAGTCTTCCATTCTCTCCTGTATATAGGAGCCAATTGTATTCAGTTTATTCAATCAATAATAAAAAATATTTTCCTATCCCTAATCCTAACATGGTATCAGAGCCAATAATCCTATAAGGCCTATATTAATTTTATTCTCGTCGTCGAGGTGGAGTGGTTCTCGTCTTCATCGGAATCACTCCACCTCCCGACATCCCTCTCCCGATATTGATCAAAACCCTAATCTCCCCCAAAACCCTAGCTGTCATCCCTCTTCCTCTCCCAATCAAATCCCCAAATCCCTTCCCAATCTACCCCTCCAACCTTCCCAAAATGGCCTCCCTCCTCTCCATCAACAGCCAATAATGTTGAGAGCCGCATCCCCCCTAGTCCGAGCCGCTGTTGAGGCCACATCTCGGCCGTTCGTTCTCACCAGACTGATCTCCACCGGTGCTCCACCTCCGCCGTTGATCAATCTTGGCCACTCCCTCCTCCGCACACCTTCTCATCCATCTCTTCGGTGATTTGGTTTCCGTGCTCGGCGAGGGTTCGCTACCTCGAAGGAGTGGGACGTTGATAAGTTGGTCGATTAGTCTGCGTCGGAGTTTGAAGACTATGTGAGAAGCGGGTCTGATTTAGATTCAGATGATGATTTTGTTGAGGATGATTCCATTGATATGCATGATGACGATGATGATGATGAATGAGATCTATCGATTTTCGATCAATTGACGATGGAGTGTTTTAAGAAATAGAGGGATGAATAATTTTTTGTATGCCTAGTTTATTTATTTATTTTCTGAAGAAAAAAAAATCTTGCAGGTTCTTGTGCTTCTACATTCAGATCGTCAACTCACTTCGGTTGATTGATCGTGATCATCAACTCATTACGGTTGATCGATCGTTTCTTGTGCTTCTACATCCAGATCGTCAACTCACTCCGGTTGATCGATAGTGAGTTTGGGGGGGATGTTATCAGCATCCAGTTCTCAGTTTAGAGATGAGATCCCAACATCGACAATTCTCAAGTCTGGGGTGAGATCCCATTCTCGCCACTGTTCGGGTGAGATTTCAACAGTGTGTCGCCATTACTTCCTTCTGCAACACTTTACTTCTTAGTTTCCGTCACATGCGCCGTCAAGCGCCGTTTCTGCATCACAGTTTGCCGTTTCTTCCACAATAACATCGTTAGTATTCCAAACTGTTGTTGTTTGAACCAACTTGAGTTGGAGAGGGGGTGTTAAATATTATATTAGATTAAATATTGGTTTAGTCTCATATTGGTTATGTATCAGTTTAGTCTTCCATTCTCTCCTATATATAAGAGTCAATTGTATTCAGTTTATTCAATCAATAATAAAGAATATTTTTCTATCCCTAATCCTAACATAGATAAATATTTGGGTCCAGAATATGCAAATAAATCTGCCTGAGAAAAAAAATCCAAGTCTTCCAATTTGGAGGATGCAGTCGGCTGCCTCAATATGTGGTCGACTGCTTAAGCGATGCCAAAATTCCAGACTCTCGTAGTCGGCTGTAATGTTGTAGTCGACTACAATGTTGGTGAAGTTGACTGCAACAATTTTGTTGATCTATTGTTGTTGTTGTCGCTCATTTGACTATTATTGTTGATGTTTTGGGCTACTTTAGTGTTGTTGTTCTGCCGCAGCTCTGCCGAAGATTTGTTGTAGTATTGTTCTGCATCATTTACTTCTTTTGAAAAATGACACGTTCTCGAGTTGTGTTTTAAGGAGAGGTCTCCATCTAAAATAATCGACCTTTCTTCTTCTTCCACATGTGATACAAACCATCATAGATAGTCACTTTGATGGAAACTTGAAATTTCAACATGATATCAATATTGACCATCTCTTTGTACAAAAACATCACGAAATAACCTCTAACATTAAATACTCTTGGCTGACGATGTTTGTCGGCTGTAATTATGTACCTCTTATTGGAGACTCCAAACGTTTCCCTCCATTTTGTCTTCAATTCATCACTTGGTTGAACAAAAATCTGCTGAAACCCGCCATGCAGATCAAATTTGGACAACACTATAAAATTCTGAAAACAGAACAAACATGTCCTCGAATTTTGGAATATGAAGTCTGTAGGAAACTATTTTTTAGTCGGTTGCAATATTGTCTTCGCCCATCTCCCAAATAACATCATTCTTTGAAACCAATAATGTCGGGACTACACATAGGCTCATGATCTCACTAGCTTGCTATTTGTGCATAACTAATCGGGCCCTCATAAATAATTTATGATTCTTTCTCAAAAAATTGCACTTTAACAACAATACCATCTACATGGATATTCTTTCCTTGCAAACTCTGAAAAAGAAATATTGTTGTTGTCAAAATAAATATCACATATTAGCAGAAGTTGACTCACTTGTTCCTCTTGTAATAGCTCGTTGAACTTCAATAAAGGTTGCACAATTTTCGAAGGGATGTATTCAACTTCTTCTACAGCTATTCCCTCAACCACTTCTTCAACCTCCTATTCCCTCTTACTTTCGAACTTACAAACTTTTTCTATATCCTTCACATCATGGCTGAAAGTAGACTATGGCTAAAGAAAACAATGTCTCTCATCCAACTTGAGAGACTTTAGGTTGAGAAATAATAAAGATCTTCGAATAAGATGCTTGTTTATGAACTCATCGATCTCCCTAATAGGATTTATATTTATGGTTCAGTGTCTCAACTATTTGCAATGCTCTATGATATACTTCATCGATGCTCCAACAAACCCACAATATCAAACAATATTGAATAACATACCTTAATCCGTTGGTGTATCTCGACACTTGCAGATATTTGGGTTCTGAAACATTGCGGTGAGACTGCAACCTAAGAAATCGTTTGTATACTATGTGACAGAATGGTTGCCTTTGTATACTATGTGACAGAATGGTTGCCTTTATATACTATGTGAAATTGTTGGCACGTCATCTGCATGTGACCGTCGAAAATATGTCTCTTTTGCATGGGGTCCTTCATATGTCGCCATGTTTGTTCAAGGTACACTCCACGAAATCATCTTGAGGCCCGCACGTGTGACCACCAAGCAATTGCTTTGCTACTAAACTTGCATGCTACCAACTTCACCTTCTTCTCCCTGGCTATATTCTTCAAATTAAAGTAATGCTATACTCCATACTCCCAATCATAATAGCCTTCAACATCGATGTTGTCGAGGAACATCGAAATATCTGCCTTGATGTCGTAGTCGTTGTTGCGGCAGGGTTAATTGGGGTTATGATGGTTGAGGTGTTGTTGGCAAGGGTGGTCTTTCTCGAACTCTTCACAGCCAAAACCTTCAACAAGATTATTACTAACATTGTCCAAGACTTTATCAACAAGCAGTGCTCTTCGTTCCAAGTGGTCCCGATGAGGTAATGGTCGGATGAGCCTTAGATCGAATGGAATGATAAAATAGGTGCGAGCACGAACTTCTGGCACAAAGTCGATATGATACCCACGTTAGTCACGATTGATGCCGATCCGCCACCCTTGCATAGTACACAATAACTCTCGTATTGTCAACGACTTTTTGACATCATACTAGGGCTGATATAAAAACCAGATACCCGGACCCAACCCGGGCCTAACTCGGACCCTGCATTGGACTGGAACTGACTTGATTTATGCGGGTCCAGGCCCTAAAATAAGACCCGATGCACTTCTGAGTTCGGGATCCGGGTCCAGGTATGCTCAAAATGTACTCAACTCGGACCTAGACATAGACCCATTAAAAAATACCCCCAAAAATATGGAATTCGAATAATAGGGTTATAGGGATATACATGTAAATAGTAATTGTTGAACATAGATGTGTAAATATAATGTTTATTCATGTACTTAAGTGCAAAAATTGTTGGGACCGTAGGGTATTGGGTGAAAAATACTTTAGTGCAAATACTTATTCTCCCACTACCAGACCCGATGGGTAGATATTTTTAACTAGGATCCGGACCCGATTCTCACAAGTTCGGGTTTGCATCCAATTTTTTGACATGTGAGGTACCGAATCCGGGTCCGGGTAGTGGAGGACCCAACCCAATAGGACCCGATACCAGCTATAATCATCACGATCACTACTGAAAGGGTCATCATATTCATGTATGTATTTGACACCTGACATCCCAATGAATGACCCTTAGGCTCTGATACCACGTGACACAAGACATAAGATATCATACTGCCTGTATTCAAACAAATTTATGGTTCTTAAATAAACAAGGGTTTCTTGAATAATTGAGAAGATACATGAAAGATAAAGTTGTTTTTTTTATAATTGGATTAATATTGAAGGATGAAAATACATAATAACTCCTAAAGCCAATAAATAGGCAAACTAAATTCGTGAAGAAGGTAAACAAATCTAATTTCAAAATAAAATACATATATGAAATAATTTATAAATTATGAAAACATAAAGAGTAAACATTCGGGTCAAAAATATGTAAAGAAATCCGCCAGAAAAAAAGATGACGAGTTTGCCAGCATGGACACTGAAGTTGACTGCCTGAATATGCGGTTAACTGCATAAGCACAGCCAAAATTCCAGAGAATCTCGACTTCTCATAGCTGTCGACTGCTACACTGTTGAACTGATGTTGCTGTTGTCGGTCTTTTGACTATTATTGCTGATGTTTTGTGCTGCTTTGGTGTTGTTGTTTTGTTGTCGCTGTGACGAAGATTTGTTGCATTATTGTTGCCCATCAATATCGGATCAGTACAGGCACCACAAAGGATATGATATATAATCCGTGTTTTTTTTAATATACCATTTTTCGAAACTATTTGCGGAAAGATGATAGTTGCCAAACTATTTGCGTTCATAGACTCAACAACTAAACTCGCTGTTCCCAGTGAATTTAGTTGTTTCATGCTTGCAGTTGGGACACAGCGAGTTTAGTGCTATTTTAAAAAAAAACTCGTCGTTCATACCGGTGAGTTTAGTTCAAATTTTTCAATGAAGACTTGCCGTTCCCAACGACGATGACATTTATACTAGACTCGCTATTGGGAACAACGAGTTTAGTTCAAAATTTTCTTTGAAGGCTCGATGTTTCCAATAGTGAGGACATTTATACTATCCTATAGGAAATTGCACAGAGAGCGAAACACTTTGTTGGACTTAGTGAATTTTTGAGAAAAAAACTCCATAGAAATTTTTTTGAACTAAACTCGCTGTTCCCAATATCGAGGCTAATATAAATGCCCTCACAGTTGGGAATGGAGATTATTCATTGAAAATTTTGAACTGAACTCGCCGTTCCCAATATCGAGTCTAGTATAAATGTCATTACCATTGGGAACGGTGAGTCTTCATCGAACCGTTGGGAACGACGAGTTTATAAAAAAAAAAACTACACTCACCGTTTTCCGCCGACGAGCATGAAACAGCTAAACTCAACATTTGGGAACGACGAGTTTAATTGTTGAGTCCACGAGCGCAAATACTTCGGCAGCTGTTCTCTTTATTTAAATAGTTCCGAAAAGTGGCATATTTATAAAATAAAAATCATAATCCACAAAAGATATAATTGGGATAATATATATTCTATATGTATATAGAGTAAAGCTTCATCCACCACCAATTTTATTACCATTCCCTTCACTGCCTTAGGTGACACACTCCTATTGGAGAGTTATCTTGCCTACTATCTCTTTCCCCACCTATTGGAGTGTGCCACATAAGGTAATGAAGAAAAATATAGTGAAATTGGTATTGGGTGTAGCATTACTCATTCTACTAGTAATATGCACGTCGTAATACATTTTGTCTTTTTTTAAAATTAAATACAAAGACATAATCTGGCCTCGAACCTGAACCTCTCGTTACTCATCACATACTATTTACAACTTACCCATAGTGGCATCAACTTTTATTTTATACGAGCGACACTTTTGTAAATAATTATGTCGTAAATAAATTTAAATTTTGAGGGTATTATATTAACTAACAACAATTGAGCAAATTAATTGTTAATATAACTCCCACTCGAAAACAAAATGTTGGGATTAGATGGTTGAATGTCTACAAATGACAACCCCAACTCCCCCATTATTATATTAGAGATTATAGATTAGAGACGAGAGATTAGAGATATACCAGATTTGCCCATGGGCACGTGCCTACGACACGTCTTCGGAACGATACAACATATGAAAAACCTTGTAAACAGTAAAACAACAATTATGTAGCTTAAGTTTGAATACTATGACAATAATTAGTTATAAATAAAAGTTCATATTTCCATTAGTATATGTTGAAAAATAATGATATATGGGGGTATAAAATCCAACTTATTAGAACTTTGAGAATGGAAAATGATGAAATTTAACTATTGAGGAGATATTTGCTATTTTTAATGTAACACGAGCAATAAAAAAAATATTAAAAATTAAAAAATTTACAAACCTGAAATCTGAATATCTAAAATTATGAGTAAATAGAGAGAGATTGAGAGAGGGAGAGAAATAATTAAATGGGGTTTGGGGGGGGGGGGGGGGGGGGGGGAATGTCTTTTGGAAGCTTAGATCATGACCACTGATTTTCTTACTATTAAAGAGAGCCACTCGATACCTTTTCTTTGTGTTTTATTATATAGATCATGACCATTGATTTGTCTACGGCACGTCTTCAGAACGATATAACATATGAAAAGCCTTGTAAACAGTAAATCAACAATTATGTAGCTCAAGTTTTAATAGTATAACAGTAATTAGTTGTGTGTGTGTGTATATATATATATATATGTATATATATATATATGTATATATATATATATATATATAGATATATATATAGAGAGAGAGGGAAAGAGAGAGAGAGAGAGGGGTATGAGCAACTTGCTCATTTAGTAAATGAGCAATTGCTGATGTGGCAAACATGTAATTGGAAAATTCTTAAAGGGTTAGTTGTCCAATATATCACATGCATGCCACATAATCAATTGCTCATTTACTAAATGAGCAAGTTACTCATATCCCTTTTACCCATATATATATATGGGAAAAAGGGGTATGAGCAACTTGCTCATTTAGTAAATGAGCAATTGATGATGTGGCATACATGTGATCTGAAAATCCTTAAATGGTTAGTTGTCCAATGTATCACATGCATGCCACATAATCAATTACTCATTTATTAATTGAGCAAGTTGCTCATATCCCTTTTACCCTATATATATATATATAGAGAGAGAGAGAGAGAGAGAGAGAGAGAGAGAGAGAGAGAGAGAGAGAGAGAGAGAGAATTAATTAAATAAATGAGTTGTTTTGGGGAGGGGGATTTGAGAGAGAGATAGAGAGAGAAATAATTAAATAAATTAAGGAGTTGTTTTGGGGATTTGAATTTGAGTTTTGGAGGAAACTTTTGGAGGAAAAATGTGTTTCGTAAGATTAGATCCGAGCCTTTAGTTTTTGGGGGATTGAACCATTTGATAGATTTCTTTGTATTTTATTATATAGACTAGATTTGTCCGTGGGGACGTGCCTACAACACGTCTTCGGAACGGTACAGCATATGAAAGTCTTGTAAACAGTAAAACAACAATTATGTTGCTCAAGTTTGAATAGCAAAACAATAAGTATTTGTAAATAAAAGTCCATGTTTCCATTCGTATATGTTGAAAAATAATTATAAATGGGGTGTAAAATCCAATTTCTTAGAACTTTGAGTGTGGAAAATGATGAAATTTAACTGTTGATGATATATTTGTATTTTTTCAATGTAACATGAGCAATAAAAAATACATAAAAAATCCGAAAATTTACAAATCTGAAATTCGAAAATATAAATTTCTTAGTAAATAGAGAGAGAATGAGAGAGAAAGAGAGAGAGAAAGATAAATAAATAAATAAATAAATAAATAAAGAAGATGTTTTGGGATTTGAATTTGAGTTTTGGGGAGAAACTTTTGGACGGGAAAATATGTTTTGTGAGGTTAGATCTGGACCGTTGATTTCAATCATATTGAATGAGAGCCAGTTGATAGCTTTCTTTGTATTTTATTATATATATAATACACAAAAATAATATCTATATATATATAACCCATTTGGGCCGATGACAATTGGGCCGTACACAGCCCACCACAGGACACAAATTCAAATTGGCCCCCATTACCTGTCACGCGTTTCGCACGTGACACCTCCTCCTCCTTTTAAATTAACAGAAGGGATTCTCGAACTCTCTTGACTGCGCTCGCTCATAGCCGTCGAAAAAGATTCCGATCTCGATTCTAGGTTATCGACGAAGACGAAGAAGAAACCAGAGCCATTTTCGTCCCTCTCCCTCATCTCGAACCATGCACGCACCGGTCCTCGTTCTCAGTAAGTTTCTCTCTCCTAGGGTTATTGAACGCCGCCCCTTTCTCTCTCCTAGGGTTTTAGTTTAGTTGTTAATTAGATTCGATTTGAATAATAATTGGAATAACGATCGGGGATTCTTTGATTGAATGAGCAGAGGATTCGCTGAAGCGGGAATCTGGAAGTAAGGTCCAGCATGCCAACATCCAAGCTTCTAAGGTTCGTTTCAATGATCTCATACATTGTACTGCTTCGGCTTGATTCGTCATTTAATTGTTGCATCTAAGTTTTTTTACATTAAAATGGTTTGTTTGTGTGTGTGTGTGTGTGGGGTGGGGGGGGGCCATAGGTGATTGTTGGTTTTAAAAACGATAGATATTGCTAGTAGATTGCATTTGATTACAACAGAAAGAAGTTGTTCGTCTTTGCTTTTCCGTTTTGGATCTTGGAGGATCTTGCGATGTGTGCCTTATCTCTTCACTGATCTGAATTGCTATCTATCACAACCAGTGTTACGTGGTTAGCAGTATGCGTTTCAATTCGTGGTACGGGTACGAGATTGCGGATCGTTACCTTGAGCAGTATGTGGTACTGAGGGGTTAGGATGAGTTGGGACTGTCTAAAGAGAAGTTCATATGCTAATGAATAAAGGTGTACTCATTTGAAAGATCTAGAGAAAACGATATGTAGTTTATCTTAGTTTAAGAGATCCGGATCTAGAATGCAACATAAGTCGGATTGCATGATCCGGATCGTGGTTTAGAGGGGGGTTGGGAAAACCTGGTAACACTGATCACAACTTATCTAAATACGTGACGAGTCAAAATCAAATGATTCCTCTACCAAATATGATGGTAGATTGTGGGGGATCGCTTAGGCTAGGCCTTATGAGAGTTACACTAGAGTATCAAGATAACTCTATGGTTGCCATGACATTCTTGACCACCAACATAGTTTTAAGAAAGATATGAAATTTCAGACCATCATTGTGACTTTCCTGAGTCTAATAGTAACTGCTACCGTAACTACGTTGTGCTTAAAATATAATACCTGTGTAAAAATGGCATAGCAGATGCATTGACTAGTATGAGCCTCTGGGGACATTGAACTGCAACAATTGACTACTGTGAAAAGGCTAAGAGAATGGGAGAGAGCCTTGGTGGAGGGTTTTTAGTCCGCTCTCTAGTCCTCTTTTGATGTCATTCTGCTCTATACTTTTACCCGTTTTTGTATCGAGGAACCTTATGGTCGGTTTTTTTACCATTTGTACATTTTAAGTTCGAGCTAAGAGATACAAACTTTGAATATACGTGAGTGAAAATATATGTCAGCATGGATCTACTTTTATCATTTGCAGCCAAGGAGTTAACCTTGTAGCTTTTTCTTAGACTATAAAACTTAGAAGGCGAGAGATGATAAATTTGTTATTCGAATTGCAGTTAGTTAGACAAAAAGTAAATTGTGCGTTCAGTCAGAGAATACTAATAAGTCTAATATCCTATAAAATACTATTGGTGGTTAATATTTCTTCAAGAAATAGAAAATTTTGGTTGTTCATTGGCTGTGTCATGGAACATGATGCTGTAGGGTTGTTAGAGGGGTTGGTTTGTTAAGAAATTTACTGACACGTGAGGGCATTAATAGGTTCAACTCGAGAATAATATTTCGAAATATGCATGAAACAGCATGTGGTTATATATTTATCTTGGAAATAGCTGTCAATCTGTTATTTTTTTATGTGAGGGTGTGTAGTGGTTGCCTTGCGGTAACAATGATCTCTACATGGGATATCAAAATTTTAATGTAATGACTTATTGGAGAACTTGCATGCAAGGAGTAACATTCCTGTACTTCTTAATTTACTGAAATTGATAACATTTTCTCTTAAATATTTCATTTCCTATATAACTATAAATTATAAATAAGCAGCTGTCATTGCCTTTCCTTTTAGTCGAGTTCTCAAGCAACACTGCTTTTTTAGCTCTTTTTAACTTTATTGTGTTATATTATACAGGCTGTAGCAGATATAATTCGGACTACTTTGGGTCCTCGGTCCATGTTGAAAATGCTGTTAGATGCTGCAGGAGGTGTGGTTCTTTATTTGTTATTGTTGTGAACCTAATTTTCATTGATTTCCCCTTGTTTTTCTTATCTATGTACATAATGTAGAATGTGAATAATATTGTCTTTATATTTGATGTAGAGTGTGAAGGAAATGTAGTAAACTGGATGAAAGAAGGATATTTTATTGATTAACTTGCCCATGAAGTATATTTAAAGTTCAACATCTCCTTTTGTTTTATTTTTGTTTTTTGGTTAGATAACAGAGAACCGGAAAGGGACATAGTTTTTTTTTCTACTTATATATTGTTTTCTAAAATCTTGATAAAGTATTACCAGGGTTCGCGTTCCTCTTCTCAAACATTGAAATCTTCCCACCCTTGTACTTGTGGAATCTCTTGACATATTGCTTTTGCTGTAAACAATTTTCTGAAGAACATGTATGTCTGATCATCGTTCAAACTTCAATGGCTTCCTTCGTAATCAGTAACCATGGTCTATTCAAGTTGTAGCTGCTAAACAATTTTGTTTCCTTTTCCTATAAAGTAGAGTGCTCTGTATATTATCCTCTTTCTCTAAGTATAACTTTTTTTTTCATTTTATTCTATGGTTGCTGTAACAGGAATTGTAGTAACTAATGATGGAAATGCTATATTGCGTGAGTTAGATATTGCACATCCAGCTGCTAAGGTATCATTATTTGCATGCAGTTGTGATGATTTATTTCTATTTAATTTGGTATTTATATATACTTTGTAGTCAATTGCTTATTACAATCCTGACTCTTGAGTCTTGACTATATAGTATATGCTGTTCTGCTTGATCTTTTATGTTTATCAAGTCTTTGGCGGACTGCAGTGCATTCCTTACTCTCCAAATGTTTGCTACTTGAAATGCACTAGGTTCATTTATTTTAGGATCCATATCATTTCTCTATCTACATTTAGCACATTGTCATTACACTGAACTTTCACTTGCATTGACAGTCAATGATTGAACTTAGCCGCACTCAGGACGAAGAAGTGGGAGATGGAACTACCTCCGTTATTGTACTTGGTATGTTCAGTGTTTTGTTGTTTGTCTTTTCTATAATATGATGGAAACCATAGTAATAACTGAATGATAACAATTTGTTCTTTTTTCATAATTTTCCCCATAACTTCACTGAAGAAGAATTGTTTGGTAGTTGTTATGATTAGTCAATTGACTTGCATGCATATATACATTATGTGTACTTATTTTTAGCTTATTTGGAGGCCTCAATTAGTAACTAACTACTAGAAATACAGTACTAATACTCTGAATTGAAATTTTATGAAGCTGGTGAGATGCTTCATGTTGCCGAAGCTTTCATTGACCGGAACTATCATCCAACAGTGATCTGCCGAGGTAAATTGTATTCATGTTAATGGGAGTTTCCTTGTCAGTTTACCTCTGACTTTTATAATGATTTTCTGCTTAATTTTCCTACACAGCATATAATAATGCTCTTGAAGATGCAATTGCTGTTCTTGACAAGATCGCAATGCCCATTGATGTGTCTGATCGTAAGTTGAATTATCTTTTTGTATTCTTTTCCTTCGGAAAATTTCCGTTGTGTGTTGTTTTTGTATAACTATCGGAGTTTTAATTTTCCCCCCTCTAATTTTTGAATTTGTGCAGGTCCCACAATGTTGGGTCTGGTCAAAAGCTGCATCGGCACAAAGTTCACTGGACAGTTTGGAGATTTGATAGCCGTGAGTAATTCTTTTTCGCCATAAACCTATTGCATTCTCTGTTTTATGAATTATTATTAAAATGGGTAATAATTTTGTCAATCAGATGTGACTTGGATTTATTACTAGATCTTGGACAAAAGTCCAGAGCTCTTTAATATCATCTCATTTGACTTTATCCTGTCAGCCTGACCATTATTTTGGAACTTATCCTTAATACGACAATAGATTAATCTTTATCCCAAGTCTTTAGGGTCACCCGCATGGATTCTATACCAATTGAGTTTGATATTCGTATCTCTATTTGGGTCCAGCCTAATCAGGTTAACTTGATAGTATAGATTCATCTGTTTTATGATGCATATGGTCATCTTGATGTATCTTCTTCTACCGACAGTTCTATTCTGTGTCAAACATATGTCGGCCACTCACACTTCATGGACACGTCTTGGACATATGTCCAGCCACTGACACTTCATGGACACGTTTTGGACATATGACTGGCACTTTTGACACCTATCTTGAACTTTACTATATTATCATTAGTTTTTGTCACTTCTTTGACACTTCTCTACACTTCTAACACAATCGACAATTGTTATTACTTTTCAATATTTATTACACTAGCAAACTTTAATTACTATTCCATTGTATGACACTTCTCTTAGTCTGTATTTTTGTATCAACAGTTGATTATTAGTTAAGTACTAGGTTTGCCCGTTGACACGTGCCAACGGCACGTCTTCGGAACGGTGCACCTTGTTTGATTATATAAAATAGTTTTGGAGGTCCAGCAAATTAATTAAAGTAGCAAACATAGAGCAAAAAACATATTATATGATTTTTTTGATTTTTTTCGAATTATTTTTAAAGTTTTAAATTTTTAAATTTGTTTAGTTTTTTAATTTTTAAAAATTTAAAAATTTTTATTTTCTTAATTTTTTGAATAGAAGAGGGAGGGAGAGAGAGAGAGAGAGAAAAAGAAATATAGGAGTTGTTTTGGGTGGGAGATTTGAATTTGTGTTTTGGGGGGAAAATATGTTTTGTAAGATTAGATCTAGGCCTTTGATTTTTGGAGGGATTGAAGGAGAGCCACTTGATAGCTTTCTGTGTGTTTTATTATATAGATGTATAAATTTGAGACCTCTTATTTTGATTATGTTGCTTAAACTTATGTTGTTGGATGCCATGCGTTAAATTTATGCACCATTGGGTATATGTTATTATGGCCGTGTCCCTGTGTCCTAATTTTTCTGATGAACTTTTCTAGTTTTGTGCTGATGCATACAGCAATGCGTCCTAGATTTTATGCTTCTGCTTTTATACTGATTTGCAGTTCAGTTGATTTTTCTTAAGACCTCTTTTAATCAAATTGTTTATTCCGTTCATTCAGGATCTCGCAATTGATGCTACTTCAATAGTAGGTGTGGATCTAGGCCAAGGTGTTCGGGAAGTTGACATCAAGAAATATATAAAAGTTGAGAAAATTCCTGGTGGGCAATTGGAGGATTCCAGGGTTCTTAAAGGCGTCATGTTTAATAAAGATGTTGTTGCCCCTGGAAAAATGAAAAGAAAGATAGTGAATCCCAGAATTATTCTCCTAGATTGCCCACTTGAATACAAGAAAGGAGAAAACCAAACAAATGCTGAGTTAGTGAAAGAAGAAGATTGGTATGAGATGCTTTTTTTATCTTGACCTTCATTATCTTAGTTTATATGTAAACTCTGAAACGAACATATAAAACTGCAGTATTCTCTTTCTCTAACTATGCTGCATTGTGCAGAATACTTCTTGCATCTATATTAGACACTTATACACTTCCCAATTATTATTGGACACATGAGTTAAAAACTCTCAAGCACGTATATTACACAGTCAGTTGATACAGCGATACAACATGATACAATTCGGACATGACGATTCAATGTCCTTGATTTATTAGGACATGATTTGACAATTATTATCATCACATATAATTAAAAGAAGACAATTATTGAAGTAAATAAATGTCATAATCGTACACCATGTAAGCAACAGAAGATTCAGAAATTCTCACCAATACATCCAGGCCACAATCTAGAGAATAGTTCAGCTTTCCAAAAGAAAAAAATCTTCATTCTTGCCGTCACATTACTTCTCACACTGCTTTTACTCGTTGCTCATCGCTTATGCCTCTTGCATTGTGTTTTATTATTTTTTCTACTGCCGTTCTCGCTGCACAAGAGGAAAAAGAGACAGACTGAGAAAGAGGGAGGGGTAGGATTGGGCTTTTCAAGAGGAATGAAGATCGTAGTTGTAACCAAATCCGAACTGAACTTGTTTGTGTGTAACCTAGCTAATAAATTTTCATTCGGGTCAATTTATGGAAATTGAAACCAATCTATGTCCTACATTATGAACTCAACCCACTTTAACTTATGTGTTCAAATTTGTTGCAGTTTAATACCAACTAGGGCTGCAAACGAGCCAGGTCGAGCCGAATATCTTGAGGCTCGAGCTTGGCTCGTTTATGTATCGAGCTCACTTTCAAGCTCGAGCTCGGCTCGAGCTCGACACGAGCCGAGCTTTGACCGAGTACTCGCGAGCTTCTGCCTAACAACCCACGTACCTTCAAGCTCGGCTCGGCTCGTTTACGTTATCGAGCTCGGCTCGAGCTCGCACGAGCCGAGCTTTGATCGAGCTCGAGAGCTTCTGCCTAACAACCCACGTACCTTCAAGCTCGGCTCAGCTCGTTTACGTTATCGAGCTCGGCTTGAGCTCGCACGAGCCGAGCTTTGATCGAGCTCGAGAGCTTCTGCCTAACAACCCACGTACCTTCAAGCTCGGCTCGGCTCGTTTACGTTATCGAGCTCGACTCGAGCTCGCACGAGCCGAGCTTTGACCGAGCTCGAGCCGAGTAGCTCGCGAGTAGCTCGGTTCGTTTGCAGCCCTAATACCAACACTCTTTTTTATTGCTTCTATCATATCTTCTTCTCCAACTACACTCGGGTCTACAACAATTAAAAAATTAAAAAAATTGCAAACAAATTAGAAGGGCCTTGTCCTGTGCTTGCCTAGCTGTGTTAGCAGCTAATCCGTTGCCGAACACGATATGGTACGAATCTGTGCATCCACTGCAAATCCATGTTGGATTCATGTCTGGTGAGGGAGCACGAACAATATTGGCATTTCGTGCGCCCTTGTCAGACCTTTGCATATTTTCCTTTACTAGTGAATCTTATTATTTTTTACACCAGTATGTGGCTTCTAGCATAATGATTTTGTAGGAACTTTGCAACTGCTATATAACTTATTTTGAGCATTTGTCCTTGGATGCATTTGGATTAAATTTAGGCATCATAGTGATATATTATACAATAACATATAATATTATGGCCATGACCTCGTGTCCTTTATATATATTTCTAAATATCCATGGCTTATGTCTATACCTGTATTATGTCCTGTACCCATGGTATTCATGTTCTCTAGATTATCTGATCAGTATACTATGAGAATCTTCTAAGAGCTATGCAAAATGCAAAAGCTCCTTACGGAAATTAACTCCTACTGCCCTTTTCAGGGAAGTTCTGCTGAAGATGGAGGAAGAATACATAGAGAATCTGTGTGCTCAGATTTTAAAATTCAAACCTGACCTGGTTATTACTGAGAAAGGGCTCAGTGATCTTGCTTGTCATTATCTTAGCAAGGCCGGAGTTAGTGCTATCCGGAGGTTGAGGAAGACTGACAACAACAGAATTGCGAAGGCATGTGGAGCTGTAGTTGTCAACAGGCCTGAAGAATTGCAAGAGTCTGATGTCGGCACTGGTGCTGGACTTTTTGAGGTCAGGAAGATCGGGGATGAATTTTTTGCTTTTATTGTTGACTGTAAAGACCCGAAAGCATGTACAATTCTTCTAAGAGGTGCTAGCAAGGATCTTCTGAATGAAGTTGAAAGGAATCTGCAGGTATGTTTGTTGATGAATACTTGTCAGGCTATTTTTGACATTGCTATTGGATAGCCTCGAAACACTTATTGGAATCTGAATGTAATCTACGTCTTTCAATGTTGGGAGTTTATTATATATGTTCTTAAATTCAAATATAGAAAAGGCAAGGAGAAACTTATAATTTCATTGAATCCCAAAGAGAGATGTTGAAACTGAAATCCATAAAATATTCGTCCGGTTTTACGGAGTAAAAGTGTGTTGAGACCGCTGCAAGTTAAGATGTGCTTGAACTTTTGGGAAAGGTTAATTTGCCTCGATAAAATCTCAAGTCAGATTATTTTCATTCGTGGCATGTCTGCTCATTGTAATTTTTGTTGACAAATAACACCACCGAGCAATAGTCAAAGAGTGTAATTTATGCTGGAAATGTTTGGTTTTAACAGGATGCCATGTCAGTAGCGAGAAACATATTGAAAAATCCTAAGCTTCTGCCTGGAGGCGGTGCTACAGAGCTGACTGTATCTGCGACATTGAAGCAGAAGAGTTCGTCAATTGAAGGCATTGAAAAGGTTGGAATTTTTTGACACTTATTCATTTTGTGAACCTCTATAGGAATATTGTGTTTACTTGTCTGATTTTACTGTTTGCATGTTGGATGGTTTGACAGTGGCCCTATGAAGCTGCTGCTGTTGCTTTTGAGGCTATCCCACGAACCCTAGCTCAGAATTGTGGGGTCAATGTGATTAGGACAATGACTGCTCTTCAAGGGAAGGTAAAAAAGAAATTAAATCCTTTTTCCTCGTAACCTTCATCTTTAAACGCAAAGTGAAACCATGAAACTTGCAGTGCTGCAGTATTATTAGGGTTTAGTTTAGTCTCTTATCTCCATATACTGTCACAAAACTTGAGAATTAATGGGTCCCATATGTATGCATGAGATAATTTCATGAGATTAATATCATTTCTGTTTTCCTCATGAAACCTTATTCTGATTATTATTCCAACGTCTAAAGCCCCATTCATTAACTTTTAATGTTAATATTTATCTGTGCTGTGTTGTGTATCCCCAAAATCAAAGCTGTAGAGTTGCAAACATGATTTACCAGTTCCCAAAGGTTTTAGTAAGTTGTGTAGCAGACAGGGCCGGCCATTCCCGGGGGCCCGAGGCGAAAGACCCAAATAATTATTTTTAGTGGCCCCTAATATCAATATAATATTTTTATGCGCAAAATACGTCTATATATTTACAAGGGGAATACAAATTTGGGGCCCCTAATATTGTAAAAATTCCGGGGGTCTGAGGCGGCCGCCTCACATGCCTCAAGGTGGGGGCCGGCATTGGTAGCAGAGAACACACCCTGATTCAAGTTACTAAAACTAGTTTCTTTTTCTGTCTAATCGGTTTGTTTGACTAATCTTGTAGCATGCAAATGGAGAGAATGCATGGGTTGGTATTGATGGGAACACTGGTGCTATAGTTGACATGAAGGAGAGAAAGGTATAATTCTACGCTTTGAGATCAGTAATGCTTTTCTTATTGTTCAATTTTTCTAATGCCCTCTAACCTTAATTTGCTTTCCTCCAGATTTGGGACTCATACAGTGTGAAGGCTCAAACATTTAAGACTGCCATTGAAGCTGCTTGCATGCTGTTGAGAATTGATGACATTGTGAGTGGCATTAAGAAGAAGCAGGCTCCTGGTTCTGGACCCACTCCATCAAAGCCTACGATTGAGGGAGAAGGTGATGCTGATGGTGAGCAGCTTGTTCCCGAATAGACACTACTAACGTTTATCAGTCTCAAGGCGTTAACTCAGAGCAGTATGGTGATGTGGATTAGTTGTCTTGTTCGACAAATTTTGGTTATTATTGAGGGTTTTCTCGCTTAAAATTTGTAAAACTTTAGATTTGGGACTTGTTTCCTTGTGTTTTTTTACTGCTTTGGATCGGTGTGTATTTAATCTTGACCTGTTATGTTAGATTGTTGAGTCCTTCCATTTTAGTTATTATATTTTTGGCGTATTACTACGTTCACAACACAGTTGCAGTGCAAGTATCAGAATGTACATGCAGTGACTACTACATTCTTATTTCACTTGATGCCTCCAGTGTCAGAGCCGCACTGGGCTAAGTGGCAAACCTGAAATCAATGTTTTTTACCCTGAAATGAGCATGATCCTTGACGTACTACTTTCCTTGTTACGCAACAAAATAGTTCTAATTGCCCCTCCACCTTGTAAATTGTTTCATATGCGGAGTGTTTTTTTTACAGATTCTATACCTTAGCTCAAAAATGGTACCTTGAGTAGGGCTGTAATCGAGCTGAGCCGAGCTGAATACCTTCAGCTCGAGCTCGGCTCGTTTACAAAACGAGCTCAGTTTCGTATTCGAGCCGAGCTTTGTCCGTATTTGAGCCGAATAGCTCGCAAGCTTAGCCTAAAAAAAAAAAACTCCAAGCTCGAGCTCAGCTCGTTTACGAAACGAGTTCAGTTTTGAGCTCGAGCTCTGTTCGAGCCGAGCTTTGACTGAGCTCGAGCCGAATAGCTCGCGAGTAGCTCGATTCGTTTGCAGTCCTAATCTTGAGTATGGTATGCTAACCACATGATTTTCTAAAAGAAGTTAAATTCCTCACGAAATTAGTAAAATACTTTTTCCTTTTCTTTTAATTTCTTAATCTAAAATTAATATTGGAAAGAAATCGTGTATTTTAGTAATTTTATGACGGTGGATGTGTAAGTGAGCGAAAGTTGTATCCTTCATTCTTTGGTAATCAATTAATGACTTTACCCCTTTCTAATCAATGCAAAACAAAAACAGCTCAACTGGACCTACTTTTGAATGTGCCTTAAATGGGCCTTTTAGGTTACCCGAGGCATTGACTAATAACCCATGCACAACAAAACAGCTCAACTGGACCTACTTTTAAATGGGCCGTAGATGGGCCTTTGATGTTACCCGAGGCATTGACTAATAACTAATAACCCTAAACTCGCCATCGCTTCTACGCAAAAATACTATTTTATATTATAAAAGGGCAACTCACGGACTAAAATCAGTCCCCTATCCAAAAAATCTGCGATTCGTCTCCTCTCAATCTCTCACATCTCGGTAAAAAACTCAAATCTCTTTAAATTATCTTCAAGTACTTCGTTCCTTTTCGCCGTTCGAATCGAATTTCGTTTCTTTTGATCTTAATTTCGATTCGATCGGTTCGAACTTGATCGGTCCGTTTATCTGTACTGTTTCAGCCCTAGATTAGGTTCATTCCCGTGTTTTCCCCCAATTTTGATCTATTACGGAAGAAATTGATGGTTTTAGAAGAACATTAACTTTATTTTTACATTGCAATTAATATATGTTTTGTAGTAGATGTTAGTGATGTTGATTTTGATGGAAAGATTCAAATTTTGGATGGAACTTCTTCAAAGAAAGTGTTTATGTAATTATTGCGTAATTGATGTGTTAGGAACCCAGAAGAACTCACCCTTAAAAGCTAGCTGTTAAAGGAGGGAACCCAAGTTTATAACTACCCAACATTGGTTTCTCATATAACCGATGTGGGACTAAATTTGGATCATAATATTTCATCACGTTTCCTAAACTGCCGCCCTCAGCGATATTCATTCTAGCAACACTGGCCCGGCTCGAACCTACCAGTAATTTTAATCCAGCCTCTAGGTAGCCCTTTTCGACTCTCGGCGGCTTTCACTCTAGCGACACTGGCCAAATCCGGGTCTACCAGTAATTTTAATCCTGCCTCCAGAGCGAATTAAGAAGCATGGGGTTTGTTCTGATACCAATTGTTAGGAACCCAGGAGAACTCATCCTTAAAAGCTAGCTGTTAAATGGAGGAAACCCAAGTTTATAACTACCCAACATTGGTTCCCCATATAACCGATGTGGGACTAAATTTGGATCATAACATGATGTCGAGTGAAGTCCGATCAATACAAAGTTACATGGGTTTTTGTGAAAGGATTCGTGAATTTTTTATGGGTTCACTTGATTTTGGGCTTGATGGAGCAAATGTCACGTTAAGTGAAAATTTTGGTACCGTGCCATTTGTTCAGTTAGTCATTTACATTTGATGCATGTTTCCTTTTAAAGTAGAGAGAGAGAGTTAAATTATAATAGTTTAAAGAAATTGAGTAGTTTTATACCAATATCATACTGGAAATTGAGTATTAGAAGTCTAAGTAGATAGACATACTGGATATTATGCAAAATGTGCATGTCTTGAGGGGTGTTTGTATGGTGTAATATGTAGGTGAATCTGAGATTTGTTTGTGGATTACATGGTTTTGCAGAACACAATCGTAGTTTTGAAAGTAATCCTAAATTACCATTACAATTAAATGCCTTTATTAGAGGGGATTGGCAATGCCCTGGAAGGGGTGATATTTGTGGATTCCCCTCATCAAGTAGAGATGGAAATAAATACATACTAAAAGTGCAATTAGTGATTAAAGATTCCAAGGAATGAATGCATACCAAACCTAGTAATCTCTTATTCCCTGCAATCCTCCATTTCGTGTACCAAATTCCCCCATAATGTTTTGAAAGGGTGGTTGGGGGGCATGTTTAGTGCATTTAGTGAACTTTTTTTTAATACTAAGCTACGTTTCCAAACTATTTTCTGAACTAAGCCACTTGCCAAACTATGTCCCTGGGTGTGTCACTCTCGCAGTTGGGAACTGCGGCAACGAATCATGGAATTTTTAGATCTTGCAGTTCCTAATTGCAGCAACAGTGCACATCGTTGCCGTCGTTGGCAATAGCGACTGTGTTTCAAAACTTAGTCTAGTGGTGGAGATAGAGTGTACATTTAGAGAGAAAAAGTCTTATGTATTATTTTTTTAAAAATAAATGCCGCAATTGAGAAATGCGGCCTCATTCTTAACAGAGGCAGCAATTGAGAGGTTAATGTATTGGGACTCCTCTTTCCCATTCACTTCATCTCTCCCAACTCTCTCTTGAAACCCAAATCTCAAAACCCAAATCCCAAATTCCTCCAATTCCTCCGTTTCCTCCGTCTCCGTCAAATCTACACTGACTCCACCAACTCTTTCGAAGGCCTTTGTGGTTACCAATTTCACACCCCTGTTAAATTCTGAAACCCTAAATTAGAGATTTCCATTTATTTCACCATTTCTTTCAAAATTAAACCCTAATCGGAAATCTTGCATCATCTCCATCACCATCCTCAGTAATCTCTAACATCATCTACGCCATCATCTTTGCCATCAAATTTCGAATTTTTTCAAATCATTCATAAAACGCAAAATTATAATTTTTGTTATCATTAGTAAAATTGGTTTATTATGCTTGTTTGTATATAGATTAACAAAATTTAAGCGAAGGTATTGTGAACGATTGATTTATAAGAATTCGCCTAGGTTTTTATGCTTCATATTTGGTTAATAAGAGTAGTGTAAGTATGTTATGTTTGTGATTAAATATTGATTCATAAATTTGTTTCTTAATGTACAGGTATGGATTGCAAAATTCCTATTTGGTTATATTATGGGGGAGAAATAATTCGAGACTCAAAGATAGGAGCTTGTTATAAAGGTGTTGAACCAGAAATTGTTTGGGCTCCTCGTAATATTACGAAACAAGGACTTGTAGAGAAGATATATGAAATTACCAACTGGGATAGAGGTGAATGGAGTGTTAAAATCCTAGCTCGTTATGCAGCTGGAAAAGGAGAAGGACAATATTTCATGGTGGTGCCTGTAGTTGATGATGACGCTCTTATTGCCTTGATTGCGAGGACAGTCGATCCAAATTCTAGTTGGAATGCATTGGAGTTATATGTTGAGCAAATCAAGATTCCTAATAGTCGACCACATGTTATTCCTAGTTCAAATCCCTTGCGTAAAGTATCGACCCATGGGATGAGTTCAAATCCAGTTCATGAATCACATGTAAGCTTGACGCATTCACAAGAAGACATGTTTACAATTCCAACACAACCAAATTCCACGGAATTTGATTTGTCATGTCCTTCTATTTCGATACATGATCTTGTTAATAATGCAAATGGTGTTCAATCCTTCAATCATTCTACTGTTAATAATGAGTTGTTCGAAGATGAAGAAGATAACGAAGATGGCCATCCAGATGACAACATTAATGATGTCGAGGACTTGCAAAATGTCCAACATTCGGTCCCCCCAACTCAATTTATGAGTGCACCTGTACATGAATCAGTTGACTGGGTTAACAATGTGAGGGTACATCAATTTGGTCAAGAGTCATGCAGCTCTTCCGATGCAGATGAATTATACATTGGGCAAAAATTTGAAACTAAAGATAATGTCCAACATGCAGTGAAGATGTTCTCCATAAAGAAACATCGAGAATTCATCACAGTGAAATCGACCAAAAGTGTCTATATCGTGAAATGTAAAATGGCACCAAAGGTCCGTACACCTAAGGAGAGGGAAGAAAATCCCGAAGTCGTGGATGGGACAGGTTGTCTGTGGAGACTTCGTGCAATCGTTCCAAAAGGGCAGACATATTTTAAAGTGAAGAAGTTGCAAGGGCCACATACATGTATCAATCTCACGTTCAATCAAGACCACACTAAATTTGATTCTAGGCTTATTTCAGATTTGATTATGAATGCTGTGAAGGCACAATTAAATATAACACCTAATGCCATAATTGAGATGGTCAAGCGTGAATGCAATTATCATATTAGCTATAGGAAGGCTTGGCTTGCAAAACAGAAAGCTATTGAGAAAGCATATTGTTCTAGCCAAAGTGGTTCAAATTTCATAGCTGGTGTGAGACTTAAAAGATCTAAGAGAGGTCGGCCGAGAATTGTCCGCATTGGCAATGGCATGGATGTCAGAGATGGCTCAAGCCCCGGGATAACTTGTTCAAAATGTGGTGTTAGAGGACACAACAAGCGTCGTTGTCGGAGCAACGACATAGGTAGTGGAGGACCCTCAGGTAGTGCCAATAAGCCTAAGGTAAGTAGTATGCTTTTGGATGTTTAAATAATGTTTATTTTCATGCGTTTAACAAAAGTTATTTATTTAGTGGTTATTTCTCATATTTTTAGTTCTTTTTTGTTGCAGAATTGATTATTATAGATGATTGAAGTCTCTCTCCAGTTCTTTGGGATGCTTTGCTGTTTCTTCCCCCAGTGCTGAGGTTTATCTTTCCCTTGGAGCTTGTTTTGTCGTGTAGTCCCTGATGGTCTTATGTTTCAAGGATTGATACTTCCTTTTGCTATTTCAAGCACTGGTGGTCTGCTTTTGTGGAGTTGCTTTTGCCTTGTTTTCATGTAGACTTCTATTTATGTTTATGAACTAAGTTTTTGATGTATGTTGTTATTGTACTGGCATCTTGCTGTTGATACTTGCTTAAGTTCTGTTTGTTTACTATCGTGTCGTTGCTTATAAGACACTTAGTATTTTGTATGCTGGTACTACTATTTTTCTATACATATTAGTGGCTGGAGCTGTTAAGCTCTATCCTTATTATATATAAAGAAACAAAAATTATTTATTTATGCAAGATGAGACAAATGAAGTTGGTACAAGTGGCTGAGGATGGTGATCATGATTGCACGATGGACAACCCCAAATATATTGTGATATTTTGGACAAGTGGCATTTTGGGTGGTACAAGTGGTCGAGGATTTGTGCAGATTTATTCTATACTTGTGATATTTTTTTGTGATATATTGTGATATTATGTGAATTCTGTTTTTTTCGGACTTGTGATATTATGTGAATTCTGTTGCTGATTGTGTTCCTATGGTGATATTGTGATATATTGTAATATTTTATTGTCAATTGTGATATTGTGATATTATGATATTGTGCCGACTTTGTGATATTGTGAAATAATTATTGATTTATTGTGAAAATTTATGAAATTGTGAAAATTTGTGCATATTTTGAGTTGCTAATATGGATATCAATGTTTCAATTGAAGCCGCAGTTGGGAACTGCCGCTTCTGTGGAAACGGTGCTGTAATATTCCCAACCACACTGGTTCAGTTTGGAGGAATTTTTTCTCCCTCCGACTTAGCTCCCAAATTGAAAGTATAGTGTAGGCTGCACTTCGCAAGTGCAAATTGTACAGAGAGGCTGACGCTGGAACTGCGGCTTCTCTTGAAAAGATTTTAGAGAGAGAGCTTGTGCTCTCTCGACTACGTGTAGCACTTGTGTCTCAAAGTTTTGAGATAGTTTTGAGACACAGTCTCTATTTCCAACTGTGGCAACGATTTTGACTGTTGCCGCAGTTGGGAATTGCGGCAAGCTCAAAATATTCAATGATGCTGCAGTTCGGAACTGCGGCTTTAATAGTGCTGTTGCCGCTGTTTTCAACTATGGATATAGCTATGTGGCAGAGAGTGGCTCATCTAGGGAATTAGTTTGGCATGTGGCTTAGTTTAGGAAATAATTTCAAAAGGTGGCTTAGTTTGGGAAACAAATATGCATGTTGGTGTGGTTGTCCACAGAACACAACCAAGTCGCAACCCTAACTCTTGTGTATATATATAGAGATAATGAGATTGGCAAGAATGTTTATTTTGTGCTATGGAAGCATTTTAACTTCGGGCTGTGTTAGACTTTTGTGCTCTATTACTTTGGATTAATTGAGAGTTTTGTGCATATGTTTTGTGATATTGTGGGAAAAAGTCTTGGTTTTGCCTGAAGTGTTATAAATGATTTGTCATTAAAATTTTTGGGAATGACTTTCATGACTATACATAAGTGGTACAGTTCAATTCAACATTATTTTGTGCAATAATGGGAACATATTTTGTTACTAATGTTCTTATTACTTTGAGACTTGAATTAAATCTTTAGATCTGAACTTCAGTCGTGTGAGCATTGAAGTTACAAACTGTCTTTTTGCTATGCATGCATGGTGTCATCTTATGTTGAGTTGTGGTGTCATCTTATCAGCTATGAAGCACATAATCTTCTATGTGACATACTTGTCATGGACCTTCTGCCGGAAAGATGTACTCAAGAAGATATTTTTTAAGTCAGAATAATTTTAGATGCTCATGCATCCGGTTGTTAGCCATACATTTTTTCACAAGCTGTGAATTCCTCATCTTGGATTCTGGAGGCATTGATTTACTTTTTTACATGTTACAGAATGTTCTTGTTTTCTTAGGCCTTGTTTGGGAATAGAGTTAAATGGAATCATCTTGAGGTTTTATATAACCCTACTCTTCCTGGAGCTGTATCCTACATACAACTCCATGCCATTGTATTTCGAGGCTGTAGTGGTGTGTCGAATGCTCTATGTATAATCTGCTAGATTTTGTCTTGAAATACAATGAATCTCATGTTATTTGATTTAAGGATGTATATCACCGTATTTTTTGTCTTGATATTTGGACGTTTAAACATTTTTTGACATGTTAATCATTGGTGCAGTCCAGTGCTTTGCCTTTAAGGAATGGCAGAGTCAAAGCCCGAAATGAGGAAACCCATGTTTATTAAAGCTCACCAGCTAAGGCCTGGCACGAGTGGCCATACCCTAACAGTGAAAGTGGTTAGCTCAAAGATGGTGCTCCAGAAGGGGCGGGGCAGCTGGGACCGAGTCACGTCAGTGTCTTGCAGAATGTTTGGTAGGGGATGAAACTGGAATCATTGTATTTACGGCTAGGAATGATCAAGGTTAGTGTCTTCAAATCAAATATGTAGCAGATACTCTATTATGACTTATCTTACGGTTCAGGAAGGAGCAGTTCTTATATTCTATAATGATTATGTCCCCATCTACAACATATTCTTGTATGAGTGTAGATGCAATCAGTCTTTTTTCTTTTTTGACATTTTATCATAACTATGATTGGGTACTGTGCACATGGAAAAACCTTATCACATGAATTTTGTAGTGAATATTTTGAATGCTGATTGCTGCTGCTAGTTTGACTCGGAGTCTCAAGTTTGAAATTATGCAGTGCATGATCTGGACAATTTAGAGTGATGCAAGTACCCAATTTATTTCAGATTCCACCTTCAATGAAGTTCTTGTGAATTTTATGATTTAAAGTTTCATTAAATCCTGCATTTCTAACCTTGAAAATCTAATTTCAGTCTTGAACCTCTTCAATTTCTGTAACTATAATTTAGATTTTTAGGTTCTTACTAATATTTCAGGAAATTCATATTGCAGTTGCCAGTTGGTTATTTATGAAAATGGTATGTATCATGTCTGCAGTATGGTTAAGCACAGTGGCCTTATTTTATGAAATACAAACAATGTTACTATTGAAGTATTTTTTTTAAAGGGCGAATGATTAAACCTAGTGGGTTGGTACTCCTTTTCATATAAAATTTAAGAGCTTACTTGAAACACCTCATCTATCCTTTCAAGAGTTGATGACTTGTACACTTTGTGCCATTTCATCCCCCCCCCCCCCCCCCCCCCCCCCCCCCCCCCCCCCCCCCTCCCCTCTTACTAATATTTCAGGGAATTCATATTGCAGTTGCCGGTTGGTTATGTATGAAAATGGTACGTATCGTGTCTGTATGTATCGTGTCTGCAGTATAGATAAGCACAGTGACCTTATTTTTTGTGATACAAACAATGTTACTATTGAAGTAATTTTTTTTTAATAGGGCGAATGATTAAACCTAGTGGGTTGGTGCTCCTTTTCATTTAAAATTTAAGAGCTTACTTGAAACACCTCATCTATTCTTTCAAGAGTTGATGGCTTGTACACTTTGTGCCATTTCATCAACACCCCCCACCCACCCACACACACACACATACACACAAACACAAATACAAGTTGGGGGCAATAGGGAATGATGGATTAAATTTATCATCCACACGGGGATTGTTGATTTTAGGTTTTTGGTGCCCTATGTTATCACACTAGGAGAACTCACCCTTAAAAGCTAGCTGTTAAAGGGAGGAAACCCAAGTTTATAACTACCCAATATTGGTTCCCCATATAACCGATGAGGGACTAAATTTGGATCATAACATTCTACCATGCTTCCGTAACCTGCCGCCCTCGGCGGTATTCACTCTAGCGACACTGGCCCAGCATGGGGCTACCAGTAATTTTAATCCGGCTTCTAGGTAGCCCTTTCCGACGTCCTCGGTGGCTTTCACTCTAGCGATACTGGCCCGGTCTAGGGCTACCAGTAATTTGAATCAGTCTCTAAAGCGAATTAAGAAGTATGAGGTTGGCTCCGATACCATTGTTACGAACCCAGGAGAACTCACCCTTAAAAGCTAGCCGTTAAAGGGAGGGAACCCAAGTTTATAACTACCCAACATTGGTTCCCCATATAACCGATGTGGGGTTAAATTTGGATCATAACACCCTAATTCCCAAATAAACTTCCTCAATAGTTGCACGGCTCAGGCAAACTGTATAAGCATTAGATCCTATTGACCATGGTGAATTTATCCTAGCTACTACTCAAACAAGATTTGACACCTCAACAATGCCGCTATTCATCCTTGGATCATATCCATGAATATCTTTTCTTCATTGAACTTTGGGGCATTACCCTTTGTCGAAGTAAGAGTTATTATAACATTTCTAAATGCCCTGTTCCATATTTTGTCTAGGCTTATATTCTTCATACTCCATTATTTATATCGAGTCTTCCTTATGGTGCCATTACTGGTCTTTCTTGCACATATCCAAATGTTCTTAATCGAATTTCTGTTATTTAGCCACCAGCTGGAGGCTGGAGCTGCCTCTTATTTCTCACAAATGCACACATTTCTTATTTAAACCCTCTTTCTCTACCGTTTGCACATTCTCATTTCTACGACAGAGATTTCTGGTCTGGACAGGCTTGCTCATCATTCTTACCAATGATCCACTTAGCATTACCGGATTTATAATTTCCTTACAAATTTTTTCCTTCAAGGGGTCTTTGTGATCACGGAATTGTTCTTCTAGAAACACTTATCATTTGTACATGTATGCCATAATGATTTGTTT
The DNA here is from genome assembly GCA_017893485.1 of Hemerocallis citrina. Classification (NCBI taxonomy): domain Eukaryota; kingdom Viridiplantae; phylum Streptophyta; class Magnoliopsida; order Asparagales; family Asphodelaceae; genus Hemerocallis; species Hemerocallis citrina. The sequence goes on along the minus strand of CM030368.1, from coordinate 1,115,572 downwards.
GTACAATATATCATCTTCAATCTCAAGATCCTGAATTACGCCCTTTCTACAAAAGTAATATAATATGTAACTGAGTAATTTTTGGCACATCTTTAAAAATTTTACATTCTCAAACTTTTAGAAAGGTGTTTCTTCCTGCACTTGTCCACTAATTTGACTCTATCTCCTCCATACACCACTTTATTAGACATTGGATGCTCTTTGAGATTTGCCTATATATCATGCAATATTTGCATTTTGAATTTTTAGTTGCCTTTGAAAAAAAAATCCAAGCAAATCGAATGGCTAAAGAAATATATGTACACCTTGAAAGATTTATAGAGAATAGGTACCTCCAATTAGCTATACAATTTCTGAATGACTTTTATGAACATACAAATTTCAATATACTTGTATCTTGCATAGCTAGACTAGCAATTGAGGTGATTTGGATGCGTGCAATGAAGATTGCTAACTGCCAGGCCTTGGAAAATTGATAGAATGGTTGTTAGCTGAGCAATAAGGAATAGTGGTAGACCAAACCGAAGTTGTGTTGAAGCTATTAATATGGCTTTGAAGTGTTAATTTGATGGAGGTGGCCCTCAATATAGTTGAGTGAGGAGAAGGATTCATAATTCCTAATGGATTTTGTGCATTAGTGAGGCTATAATGCTTGCAGGGCACTTGGTTAGTTATGTCCACCTATGACAATACCTGGTATTAACAATTGAATAAATAACCTGCCATATACATTTTGATCTACTTGTTGTAACAATTTTTGTACTTGAATGAATCATGTCTTTTGAGAATGCTTTACCTTTGCATGTAGTCTTTTTTTTTTTTTAATAAATTTTTTTAAAGTCGTTTTTTTTTTTGTAAATCATGCATTTGAACTGTTTCTCACTAATGTAATTAAAGATATCTTTTGATTCATGACATATTCTGTTTCAATGGACAATCCTTACCATGATATTGATACATAGCAACTTTCGGCATGTACGAATGAAGTGTTTCTTTGAGAACTTATTACTACTATACTATAAGGTTTCTCCATTTATATTGACATTCATTTTGTGATTGGTTGATGCATAGGCAAAATGTTCTAAAACACATTAGTTTCATCTGTTGATGTTTTATGACATGTACGTCAAAATGAACAGAGTGGACCACCGAGTCTCATGACCAATCAGCAATCACATGCTTTTGTAATTGGGCATATCCAAATTAATTTTCCCTAGGAATGTTAAAGGCCCTTGCACACACAGACACAGAGACACGCTCGACCAGTAATTTTGTTTGTCATCTACTCATCTCTGCCTTTGAAAATAATATGCATGAAAGCATCAGGATGCATCTATTATTGTGTTTATTTTTCGGTACGTAATCTATTTATATGATTGTACGCATACACACAATCAGTAGTTCTGTTTGTCATCTCTGCCTTCTTAAAATTATATTATGAACGATAAAGCATGTGGATGTGCTTATTTGTAGGTGTATAATCTATTTATATCATGCCACAAAGCAGTCTTGATAATTCAGTTTGTCATCTCTACCATAAGTTCATCATTTAGTCCTCCTCAATCAGTACACTGGTAAACCTGAAACTCTTTAAATTTCTTTGAAAATGATATGTATGGAAGCATCAGGATGCATCTATTATTGTGTTTATTTTTCGGTATGTAATCTATTTATATGATTGTACGCATACACACAATCAGTAGTTCTGTTTGTCATCGCTGCCTTCTTAAAATTATATTATGAACGATAAAGCATGTGGATGTGCTTATTTGTCGGTGTATAATCTATTTGTATCATGCCACAAAGCAGTCTTGATAATTCAGTTTGTCATCTCTACCATAAGTTCATCATTTAGTCCTCCTCAATCAGTACACTGAGTAAACCTGAAACTCTTTAAATTTCTTTATATTTTACCTTTTATTATACATTGATTTAAAATTAGTCTTTTGCATTACACCTACAAAAATCATTTTGTATCACTTCTTCTTTGGGGCAAGATAATGAACTCGGGCAAGATTATGGCTTCCAACTACTAAAACACCTGCAATATTCCCATTCTAGATTATTCTCAATTATCTGTATTAAGATAAAATATACATTTAATTAACAAATAGATACTAAATACATGGCAATGATATATTTTATTGCTATGATGCTATCTTGTTTATATAATCTTATTTATAAATTTTGAAAACCCCAAAAAGTTGGTGTGGCTCGGTTAAGTGAGGCTTACGCCTCAAATTGGGCCTCAGGCTTTTTACGATGTAGTGAAATTGCTTTGCGCCTGTCGCCTTCGACTAGATAACTCTATAGTTACCATGACATTCTTGACCACCAACATAGTTTTAAGAAAGAAAAGAAATTTCAGATCATCATAGTGACTTTCCTGAGTCTAATAGTAACTGCTACCGTAACTACGTTGTGCTTAAAGTTTAATACCTGTGTTAAAATGGCATAGCAGATGCATTGACTAATCTGAGCGAGGACATTGAACTGCATCAATTGACTACTGTGAAAAGGCTAAGAGAATGGGAGAGAGCCTTGGTGGAGGGTTGTTAGTGAGCTCTCTAGTCCTCTTTTGATGTCATTCTGCTCTGTACTTTTACCAGTTTTTGTATTGAGGAACCTTATGGTCAGGTTTGTACCATCTGTACATTTCAAGTTCGAGCTAAGAGATACAAACTTTGAATATACAAGAGTGAAAATATATGTCAGCGTGGATCTACTTTTATCATTTGCAGCCAAGGAGTTCACTTTGTAGCTTTTTCTTAGACTATAAAAACTTGGAAGGCGAGAGATGATAAATTTGTTATTCGAATTGCAGTTAGTTGCAGGCTGCAAGATATAGACAAAAAGTAAAATGTGCATTCAGTCAGAGAATACTAATAAGTCTAATATCCTATAAAATACTATTGGCGGTTAATATTTCTTCTGGAAATAGAAAATTTTGGTTGTTCATCGGCTGTGTGATGGAACATGATGCTGTAGGGTTGTTAGAGGGGTTGGTTTGTTAAGAAAATTACTGACACGTGAAGACATTAATAGGTTCAACTCGAGAATAATATTTCGAAATGTACTTGAAAATATTTAGCATGTGGTTATATATTTGTTTGAGAAATAGACGTCAATCTTTGTTATTTTATTATGTGAGGGTTTGTAGTGATTGCCTTGCGGTAACAGTGATCTCTATATGAGATATCAAAATTTTAATGTAATGACTCTTGATGATTGGAGAACTTGCATGCAAGGAGTAACATTCCTGTACTTCTTAATTTACTTAAATTGATAACATTTTCTCTTAAATATTTCATTTCCTATATAACTATAAATTATAATTAAGTAGCTGTCATTGCCTTTCCTTTTAGTTGAGTTCTCAAGCAACACTGCTGTTTTAGCTCTTTTTAACTTTATTGTGTTATTGATGAGGACTTCTATTCTGTTTAGTTTAGTATTTTATTTCAGTACCATATTTGTTTCTGACAATTATAGCCATATGTAATTTTCTTTTATGCATTAGAATATTTTTGAGATTTTGAGATTATTTTGAGATTTGTATCAATATTTGTTTTGAGCCTATTTATATAGGACTTGAGATTATTGAGAAAGATATGTCATTCTTGATTAAAAATTATTGTGTTGAGTTTTGCTCTCCATCCCCCCTTTCTCCTCTTCCTCCAAATCCTGACCCTTTCTCTCTTCTCCTCTGCCTTTCGAAACCCAAAACAGCAACACTCCTGAACTCCCCTTCCGCCACTCCAACTGACTACACGCCACCGCGTCGCACGCCCCTCTGACTCCTGTCGTCGCTCGAACCACCTCCGGCGCCACCCTCACGATGCCGTCGTACCCTCCACCGCAACGACCGAGCTCTGCTCCCCCGTTACCGCCAAACTCCTACCTTTGCCATCGCTGCTGCTCCTCGTGCACCAACACCATTGCCGACCACCGACCAGTGCCGACCTCCGACGTTGCTGCTCTGCCTGCTGTCCACCGCAATCGTCGCCGTTCACCACGTCTCCGCCGATCATCACTCTTGCTCATCTTGCTGTTGTGGCCGGTCTCTCTCTCACTGTTGTTGCTGATTGATGTGTTCTGCGTTGCTGTTCAACTCGAGATCTATGCTGAGTTCTTCGAACCTTCGGTATACTCTTTTCACCTTTTTTCAAATATTTGTGTTATACTACTTTATTATCTCTATTATATTATTCGATTTAACTGTCGACCACAAATATTGAGAGTGAGCGTTCCACTTGCCTAATTAGAGTACCAATCAGTATTGAATCTTTTACTTGCTAAGAACGCTTAGGAAGTTGATTATTGATTGTTAGAATTGAATTATTAATTGGGATTGTTAAACGTGATTCAGTTCTTGAAAATCCATCAAACCGATTAACTGTTTAAAATTCTAACTTTGATCCGCATTATATGTTGGTAAAATTAATCCTTTAAGATTCTTGGAAATTCTCTATTGAGGATTAGTTTTACATCAGTTATATTATATAGGCTGTAGCAGATATAATTCGGACTACTTTGGGTCCTCGGTCCATGTTGAAAATGCTTTCAGATGCTGCAGGAGGTGTGGTTCTTTATTTGTTATTGTTGTAAACCTAATTTTCATTGATTTCCCCTTCTTTTTCTTATCTATATACATTATGTAGAATGTGAATAATATTGTCCTTATATTTGATGTAGAGTGTGAAATAAATGTAGTAAATTAGATGAAAGAAGGATATTTTATTGATTAACTCGCCCATGAAGTATATTTAAAGTTCAACATCTCTTTTTGTTTTATTTTTGTTTTTTGGTTAGATATCAGAGAACCGGAAAGGGACATAGTTTTTTTTTCTACTTATATCTTGTTTTCTAAAATCTAGATAAAGTATTACCAGGGTTCATGTTTCTCTTCTCAAACATTGAAATCTTCCCACCCCTGTACTTGTGGAATCTCTCGACATTTTGCTTTTGCCATGAACAATTTTCTGAAGAACATGTATGTCTGATCATCGTTCAAACTTCAATGGCTTCCTTTGTAATCAATAACCATGGTCTATTCAAGTTATAGCTGCTAAACAATTTTGTTTCCTTTTCCTATAAAGTAGAGCACTCTCTATATTATCCTCTTTCTCTAAGTATAACTGACTTTTTCATTTTATTCTATGGTTGCTATAACAGGAATTGTAGTAACTAATGATGGAAATGCTATATTGTGTGAGTTAGATATTGCACATCCAGCTGCTAAGGTATCATTATTTGCATGCAGTTGTGATGATTTATTTCTATTTAATTTGGTGTTTATATCTACTTTGTAGTCAATTACTTATTTCAATCCCGATTCTTGACTATATAGTATATGCTGTTCTGTTTGATCTTTGATGTTTATTTAGTCTTTGACGGACTGCTTTCCTTCCTCTCCAAACGTATGCTACTTGAAATGCACTGGGTTCATTTATTTTAGGATCCGTATCATTTCTCTAATCTACATTTTGCACCTTGTCATTACACTGAACTTTCACTTGCATTGACAGTCAATGATTGAACTTAGCCGCACTCAGGACAAAGAGGTGGGAGATGGAACTACCTCCGTTATTGTACTTGGTATGTTCAGTGTTTTGTTGTATGTCTTGCTATAATATGATGGTAACTAGTAATAACTGAATGATAACAATTTGTTCTTTCTTTTTCATAATTTTTCCAATAAATTCACTGAAGAAGAATTGTTTGGTAGTTGTTATGATAGGTCAATTGACATGCATGCATATATACATTATGTGTTCTTATTTTTAGCTTGTTTGGAGGCCTCAATTAGTAGCTAACTACTAGAAATACAGTACTGATACTCTGAATTGAAATTTTATGAAACTGGTGAGATGCTTCATGTTGCCGAAGCTTTCATTGACAGGAACTACAGTCCAACTGTGATCTGCCGCGGTAATTTGTATTCATGTTTGGGGGAGTTTCCTTGTCAGTTTACCTTCAACCTTTCTAATGATTTTCTGCTTAATTTTCCTACACAGCATATAATAATGCTCTTAAAGATGCAATTGCTGTTCTTTACAAGATCGCAATGATCGCAATGCCCATTGATGTGTCTGATTGTAAGTTGTATTCTCTTTTTGTATTCTTTTCCTTCGGAAAATTGCCGTTGTGTCTTGTTTTTTGTAGAACTATTGGAGTTTTAATTTCTTCCCCTCTAATTTTTAAATTTGTGCAGGTCCCAAAATGTTGGGTCTGGTCAAAAGCTGCATCGGCACAAAGTTCACTGGACAGATTGGAGATTTGATAGCCGTGAATAATTCTTTATCGCTATGTGTCTTATAGCGGCCCTGAGTTCCCGGGGACCCGAGGCGAAAGACCCAAATAATAATTTTTAGCGGCCCATAATAACAATATAATTTTTTTACGTGCAAAATACGTGCATATATTTACAAGGGGAATACAAATTTGGGGCCCTTAAAGTTGTAAAAAATCCGGGGGTCTGAGGCGGCCTGCCTCACATGCCTCAAGGTGGGGGCCAGGCCTTGGTAGCAGAGAACACACCCTGATTCAAATTACTAAAACTAGTTTCTTTTTCTGTGTAATCGGTTTGTTTATCTAATCTTGTAGCATGCATATGGAGAGAATGCATGGGTTGGTAGTGATGGGAACACTGGTGCTATAGTTGACATGAAGGAGAGAAAGGTATAATTCTACGCTTTGAGATCAGTAATGCTTTTCTTATTGTTCAATTTTTCTAATGCTCTCTAACCTTAATTTGCTTTCCTCCAGATTTGGGACTCATACAGTGTGAAGGCTCAAACATTTAAGACTGCCATTGAAGCTGCTTGTATGCTGTTGAGAATTGATGACATTGTTAGTGGTACTAAGAAGAAGCAGGCTCCTGGTTCTGCGCCCACTCCATCAAAGCCTACGATTGACGGGAGAAGGCTGACGACTGACTGCTGAGCAGCTTGTTCCGGAATAGACATTACTAGAACCGAGAGATCCATGAATCGGGATCCTAATGTTTAACAGTCTCAAAGCGTTAACTCAAAAACAGTCTCATGATGTGGATTAGTTGTTTTCTTCTACAAATTTTGGTTACTATTGTGGGTTTTCTCGCTTAAAATTTGTAAAACTTTATATTTGGGACTTGTTTCCTTGTGGTTTCTTACTCCTTTGGATCGCTGTATATTTAATCTTGACCTGTTATGTTAGATTGTTAAGTCCTTCCTTCTCATTTAAATTGGCGATGATTTTACAAAGAGTCTGTATTCTTCTACCTTAGCTCAAAAATGGTACCCTGAGTATGGTATACTAACACACACACCCCCGCCCGTACCTCATGATTTAGCATGCAAATTTTTATGACCAATGCGTCGCAGTGAGGTGTTTGGACGCCTTCTATGTCCTTATCGGAGAAAGATATCGGGATCCCGGTGCGTTTGGCTCCCCCCCGGTTAATTTGTTTTCACTAAGCTTTCATAGAGTTAAATTCCTCGTGAACTTTCATAGAGCGGGGACTGTGTAGCCTTGGTGGTCTTGCTTTGCTTCAGGTGGCGAGTCTGTCTGTCTTGGGCTTCTGTCTGCCGCTGTTTCCTGCCATTGTATCGTCGGAGCCTGTGTTTTCCCAACGTACAGGTGGACGTACCTTCTCTCCCCTCTCGTGGCCGGACCATAGTCTCCTCTGCTTGCTTCGGTAGTTGATTGTCTCTTTTTTGCCTGAGTCTCCCCCAGCGCAGTGCTATTTTGGTATTTTCAATTAGCTGTAGGGCTTTGATTTGTATTGCTCGGTGCTCTGTTCTTGGCTGTGTTTTGTTGCTTTCTCTTCCGTTCTCTGTGCCTGTTTTACATCTTGTAAAAATTTCTCAACGATTTGTATTTGATATCTTGTATTAATTTCTTATTAATAAAGATTTCGGCTGGACTCCTACGACTCTATCCGCTTATTCAAAAATTTCCTCATGCAATTACCAAAGCACCCTTTCCTTTTTCTTAAAAATACTTAATCTAAAATCTAATATTGGAAAGAATGAGTATTTTTGTAATTTTATATTACCTTATAAATTGGAAAATTAAGAGTCTGTTTAGTTGGTATGAAGTTCACTGTAGGAAAAGAAATCTAGAAAAAGTGCACCGTTCTCGGGTTTGTTGGCTGTATTTGGTTTGGGTTTAAAATCCTACTGTAGCAGATTCAGAAATTCGAAAAAATATTTCAGTGGAAAAGCATTGTTGCAGGTTTTTAAATTATTTTTCTCTTTCTCTTTTTACCAATAAAATAATTCCACCTTCCCTTTTACATTAATTTTTTACACTTTTACATTAATTTTTTACAACAAGTTTTATGTTCCTTTCTCTCTACTTTCTATTTTATACTATTACTAGATTTGTCTGTGGGCACGTGCCTACGGCACATCTTCGGAACGATACAAAATACAAAAAGTCCTGTAAACAATAAAATAATAATTATGTAGCTCAAGTTTGAATAATATGACAATATTATGTAGCTCAAGTTTGAATAATATGACAATAAATAGTTGTAAATAAAAGTCCATATTTTCATTAGTATATATTGAAAAATAATTATAAATGGGGTTGTAAAATCTAATTTCTTAGAACTTTAAGTGTGAAAAATGATAAAATTTAACTGTTGAAGTGATATTTGCTATTTTCAATATAACATGTGCGATAAAAAAAAATTCTAAAAAATTTAAAACATGAAATCTTAAAAATCTAAATTTCTAAGTAAATAAAGAAGGACTGGAAGAAAGAGATAGGGTGAGAGAGAAAGAGAGAAATATGAAAAAGTGAAGAGAGAAGAGAGTGATAGTAATAAGGTATTGAGTTTTTTTAGTTTTGGGGAGAAAATTTTGGTTTTGGGGTTTGAAATTTTGAGAGGAAAAATATGTTTTGTGAGGTTAGATCTGGACCTTTAATTTTGGGGATTGAAGATGAGCCACTTGATAGCTTTCTTTGTGTTTTATTATACTAGTATTATACACGTGCTGTGCACGTGGGGAAAAATTGGGGGGAATGAAAAGGGAAAAAAAAATTTACCTGCACGTGCGCTGCACGGGTTAGGTTATGGACAAAGGCCTTCTCTCATTATAGTAGTAGAGATAGATAAAACTATATCTGAACAAACCATTTTTTAGAATTCATTGTGAAAGATTACTTTTTCCTAGAGTAATCAAGATTAGGATATATTTTTCATTGGTAATCAATTCATGGCTTTACCCCTTGAAAATCAATGCAAAACAAAATAGCTCAACTGGACCTACTTTTAAATGGGCCGTAAATGGGCCGTAAATGGGCCTTATATTAACAAAGGCATTGACTAATAACCCTAGACTCCGCCGTCGCTTTTACCAAAGACTAAAATCAATCACCGATCCAAAGAACGGCGATTCGTCTCCTCTCGATCTCCCGCATCTCGGTAAAAACCACAAATCTCTTTAAATTATCTTCAATTACTTCGTTCCTATTCGCCGATCGAACCGAATTTCGTTTCTTTTGATCTTAATTTCGGTTCGATCGGTTCGAATTTGATCGATCCGTTTGTTCGGACTGTTTTAGCCCTAGATTTGGTTAATCCCTGTGATTTCCCCCAATTTGGTTGATTATGGAAGAAATTGAAGGTTTTAGGAGAATATTAACTTTATTTTTACATTGCAATTAATCTATGTGTGATAGTAGATGTTTGTGATGTTGATTTTGATGGAAAGATTCAAATTTGGGGTGGAACTTCTTCAAAGAAAGTGTTTTTGTAATTATAGCGCAGTTGATGTCGAGTGAAGGCTGATAAATCCAAAGTTACATGGGTTATTGTGAAAGGATTCGTGAATTTTTATGGGTTCACTTTGATTTTGGGCTTGATGGAGTAAATATCACGTTAAGTGGAAATTTTGGTGCCGTGCCATTTGTTAAGTTAGTAATTTACATGTTTGATGCATGTTTCTGTTTTAAGTAGAAAGATAGTTAAATTGTAATAATTTAAAGAAATTGAGTAATTTTATACCAATATCATGCTGGAAATTGAGTATTAGAAATCTAAGTAGATGGACATAGTGGAAATTATGCAAAATGTGCATGTCTTGAGGGTTGTTTATATGGTGTAATATGCAGATTCGTTTGTAGATTACATGGTTTTGAAAGACACAAGCATAGTTTTGAAAGTAATCCTAAATTACTGTTAAAATTAATTGCCTTTCTATTAAGGGGATTAGCAATGCTCTGGAAATGGTGATATTTGTGGATTCCTCTCATCAAATAGATGTGGAAATGAATACATACCAAAAGTGCAACTAGTGATTAAAGATTCCAAGTAATGAATGAGCACCAAACCCAGTAATGTAACATTACAGGGTGTCATCATTCTTTCTCTCACACTCCCGTAAGCTCTTAATCCCCGCAATCCTCCAATTCGTGTACCAAATGCCCCCATAAGTTGTAAAAGGGTGGTTGGGGGAGCATGTTTATTGCATTTAGGTAACTTTTTTCTAGACTAAGCTACTTTTCCAAACTATTTTCTAAACTAAGCCACTTGCCAAACTAAGTCCCTAGGTGAGCCACTCTCGCAGTTAGGACTTGCGGCAACGAATCATTGATTTTTTTGATCTTGCAGTTCCTAATTACGACAATAGCGCACATCGTTGTCGTAGTTGGCAATAGCGAATGTATTTCAAAACATAGCCTAGTGGAGTGTACATTTAGTGAAAAAAGTCTTTTAAGTCTTTGTTTTGTTAAAGAAATGCCACAGTTGAGCAATGCGGCCTCATTCGTAACAGAGGCAGCAGTTGAGAGGTTAATATATCTTGACTCCTCTTTTTCTTTGACTTCATCTCTCCCAACTCTCTCTCCTACAACTTTGAAACCCAAATCTCAAAACTCAAATCCCAAATTCCTCCAACTTCGATTCCTCTACCTTCGTCAAATCTCCTTCAAAAGCCTTTTGTAGTTGCCAATTTCACACCATTCTCAAATTCTGAAACCCTAATTTAGAAATTTCCCTTAATTTGATTATCTCTTTCAAAATCAAACCCCTAATATGAAATCTTGCATCGTCTCCAGCATCATCCTCAATCATCTCTAACATCATCTACGTTGTCATCTCTGTCGTCAAATTTTGATTTTTTTCAAATCATTCATAAAACCCTAAATTATAATTCTTGTTATTTTTTGTAAAATTTGTTTATTATGCTTGTTTGTATATAGATTAACAAGATTTAAGCTAAGGTGCTGTGAACGATCGATTTATAAGAATTCACCTAGGTTTTTATGCTTCATATTTGGTTAATAATAGTAGTGTAAGTATGTTATGTTTGTGATTGGATAATGATTCATAAATTTGTTTCTTAATGTACAGGTATGGATTGCAAAATTCCTATTTGGTTATATCATGGGGGAGAAATAATTCGAGACTCAAAGATAGGAGCTTGTTATAAAGGTGTTGAACCGGAAATTGTTTGGGCTCCTCGTAATATTACGAAACAAGGACTTGTAGAGAAGATATATGAAATTACTAACTGGGATAGAGGTGAATGGAGTGTTAAAATTCAAGCTCGTTATGCAGCTGGAAGAGGAGAAGGACAATATTTTATGGTGGTGCCTGTAGTTGATGATGACGCTCTTATTTCGTTGATTGCAAGGACAGTCGATCCAAATTCTAGTTGGAATGCATTGGAGTTATATGTTGAGCAAATCAAGATTCCTAATAGTCGACCACATGTTATTCATAATTCAAACCCCTTACGTGAAGTGCCAACCCGTGGGATGAGTTCAAATCCAATTCATGAATCACATGCAAGCTTGACGCATTCACAAGAAGACATGTTTACAATTCCAACACGACCAAATTCTACAGAATTTGATTTGTCATGTCCTTCTATTTTGATACCCGATCTTGGTGATAACGCAAATGTTGTTCATTCTTTCAATCATGCTACTGTTAACAATGAGTTAGAAGATGAAGAAGGTGATGAAGACGAGGAAGATGGGTATCCAGATGACAATGTTAATGACGTTGAGGACTTGCAAGGGAATGTTCAACATTCGGTCCCCCCAACTCAATTCATGAATGCATCTGCACATGAATCAGTTGACTGGGTTAACAATGCGAGGGTACATCAATTTGGTCAAGAGTCATGTAGCTCATCCGATGTAGATGAATTATACATTGGGCAAAAGTTTGAAACTAAAGATAATGTTCAACATGCAGTGAAGATGTTCTCCATAAAGAAACATCGGGAATTCATTGTAGTGAAATCGACTAAAAGTGTGTATGTCGTGAAATGTAAAATGGCACCAAAGGTCCGCACACCCAAGGAGAGGGCACAGAATCCCGGTGTTGTAGATGAGACAGGTTGTCTTTGGAGACTTCGTGCAATTGTTCCAAAAGGACAGACATATTTCACTATAAAGAAATTGCAAGGGCCACATACATGTATCAATCCCACGTTCAATCATGATCACCCTAAAGTTGATACTAGACTTATTTCAGATTTAATTGTGAATGCTGTGAAGGCACAATTAGAAATAACACCGAATGCCATAATTGAGATAGTCAAGCGTGAATGCAATTATCATATTTCTTATAGGAAGGCTTGGCTTGCAAAACAGAAAGTTATTGAGAAATCTGGTGCGAGACTTAAAAGATGCAAGAGAGGTCGGCCGAAAATTATGCGCAATGACATGAATGTCAGAGATGGCTCAAGCCCGGGGATAACTTGTTCAAAATGCGGTGTAAGAGGACACAACAAGCGTCGTTGTCGGAGTAACGACATAGGTAGTGCAGGACCCTCGGGTAGTGCCAATAAGACTAAGGTAAGAAGTATGCTATTGGATGTTTAAATAATGTTTATTTTCATGTGTTTCACAAAAGTTATTTATTTAGTGGTTATTTCTCATATTTTTAGCTCTTTTTTGTAGCAGAATTGATTGTGATAGATGATTGAAGTCTCTCTCCAGTTCTTTGGGGTGCTTTGCTGTTTCTTCTCCCAGTGCTGAGGTTTATCTTTCCCGTGGAGCTTGTTTTGTCGTGCAGTCCCTGATGGTCTTTTGTTTCAAGGATTGATGCTTCCTTTTGCTATTTCAAGCACTGGTGGTCGGCTTTTTTGGAGTTGCTTTTGCCTTGTTTTCATATAGACTTCTGTTTATGTTTCTGAACTAAGTTTTTTATGTATGCTGTTATTGTACTGGCATCTTGCTGTTGATACTTGCTTAAGTTATGGAATCATTGTATCTACGGCTAGGAATGATCAAGGTTAGTGTCTTCAAATCAAATATGTAGCAGATACTCTATTATGACTTATCTTACTGTTCAAGAAGGAGCAGTTCTTATTTTCTATAATGATTATGTCCCCATCTACACCATATTCTTGTATGATTGTAGATGCAATCAGTCGTTTTTCTTTTTTGACATTTTATCATAACTATGATTGGGTATTGTGCACATGGAAAAACCTTATCACATGAATTTTGTAGTGAATATTTTGAATGCTGATTGCTGCTGCTAGTTTGACTCGTAGTCTCAAGATTGAAATTATGGAGTGCATGATCTGGACAATTTAGAGTGATGCAAGTACCCAATTTGATTCAACTTCCACCTTCAATGAAGTTCTTGTGAATTTTATGATTTAAAATTTCATTAAATTGTGCATTTCTAACCTTGAAAATCTAATTTCAGTCTTGAACCTGTTCAATTTCTGTAACTATAATTTAGATTTTTAGGTTCATACTAATATTTCAGGAAATTCATATTGCAGACTTGCCGTTGCGAGTTGGTTATTTATGAAAATGGTAGGTATCGTGTCTGCAGTATAGATAAGCACAGTGGCCTTATTTTATGAAATACAAACAATGTTACTACACACACACACATACCATAAATTCTGGTTGAGGGTTATAGGGAATGATGGATTGAATTTATCATCCACACGGGGGATTGTTGATTTTAGGTTTTTGGTGCCCTAATTCCCAAATAAAGGAAATCAATTGAAAAAGAATTGACACTTTCTCTTTGTTGTCGTAGTGTCATCATATTAAACAAACATAAGAAAGAACTTCCTCAATAGTTGCATGGCCCAGGCAAATTGTTCTTCTAGAAACACTTATCACTTGTACATGTATGCCATAATGTTTTGTTTGTACAAGATATCATCTTCAATCTCTAGATCCTAATTTCCGCCCTTTCCACAAAAGTAATATAATATGTAACTGATTAATTTTTGGCACATCTTTAAAAAAATTTAGTTCTCAGACTTTTAGAAAGGTGTTTCTTCCTGCACTTG